>CP135560.1:6228753-6475596 GCA_032401905.1 Swietenia macrophylla | reverse complement strand
GTTTACATCATAAAATTATTCACAAAAGGGAACTATTATTTTTTACTTTGACAAAAATATTTTTTTCTTTTAAATTTATTTATCTTTATTAATAAATTAAAAATTTTAATTATTTATTGCTGTAATTTCATTTTATTAAAAATTATTATTATGATAAATATTTAACAAATATATTTTCTTGATATTCTTATTATAAATATTTGTTATATTAATTAATTATTTTTATTTAGATAAAAATACTTATTTCTATTGAAATATTTTATGTATTTCATAATTAAAAAATTAAATTAATTTCAACTTGTACTTTGAAATATAAAATATAATTATATTAATAATTATTTTTATATAATAAAAATTAAATTATTAAATAAATATAACGAGTTGTATAAATTATGATAAATATAAAATTATAAAATAAAATTATAAATTAATATACATATAAAACATATAAAAAATATTTATATTTAAAATTATGACAAAAATAATGATAATTATAGTTTATGCAATGATATTAAAATTTTATACAAAAATAAACATTAATACTAATAACTTAATTTATAAATCAAATTAAAATAATATTATGTTAATAATTTTAAAATAATTATATAAAATCGATTAAAACAAAAAAATAATCAATTACATAAATATGAAAAAAATTAAAAATTTATTAATTTTGAAGGAGTAAATCATGATTTTCCCACATGGAAAAATAAAAATTTTATAGGAATCTTTTCTCCATTTGCTTTTAATAAAAATAAATAAAATAATAGTGATTTTTTTATATATATATAAAAATTATAAAAACAAACACACCGGTAAGAACATGGGTGAAGTAAATTATGGAAATAGAATCAATTTGCAAGAAGGCTGCAATCTTTTAATTCGGAACTCTCTTATCTTTTCTTTTGTCCACAAATTGCTATGTTATAGGAACTTTATACTCACAATCATGGACCCAAAAGAATGTGACATCTGTTAGCACTCATGTTATTGTCTCAGAAATGGAATGTATGTCATTTATTATTCTTTCCCCACTTACTACCGAGTGAGTTATTATCTGTTCAATAGCAATAGACTGGCAATCAATTAATGTTTCTCTTATTGTCATCCTTTATTACTGTTCATGTTATTATCTCTTGCTCTCTCGATGAGCAAGAGATGAGATAAGTTTTAAAACAGATGTTTTGGCAACAATATAATTAGCAATCCGTTTAACATCAGTGATTTTAAAGACAATCGATACTAAATTACGAAAAAATTTTATATACAGCAGTCTTATCCAATAATCATAGCAACACAATGGGGGATCATTCAATTAAAAAGGTGACTTGAAAACTTTCCAACTCAAGAACACATGAGTTTAGATTTTAGCATTGGTCACAATCGTTAATGTCGAGGAATTCACGATTTCCAAGCTGCACGAATGATTCTAACTCACATGAACCCCAATTAATTGGGTGGTCACATACATTATATAATATATTTATTATTATTTTCAAAGTTCGCAGCTTGACATTAATTTAACATGCACACTAGCCTGGTTAGTTCATTGAATTTTACTAAAATGGATGGCCAGGATATATGTAGAAATCTGATACTTGATTCACCCTGTTAACTTGTAATATGTGGTGGATCCATTGGGGAAAGTTCCCTTCTGATCTGTCACAGCTAAGCTGCCAAGAGCACAGAGTTGCATACCTTGTTAAATGTTCCAAACAATGCATCTAGAAGTACGTACCAGTTACTTATTCAAAGGTTTAGACTTGAAGAAAAGCACGTGGAAGTAATTAATCTGGTTGCTTGCACAAATGCAGTCAAACATTGATCTTTGAAACAATCTCTTGGAGATTGATGAGTCCAGCTAGCTCTTTTTCATTTACAGGTTTTCCTTATTACGAGTTCCAGTCACATGCTTCAATTTGAATGCAAAGAAAGAACATGTATTCTTCATCACATGACAATGCACAGTGTGCTCCAGGTTATGCTGCAGCTGCTACTTCCATGGTTATCCCTCCTTCGAGACAACCTTACCCTTCTCCATATGGCACTGCAACACGGTGGTCGACCGGACTTTGCCATTGTTGCGATGATCCTGCTAATTGCTTGATCACTTGCATCTGTCCTTGTGTTACTTTTGGACAGATTGCTGAGATAGTTAACAAGGGTTCAATAGGTAAGATTTTATACATTACAGAATTAGTCAGCAAGTTATGGTGTATTTCTGTTGGTCAAAACTCAAAATGGGATTAACGTTATGCTTTTAAGTTATTGGTACAGCTTGTGCAGCTAGTGGTGCAGTTTATGGGTTACTTGGCTTTACGGGGTTAGCATGCTTGTACTCGTGCCTGTATCGGTCAAGATTGAGAGGGCAATATGACTTGAATGAGGCACCTTGTGCCGATTGCTTGGTGCACTTCTGCTGTGAAACTTGCGCCCTTTGCCAGGAGTACAGAGAGCTCAAGAATCGTGGTTTCGATATGGGCATTGGTAAGTTGACATTCTTGTGCTAGCTGTTTCTTATGTTATATATTTGCTCTTCTCATGGAGTTTCCATATGTTTCAAACTCCAGATAACTCATGTACTGATTAGTAAAATATTGAGTATGAAGGTTGGCAGGCAAACATAGATAGACATAGCCGGGGAGTCACAGTTGCTCCTGTTGTAGTAGGAATGACCAGACGATGATCATAACAGAGGAAGTTCAAGTCACGGCAATATCCATCTCTATGTGTGCACTTATTAGCCCATTTTAGTCTCATATGCATTCTGCTTATGCTGTACTGATTTTGGGTCGTCGTAATCGGATTTTTAGAACTTTCTTGTATGTTAATATCTGCTGATTGGTTCAGACCAAAACAGGTTACAATTGTCGATTCAATTTTGGTTTGTCTGCTTCATTGTCCTGTCAAATAATTCGGAAGAGTTCATGTTTCCCTTCCATTATTTGACAATAGAGTCCTTGGAATTTTAAATTGAAAGGTTGGTCTCTGAGTTGATATCGATTTCCTTACAAAAGTCGACGGGTTTTGAACTCACTGGCTCAGCTGTTCCTTTCGAAACAAACCCTTGATGCTTGCGAACCAAATTATTGGAACAAGATTATTATTTCTTAAGCAAACCTTTTATTCTGTTTACACAAGACTTCCACCGATGCTAAGAATAAATTCTAAACAGAGGTGATGTTTATGAGCACTACATTCACCAACTGTTTAAAGCTAAAGCACCATAGCCAGCCTTGACTTTTACCCCACACAATTCCTAAAAGATGCGAGCAAAACAAGCAAGAGAGAGCTAGCTTCCAATGCCAAAAGTTGGAGCTGAGGACAGGACACACGGGTATCAAAACGGAAGCACAAAAGCACAAGTAATGATCAAGTAGGTAGTTTCATGTGCGAGTCATCATGGTCATAAATTCATCCATGTCAACCAAACCATCGCCGTCGGCATCTACCCCTTTAATCATTTTCTTACAAGCATCCAAGCTGCTTTTCTCCCCCATCCTCCTCAGCACTTCCCTAAGTTCTTCAGCACTTATCTTTTTATCACCGTTCAAATCATACACTTGAAACGCATCTTTAATATCAATTTTCCTTGCTCCATCTCCCATGTTATTTTGCATCATTTCCATGAACTCGTCGAAATTTATGAAGCCGTCTTTGTCGGTATCAATGAACTGGAACGACTTAGCAATTTCAGCTTTTGCAATTCCCTCACCGAGAACGTTCAAAGCCGCCTTGTACTCCTCCTTAGAAATCTTGCCGTCTTTGTTGGCGTCAAATTTCTCGAACACCCGCCTCATCTCCTCCACGTTTGGTCCAGAGGCTCTTGACACGTTGGAATTTTGTCTCTCCTTGACCCTGGAGAAACTCAACTGGGGTGATTTGGTGGAGGTCTTTTTTGAAAGGCCATGGAAATTGAGAAAACTCACTTTCGACATTTTCAGAAAATGCTATCCTGCAATAATACAAAGCAAAGATGAGCAACGGCTTGGATGACTACTCATACAGCAGTTACAGCCCTTCATATACAAGTTGCAGATTCTTCTTACTCATTCTTTTCCTTTAAAAAATTAAAAAACATAAAATCTTATATTCTCTTAACATGTTCATAAAAATATTTTAATTTAAAATATTATAAGAATTAAATAGTATATTCTCTTAATATAAGCATATCTCTTAATGTTTAAATTAACAGATTACGATCATAAAATTATATATTCTCTCAAAATTATCGTAGGAATATATTTCAAATTAAAATATTTAATCTTAAATAAATTGGGTAATTAATAAAATAATAATATATACATAAAAAGTGAATATTTATCGAATATTTTAATTAATATTTCTTATTTTTATGAAATTTTAGAGATTATTTCATGCTGAATTCAGCTAAATGTAATCAAAAGTATAAATGAGTGGACTTACAAGATGCAAAGGAATAGCATAAAGGAGATATCCTTTTTCCTAACTGAGTGAAATGCATTCTTTTGATTCCCCATTCAACCATCCATTTGGCAAAATGAATGAATAGAATATGTAAAGTGAAAGATGCTTAGTTTTTCTCAGCCAAGAGATAAGAAGAGAATGAGTATTGAACGAGAACGAGCTTGTTGTCTATGGATACAATTTACGTGTAGGATTAGTGGACCTTCCCGATAATGCCAGTTTTCTGCACAAATGCAAATATGCAAACGTCCTTCGTAGGATTTTCAGGTTGTAGCTTTTGCAAGACATTCTCTAACTCGATGTAACGCTAAGTAAGGAATTGTCAATTCAAATCCAAATAAAAACAATGGAAGATCCCAGAAAATAAAATGAAACTCGCGACTATTCAGCTTGTGCAAGGCAGTATAGGATACTATAGGCACAGCCAAAGCTTGTACTTTTATACGTATGCTTAGGTTTACATGAAGTCTGCGTTCTCGTTTTTCAGTACTTACCAGAAGAGAAGGCCCAGAGGGAGCCTGTAACATCTATAGCTTTCCCTCGCAACCCAACTACCAAACACACGATGCTCCAAAACCAAAAAAAAAAAAAAAAACACTGTATCTCATATGGAACAAAAACGAGATGACTAAAAACATTATATTTGTAATTGCTATATACTGATATCCTAGCATAACTG
Organism: Swietenia macrophylla; assembly: GCA_032401905.1. Classification (NCBI taxonomy): domain Eukaryota; kingdom Viridiplantae; phylum Streptophyta; class Magnoliopsida; order Sapindales; family Meliaceae; genus Swietenia; species Swietenia macrophylla. The sequence continues at coordinate 6,470,471 of CP135560.1, read as the reverse complement.
GTAATCTGACAGTGATCCCTGGTTTTTGTTTTCGGCTTCCTCGCCTAGTATTGTTGTTCCAGTCAGCTCTCTGGCCCTGTCTGCTTGCAGAATCCAATCTGTTCTCATCAACGCTACCACCATCACGGTAGCGCACACAGATTGGGCCGCTAATAAGCCCACCCAGAGGCCTAACAAGCCCATATTCACCCCAAATCCCATCAAAATAGCAATGGGCAATCCGACACCATAGAAGGATCCAAAATTTATATTAGCACCCAAAGTTGGTCTAGCACTGCCTCTCAATACTCCGCATCCGGTGGTCTGCGGGCAGTTTCCTAGCTCACACAAACCCAGCACTGGCATTGACATAGCCGTTAATGATAAAATCGCTGCATCGTCTGTAAAGATTTTGCCCCAAGTGTTTCTCATTGTCGTCATGAACAACATGGCAATAATGCCCATGAAAATGGCACATGATAATGCAATCATAGATGAAGTTTTTGCTTTGACAGGCTGGTTGGCCCCTAACTCGTTGCCCACCCTTGTTGACACGGCTAGACTCATTGATGAAGGGAAGATATAAACAAGCGAAGTTGCTTGAATGATGATTCCCATAGTAGCAATAGCTTCAGTTGCGTTTGTGAGAAGCCCTGAAATGACTATCATAAGCTCATACCACCACCATTCTAAACAGACAGAGATACAACTAGGGATGGCTAGGCCAAGAATTGTTCTCCATTCATCAAAGCATTCAAGTGACCAGCCTTGCCATGATTTTCTACAAATCCCAGAAAAGCATAGGTAAGGCACAAGAGTTAATAGTAGATTCAAATCTGTTATAGCCACAGCCACTGCTATGCCTTGAATGCCAAGGCTGAAATGATATACTAGGATGTAGTTGATGGGTGCATGCAGGGCAAGAGCAAAAGCAGCACTGAGCATTAGAGGAAAGGTTATGTTTTGGGTTCTTAGGTAGATTTTAAGAGGATTGATAAACGATTGAAAAAATAGATCTGGAAGAGAGAATGCAAGATAAGTAGAAGCAATGGATGAGATAACCGGATCTTGACCGCAAAAGACCAGTATGGGTTCAAAGTTAAGCCATAATAGAGAGATTGGGATGCAAGCTAAGGTAAGAATTGCAATGGTGCGTTGTAGGGTTTGACCCATAAGAGGCCATCGTTTGGCTCCACAAGCTTGAGAAGATAGAGCTTCCATGCCCATAGATAGACCAGAAATGACAGAGTATCCAGTGATATTAGCAACACCGATTGAGAGAGACCCTCCTGCTAATTCATCCTTACCCAATTTCCCCATGAAAAACATTGATATCACCGATTTTCCATAGATGAGAAGGCCTGTGATGATCATAGGTAGCGCTATGGTATAAATCTGCTTGATCTCTTCAACAACCTGAAAGAGAAAATGCGGTAAAAAACTTAAAAAACCAGAGATTTTAACCATGAAAGCAGTGGAAAGAAGAATACAAGAAGAGCTGGCGTCATCGAACTAACCAGTGAAAGAGATGGACGCCACGCTTGATACTGGCTGTACAGTGAATCTTGCTCCTCATCAGCTAATGGTACATGCTTATTAACACTTTCTTGTTGCAGTGCTTGTGATCTCAATAATGTTGAATTATTATAATTCAACAAAAGAGGAACGTTGATATTAGCCATCTTAGAAAACCAAGATTAATTCTGTGGATCGAGCCTGCAACCTCAGCGTTGACGCTAAGAGATAGTAACAAGGTAGTAGCAAATGAGAGCAAAATGGGCGTTTCCTTTAGGATCGAAGACTCAAGAAAGAAGACATTCTCTTTTCAAATATCTCTGCGCAATCTCACTGCACACTAGCCCTTATATACGGATATCCAAGCAAGTAGCTAGCTAGCTAGGTGCGTGCATTGAGTGTATATGCTGCTGTTTCTTTTTGTTTTCTATGTGTTCGTCTAGAATATTTCTGTTTAATTAATTTTACTTTATTGAGAGCCTATAAGGAAGTGATTAGTTATGGTTTGGTGGTGAGAAATGGACGAGTGCAGGAAGGATAAGGAGAAAGTTGGGCATGCGGGTGGTTCGTCGTTTTCTATAACAAAAGAGGGATGGCCAGTAAGTGTTAGCTAGTGTGAAGTGTGAAGATTGGAAGGAGAACCTTCTCTCTTACTTACAGTGTTAAGTGTTAATGTTACAGACAGTTGCTGGCAGGCAGCTCCTCCAAATGGCAAAGAGGGAAAGCTGTCAACACATGATCAGCGAACTCTCTGTGTAATTCTATCACCCCAAACTACCATTATTTTTTTTTTTCCCTTTCCATGGCGTGGTCCCCTTTCCTTCCGTCCCTTCTTTTCAATCTGCGGGTGCCCCCACCCACAATCTCAGTAGAATGTAAAACTTTTACAGAAGCCTATGGCTATATGCTAAAATTACATTCTTTTAAATATACTGATGGTTGTAACACAATGTATGCATATACGAAATGCACAAATACACATTAAAGAACATTTCTTTCTAAGGTTATATACGTATTGTAATGGTATGTATACAAGAATTATATTTGTTTGTGATAGAAACGTAGGTGGAAAGAGAATTCAAAGTATACTGAAATGGAAGCCATGTACAAGAAAGTGAACCCTTCAACGAATCGTCTTGGGGCTTCGCCAACAGTTTAGTTTGTTTACCAAAGAGAAAGAAGGATCGATACATACAAAAAGTGGGGGACTTAACTTATCTGGGTTATCTCTTACAAGTATTCCAAAGACCTGCACGTGTGCAACTGCACATTGCACGCAAGACACTTGCAATATAGAATGACTTACAAGGTTGTTCTTCGCCTGGAGTACATTTTGCATGGCGGGTTATTGGTAAATCCTCGGAAAATTTCATCCGCACGCAAATGCATCCACGGTTTTAGACCCCTCCTCAGGATAATCAGTAGACCATGTCATATACGTATACCTCTAGAATAGTTCTTTATTATCATGTTAGCTAGCTACACTTAACCATGGGCCAGTGTCGGTTAAGGGCAGTATCCATATTTATGTATACACATGGTATACTCTAGCGTAGCCGTAGGGTATTTATATAGGGTAGAATATGGAGTTTTGATAAAGGGCAAGTCATTTCTGTCCCCCTTCTTCCCTTCTTCTAGACATGGTCGACTTCCTCTATTGAATTATTTGCTAAGAAAGCTTTGAAAAGTAAGGTTGCCATTAATGTGGTAGCAATTCACAACTATATGCGTGTGGGTAGATGCTTCAATTGAAAGTTCTAGTGAAAGTATAGACCCACTACAATATTATTTATCATCTAATTTCATCATTCATTTGATTCGATGATATTTTCTCTCTCTCTTGTGGGTACCATTCAGATGTTGATCCTGCAAATATCATCTTCCAACATCCAACTATTTGATTGGGACGTCGTTGTTATTTTTTTTTGTTTATTTTTTAATAGACATTAAATTAATTATTTTTAATTTTATATTAAAAAATATTAAAAAACATGGAGATATATCCTAACTAAGCGGAAGATAATAGAATTTAAAAGTAGCAAGTCAAATGGGCGTTGGAAGGCAACCATGGACCTACAGCGGAGACAAGGATTAGAATTGGCGCGCGACTCCTGCTTGGTTACAGCTACAACCTACTTCATTTATTGAAGACAAGCACATCCATCTCTGTCCAATCTCCATGCTCTCTCGCTCTGCATTTTCCCATATACGTAAAAGCTTTTTTTTTTTTTTTTTTTTTCTGTACCTAACAGGATGCATATCCCAAGTCCTTAGCAGCTCTGATTTTGAATCTTCCCAGCATTCTTCGATATTCATGTCAACATGAAGTATGAAGGCAGGTCAGGTCAGGTCAGGTCAGTGCATAGCTTCAAAATAAATGCTGCAACGTAATCTCAATTGAACAAAACTTGAACTGGATTGACCCTTTTTCAGCAACGGAAAAAAATGAGGTGTCGAGCTAAACCCAAAAAGAAGGACAGCCCCCTGCAATAGAATCCACGTTGGATAGGAAAGGGATGTTCATAAACTTTTTTTTTGTACACTCTAATAGACATATCTTTTGAAAAGAAAATAATAACTTAACGTGGGACAAGTGATATTAGAGCTAAACTCATTTCAATTTCAATGTCTCAGTCAAACATTCATATGTAATGATTGTGTCCATAAATCTTGAGATAGAACAGAACGAGTATGCAGAGAGTCTTACTATGATGAGGGCATCACCATATTGAGTGAAAGAGAGTATATAACAGAATCCCACATTTGATAGAAAAAGGGTGTTCTTGAATTTTATAAAAGTAAGTTGTGCATACCCTAATAAACATGTCTTTCGAACAAAAGATAATCGCTCAGTAGATGGAAGTATTCTTGACACAAAGCATCTGATCACATGCATGATTAAGTCCCCTGAGGTATCTTTTGACATTGCATAAGGCTAATGATATCACAAAATCTCGGAAATCCGCAACACTGGCAACATTTCAAGTTGATCATAATATGTCCAAAGTTGGTAATATCGGGGATCACACAGGAAAGGTTCTAAGACCATCCATCAAAGAACTTGAAATGGAGATTCGAGTTCAAAATATAATATTTTTGTTATGCACAAATATATATGTTCAAATAAATTGATGGTATTAACAAATGTATAAAAATAAATTGCTAAGAGAAAAAGAAAAAAATGTAGGAAGTCAGAAGGATTTTTCTTTGATATACACTTGTCTTTAAATATTCATGGTGGTCAAATGCTGTGTCACCCCACTGCTTAACTCTCTAAAGATAGGAGAGCATGGATTGACCAATAAACTTACATTAATGGGCATCTCAACTATGATAAGGCCGCTGTTTTCTTCATTGCGCTTAAGGGTTACTACTTCACCACCAACAACCATGTTAATTGCTATGCCATCTGCACTTTGGTCAAATGAAGTCATTCTAAAGTGCGAAAAGCATAATATATACTAACAAAAGAATACATCACTCAAGAAAGAACCTGCTGCCAAACAAGTTGCCATGCGCCTCATATGTGTTTCCTATATGTAATCACAAATGACAACATACACTCAAAAGCTACTCATCCACATGAAGCAGTAAATAATAAAACACACACACAATCATCAAAATGACTTTCCTGATATAGACTACAGAAGTCCTTAAAGAACCTGCAGACTGTAGCTAAGAGCTCTGAAATTGTCACTTCAACCTAGGGAAGAAATGGAACAAATTAAGGTGATGACAGAGGACAAATTGCAGGACAAAAGAATGTATGACATTGTGCCATACATTGAGGCCTGGAAGAAGAGTGGCACTATACCTTCTTTGTTGGTAACTCATAATTTATCAGAACACCTGCAGATATAGAAGATTCACCAGAAGAAAGAAATCAAAGGCAAGCATCTGTTACAACAATCATATGAGACTTGTGCTCATCTGTTCCAATTTCACTGTCATCTCCTGACTGAGCAGTGACTTTTTGGTTCCACCTCATTGCTGCTTGCCGAAATTTCTCCAAAATTCTCATTCTCTCTGCTTCAGCTAGGTCACTGTACTGGTACATTGGTTAAATAACACATGATTTTAGCAAACACTCACAGTGCTAGTAAACCTAGGAAACAACAAATTTCCAACTCTCAATGTCGGTAAAGATAGGAGCAATTGTCAACACGTTTACGAGGTATGAGTAGCAGCTACCTTCAAAAATGAACTACAACACATGTTAAAGTGTAAGCATCATAAACAGGAAAAAATTTGGTATAATCCAGTGATGGAATAAATTCTACTAAATGAAAAAAAAAGAAGAAGAAAATGTCTGTAACCATATTAATTTATGCAGCTGCAATCCATAACCAACATTAATGCATGAAACTCTGGTTATTTTTAAAATTTAAAATGAGTGGGCTATGAGTCATTACCCACCAATGGGAAAGCTCATTCATGGAGCAAGAAAAATTAAAAAAAAAAAAAAGAAGGGGGGTCTAGAACAATATTAATTCATGCAGCTGCAGTCAATGAACAATATTACTGCATGCACACTCTGGTTACCTATGAATTAACAATGTCATTAGTCACCAACACAAAAGCTCATTCCACTTAATAATAAAACCTACTACACAAAGAAAAAATCTTTCTGCACCGCTTCATTAAGCTGACTTTACAAATTGCTTTAACAGACAAGCCAAAACTTCGACTTCTACTTGGGAAATTTGAAATTAGAATAACTTTGCCATGAGATTTAGAAAATAAAAATCCTAAATATATGTTTCACCACTTAAACTTCTCTCTGTAACTATAGCCACTCGTTAACAGGATTATGGAACTGAATTCAGTATATTGGCATTTTCTATAAAGAAAAACTACTTAATGAAACAAAAAATTATATTAATTACCAAAGCGGAGAAGGAAACGTAAGAGAGGTTAGAGACGGCGGAGCAAACGGCATCAAGCTCGTCGCGTGAGCTGCAGCAGACTACCATCGGCAAACAAGTGCGCCGCCCCGCCAGGCCTAACAGGTCAACCAGTGTCTCCTTCATAAAGCATTAATTTCTAAGAAATGGGATTAGATAATTAAAATTAATTAGTACAGAAATTTAAGAGACCATCTTGAACTGGAGTCCGCCGACGGCGACATAGAAGTGACGTGGTTGACTGCGAAGACAAACGTATATCAATTAAATTACCATAAAAAAATAACCATACCAAATGAATTTAAAGGCACAGTAGTGAATAATACCAGGAAAGCGAGGGGCACTGAGACGGAGAAGAGGGAGCTTCAATTCCATCCATTGCCATAACTCCCAGCTATCACTTCCATATATTGCCATCTTTTGCCATCTATCGACAAACGTAGTCGTTTCTGGAGTGCTAATTATACGATGCCGTTTGGAGCCAATTTAGGAATTGACGTCGGAAGGATCATAATTCGAAAGCGCTTCTCAATTTTCAAGATGTCTGTGATTTATGTACTCGAAAAAAATAAAATAATTTTTTTAAAAAAATATAATTATTTTTTAAATTTATTAAATATTTAATTAATTCTCTTTATTATTAATTATATTTATAAAAAAAATTTAATTAATATTATTCTACCACGTTAAGTTAGATTAAAAAATTTATAATAATTTTTAAAATTTTTTATTTATAATAATTTTTTAATTTATTAATTAAATAATTTTATTATATTTATTATATTAATATAATAAAATAAATTTATGTAAAATTATTTTATTTTTAAATATTTAAATTATTTTATAATTAATAGGGAACGATTTTACGGAAGATTTTCTCCTTTCGTTAATGTCGAGACTTCACTTTTGTCGGACAAGTATGTCCATGGCAAATGGAAAATCAAATGGACAAATAACTAAGTAAATAAATAAGTAAGGACAAGACGCAAATTATAAAAAGCTGAGGGGCCAGGAATGAGAAGACAACAAAACCAACCAACCCTTTATTTTCCTTCCGTGCCGTGTTAGTTTATTTCTTCTTCTCTTCCTCCTCTCCGGCAAAAGTTCACCTCGACTTATAAAACACTCTCTATTCCTCGCGGCGCACTTTACTTGCCGTCCTGTATCTTGCGACCCCCGGAGGTACGCTCTTTTGACCTACACGGCCCCTTTTATTCAGTTCTTTTTTTTCCTCCCTTTTCTAAAAGCTCGCCACATCGGAACCCTAATTGAATTAATAATACTTCTATTCAGTCGTCGTGTATTTGTGATAATAATCTGCGATTGATTATTGGCTATTTATTTTTCTCGGGTTTGGTATTTAATCTGATCTGTGAGAAATAAGTGATCATTTTCTTGGGCCAGGGTTTGGTATCTTTTCTTTTTTTTTTTTTGATGCTTTGGCGGGGATCTGAATCCGCCAAACGGGTTTTACATTGGGTCTGAACGTGAGATGGCCAATCCCGGAGTCGGGAACAAGTTTGTGTCTGTGAATCTGAACAAATCATATGGGCAATCGCATAGTCAACATCAAAATCATAATCATAACTTATCTCATTCTGGCTATTATGGTTCAAGTCGAGCCCGGCCTGGTGGTGCTGGAGGAATGGTGGTCCTGTCACGGTCCCGAAGTTCACAGAAAGCGGCTGTGCCTAAGCTTTCTGTTCCACCCCCCTTGAATCTGCCCTCTTTGCGGAAAGAGCACGAGAGATTTGACTCATTGGGATCTGGTGGTGGGCATGCTGGTGGTGCGGTTTCAGGTGGTGGGCAGAGACCAGGTTCCTCGGGCATGGGCTGGACTAAGCCTGGCGCAGCTGTTGCTTTGCAAGAGAAAGAAGGGTTTGTTAGCGGTGATCAGATAGTGAATGATGGTGGTTGTCAGGCTTTGCATAATGTTGATGGGGTGAGTAAGGGCAGTGGTGGTGGTGGTGGCAGTAGTAACATGTATATGCCACCTTCAGCCCGGTCTGGAACAGTAGGGCCTGCATCTTCTACTTTCCAACCATTGGAGAAGGTGAGTGTGCTGAGGGGCGAGGATTTTCCATCTTTGCGGGCTGCACTGCCAGTTGTAACTACGTCTGAAATGAAACAGAAGGATTGTCTTAATCAGAAACAGAAGCAAGTCTTCAGCGAGGAATCAGCTAATAATGAGCAGAAGAATGGTGCTCGAATGAACTCTCTTGTGCAGTCAGGGCGAGGTGGTGTTGGTAGTGGGTTGAGTGAGAATGGTGGTGGAAATCGTGATTTTGGCAGTGCTCGTAGATCAGAGCATGTAAGAAACCAAGATGAGTACTTTCCCGGGCCATTGCCATTGCTTAGGTTGAACCCAAGATCTGATTGGGCTGATGACGAGCGAGATACAGGCCATGGTTTTGCAGACCGGGACAGAGATCTTGGATTCTCCAAAAATGAAGCTTATTGGGAAAGAGATTTTGACTTGCCAAGGCCTACTGTTTTGCCACACAAGCCGACTCATAGTGGTTTTGACAGGTTGGGACAGCGTGACAATGAAACTGGCAAGGTTTCATCTACTGAAGTTACTCGAGTAGACTCCTTTGGCAGAGATGTGAGAAGGAATAGTAGAGAAGGGCGGGAAGGAAACTTGTGGAGAGCATCGTCTCCTCTTCAGAAAGATGGATTTGGTGCCCAAGAAACTGGAAGTGAAAGAAATGGCATTGGTGCAAGGTCATCTAGTCTGAGCAGAGAAGCAAACAAGGAGACTAAGTATATGTCATCGCCATTTCAAGAAATGGCTCAAGATGATTCTAGAAGGAGGGATATGGGGTATGGGCAGGGTGGGAGACAACCTTGGAACAACTCATTGAACAGTCAAAGGGCTGAAAGGAATCATCCGGAACGCTTTGGTGGTGAACAATACAACAGATTTAGGGGTGATACTTTCCAGAATAGTTTGGCATCAAAATCATTGTTTTCCTCTGGTGGAAGAGGGTTTTCTGCTAATGATCCGATACTCAATTTTGGTAGGGACAAACGTCCAGTATTGAAGAGTGAAAAACCTTATCAAGAGGACCATTTCATGCAGGAATTTGAGACTACTAGTTTTGATGGACAAGATCCCTTTTCTGCAGGTCTTGTCGGGATGATTAAAAAGAAGAAAGATATTCATAAACAGACTGATTTCCATGATCCTGTTCGGGAATCTTTTGAAGCTGAACTTGAGAGAGTCCAGAAGATGCAGGAGCAGGAGCGGCAGCGGATCTTTGAAGAACAAGAAAGAGCTTTGGAGCTAGCTCGCAGAGAAGAAGAGGAGAGAGTGAGAGTGGCTAAAGAACAGGAAGAACAACAGCGAAGGTTGGAGGAAGAAACCAGAGAAGCTGCATGGAGGGCTGAGCAAGAACAAATGGAAGCCATGCGCAAGGCTGAAGAACAGAGGATAGCTAGAGACGAGGAGAAGCATAGGATTATTGTGGAGGAGGAGAGGAGGAAACAAGCTGCTAAACAAAAGCTTTTAGAATTGGAGGAAAGAATTGCTAAGAGGCAGGCAGAAGCAGCTAAGGGTGGTAGTAATTCTCCTACTGTTGCTGATGAGAAATTATCTGGGATGACAAAAGAAAGAGGTACTCCCAAAGTGGCAGATGTTGGTGATTGGGAAGATGGTGAAAGGATGGTGGAGAGGATAACAACTTCAGCATCATCTGATTCCTCTGGTCCTAATAGACCCTTTGACATGAGCTCTAGCTCTCACTTTGCTAGAAATAACTCACCTATTCTCTTGGACAGAGGTAAACCTTATAATTCATGGAGGAGAGGTGCATTTGAGAATTGGAACAGCTCAACATTCATTCCACAGGATGCAGAAAATGACCACTATAGCCCCAGGCGAGATACTTCTTTAGGAGGGAGAACAGTTCCTAGGAAAGAATTCTATGGAGGACCTGGTATTATGTCTTCAAGAAGTTATTACAAAGCAGGACCTTTAGAGCCACACATGGATGAATTCACCCATTCAAGAGGTCAGAGATGGAATATGTCTGGAGACGGAGATCACTATGGTAGAAACACTGTGATGGAATCTGGTTTTCATCAGAATCTAACTGAAAGATATGGCGATGTTGGTTGGGGGCAGGGTCATTATCATGGCAATGCTTATCCTACATACCCTGATCGAATCTATCAAAATCACGAGGCAGATGCACTTTCTTCCTTTGGAAGGTCTCGTTATTCCGCGAGGCACCCTCGTGTCCTCCCTCCTCCAACTCTGACTTCGATGCAAAAAACTTACCATAGACATGAGATTGAGCGTCCTGGTCCTTCAACTTTCCATGAAGATGAGGTGGAGTACAGTCATGTGGCAAGACATGAATCCATCAGGCAGACAGGTTTAGATAGCAGTCAACAGCATAATCTTGCACGACAAGAAATAATTGGTGGCCAGCCGGAGAGTTCTGAAAATGAGGAGCAGAATTTGGAGAGGAACACCACACCTGGATGTGATTCACAGTCATCTCTTTCTGTGTCTAGTCCTCCTGATTCTCCAGTTCATCTATCTCATGATGATTTGGATGAATCTGGAGATTCTCGTGCATTATCTGCTGCTGAAGAGTATAAAGATGTCTTGTCAGAACAAGGGAATGATCCTGTTGTGTTGCCCATGGAATCTGGTATGGAGAATGCAATGGCACCATCAAGTTCCATTTCTGCTGGCGATGATGAAGAATGGACCGTTGAGAATCATGAAGAATTGCATGAGCTAGAAGAATATGATGAGGATGAAGATGGATATCAGGACGAAGATGAAGTTCATGATGGAGATGATGAGAACATTCATTTGACAGAGGAGTTTGAAGACATGCGTCTAGAGGAGAAAGGCTCGCCCCATATGTTGAACAACTTGGTCTTAGGCTTCAATGAGGGTGTTGAGGTTCCGCTGCCAAATGATGAGTTTGAAGGAAGTCCACAAAATGAAGATACAACATTACCACAGATATCTGCTGGTACTGTAGTACAAGAACAGGGTTCTTTAGATGGGATGTGCGGAACTGTTCAACCTGTGGATGTGCCTTCCCAAATGAGTATTGGTAGTTCTTCTAGAATATTCCAGGAGACTGAGAAGGCAATACAGAATTTGGTCATTCAGCCTGATAATAATTCTCAATTATCAGCAGTATCTGAGCTAATAATGGATGACATAGATGCTAGCAGTTCTATTACGTCTTCTCAGCATCCTGTCCCATCTTCTGTTAATATGGCGACATTATCATCATGTGATCAGACTGTAACATCAACAGTATCTGCTGGTCCTATTCAGGCCGAGACGCCTGTTAAGCTGCAGTTTGGGCTGTTCTCTGGCCCTTCTCTAATGCCATCTCCTGTTCCCGCCATACAGATTGGTTCAATACAAATGCCTCTTCTACATCCTCAAGTGGGTTCATCCCTAACCCATATGCACCCATCGCAGTCTCCACTTTTCCAGTTTGGTCAGCTAAGATATACAACTCCTATTTCACAGGGAGTACTACCATTGGCTCCTCAATCAATGCCTTATGTTCAACCTAGTACCAACTTTTCATTGAATCAGAATGCAGGAGTCTCTCAGCCTGTTCAACCTAGTCAACAGACTTCAGCTCATAATCTGATGAAAGTGGATGTATCGTCCCTTTCTGTGAATAACGATCTAGGCAGTGTTCAAAGGAAACTGGATCTGTCTCAAGGGAATCCATTAAATGAGATAACTTCATTGCCTGCAATAGGAAGCTCAGAAACTACCTTTGTGGTACATCAGGATCGAGCAGAGACTTCTTCCATTGATGATAATGAGAAAACAAGGCCTGAGGTTTTTGAAGCAGAGGAGCAAGGTAACCGTAATTCAGTTCCCAGGAACTTCAAATCTTCGTCCACTAAAGAATCGGAATGGCTGCTTCATAATGAAACAGCATCTTCTCAGTCAGGTTTAAAAGAAAAAGGCTTAAGTGTGTCAAAAGCTCAAGGTCTAACATCTGGTAGAGGTAGAAGATATGGTGTTCCAGTTCGGAATAATTTTGGCCCAAAGTCATCATTTATTGCCACTGAACCTTCTCGCTCAGATACTGGCATATTTCAAAGGAAGCCACGACATCAGCGAACTGAGTTTCGGGTTCGGGAAAATGCTGATAAGCGGCAATCTACTGGGCTGGTTGGAGCTAACAATGTTGGATTGGATGGTAAATCAAACATCAATGGAAGGGGTAATGGAATTTCTAACCGAAGTGGGTATAGGAGAGTTGTCATGTCAAATAAATTATCGAAACAGATGAATGAATCAGAATCCTTGAGTTCAGGTGCAATAAGTTCACAGGAGATAGATCCTGGAAGCAAGGTAGGAAAGGGACTTGGAAAAGAATCATTGATAAAGAATCAGAACATCCCATGCTTTAATGATGGAAACCTTAAAAGGACCATTCGCTCTGAAGATGATGTTGATGCTCCTCTGCACAGTGGTATTGTGCGCATTTTCGAGCAACCTGGTATAGAAGCCCCTAGTGACGAAGACGATTTCATTGAGGTGAGGTCAAAGAGGCAAATGCTGAATGATCGGCGTGAACAGAGAGAAAAAGAGATCAAGGCAAAGTCTCGGGTCCCAAAGGTTTGGTGCAGAATTTTCAAATGTTTGATGCTTTGTGTTCTGATCAAGAACATATTGCTTATTTACGTTATTTTATTGTCTATGCCAGATGCAAAGGAAACCCCGTACTACTTTACAAAGTACAACTGTTTCAGCAAGCTCTAGTAAAATTTCTGCTTCAGTGAGTGGAGAAGCATCCAATAATGTTCGCTCTGATTTTATTGGAAATGAGGGACGGAATTTGATGAACATTGAAGTGTCAGCAGGATTTAATGGAACCAAAGTGTCTCAACCCTTGGCTCCAATTGGCACTCCTGCAATGAAATCTGACGGGCAGGCCGATTTAAGGTCCCATACTAACAAGTATATCCTTCAAAATAGATTTCATATTGCCAAATTTAGACATTTAGAAGTGTTAATCTCATATGTTTCTCTGCAGGTCCCTCCAAAATAGCTCCATTCCAGTCTTATCTGGTGCTGGAAAGAATCTTGTATCAGGCTTCATATTTGATGGCAAGAATAATGTTCTGGATAATGTTCAAACATCTATGGGGTCTTGGGGTAATTCGCCACTTAATCAGCAGGTGTGCAAAAACCATTAGTAGTTATTTCTTGACTACCATATTTTTGTTAAATAGAGGCATGCTCAGATTTTTTTTTCAAACAAAAAAATTAGGGTCCTCGGTTGCCCTTTTGTTGAAACCATATTATTTCCTGATTTTACCTCAGAATCTAAATTAGTTTGACATCTCGGCATGTGTTTAATGTGCACCCATGTATACTTTCACCATCCAATAGTTTGACATCTCAGCATGTAGAGATGCCTACATTCTAAATACATGTTCATTCCAGATGAATTGACCTGCGACATGGGTGAAAGTATATGCATGTGGGAGGATTTCGTATGTGCTTATTGCTCTCTGTTTTTTTCAGAGCCTTGTATGTCTTTCCAGGATGTCTTCTTATTCAATGAAGTTTGACCTGCAACATGCATGATGGTGTTTTGTCCTATGCTAGTCCTATTGTATTCTATACTGGTATTTTTCTTTTCTGTGATGCTTTTTCGATGTAGAGATTGAGACAGAGAATATGTTTTTTGAAGGGAAATGTTGTGCTCATAAAGGATTTATAGATAATTCTGTATTTCTTGGTTTTCACATATAATTTTGTTATGCAATCCATGTTAAATTAACTACCTTATTCTGGTGGATGGAGTTAACAATCCAGCGACAGATATTAAGTTGTTATTACTTGAGATTTGATGGTTAATTAGTCTTGACATTGATTGATGGTATAGTTTCCTTCTGGGATGAATATTTACTTCTTGTCAGGTAATTTCATTTATGCCTGCTTTAGATGTTTGTAACTTACTGGGTAAACCTTTGAAGAATTTGATTCTTTCCGGCAGGTCATGGCCTTAACACAGACCCAACTTGATGAGGCTATGAATCCTGGAAATTTTAATTCCCATGTTTCTGTTAAAGAACATACTAGCCCTGTTAGTCAAGCCAGCATGACATCACCATCCATCTTGACAAAGGACAAGTCATTTTCTTCAACCGCAAGCCCTATCAACTCTTTGCTTGCTGGGGAGAAAATTCAATTTGGTGGGCTTTTTCTTTCTTGTTGACCTATGTAGATCATTAGAATTGCAATTTGCTCCCCTCTGAAATACCATTTTCCTTTATACAGGCGCAGTTACTTCTCCAACGGTTCTTCCTCCTAGCACTCGTGCTGTTTCACATGGGATTGGTCCTCCTGGTCCATGTCGGTCAGACATCCAAATCTCCCACAATCTTTCTACAGCCGAGAATGATTGCACACGTTTCTTTGACAAAGAGAAACAATCTAATGAATCTTGTGTCAATCTGGAAGATTGTGAAGCTGAAGCTGCTGCTTCTGCTATTGCTGTTGCAGCCATAGGTAGCGATGAGGTTGTTGGAACTGGGATGGGCACTTGCTCTGACTCTGCATCAGAAACCAAAAGTTTTGGGGGTGCGGAAATTGATGGTATAACAGCAGGTTGTAAATTTTTTTTGTCTTCCATGGGGCTGAGCCTTGCTTTTCTTCCATATAGGTGTTCACTTTTCTTACTAATTTAGAAATTTGTTTAATCTAATCGTTTGCTGGGGCATCAGGTGATCAGCATTCAGCAAGTCGGTCAAAGGCAGAAGAGTCTCTAAGTGTGGCTTTACCGGCAGATCTTTCTGTTGACAACCCACCTATTTCCTTATGGCCACCTTTACCTAGCCCACCAAATTCTTCAAATCCGATGATTTCACATTTCCCTGGAGGCCTACCTTCTCATTTCCCCCTCTATGAGATGAATCCCATGTTGGGTGCTCCTATATTCACTTTTGGACCACACGAGGAATCTGTTTCTGTTCAATCACAGACTCAGAAGACTAGTGCACCAGGTTCAAGTCCACTTGGAACCTGGCAACAATGCCATTCTGGTGTGGATTCATTCTATGGTGCTCCGGCAGGATATAGTGGCCCTTTCATCAGTCCAACTGCGGGCATACCTGGGGTTCAGGGCCCACCGCATATGGTTGTCTATAACCATTTTGCACCAGTTGGACAGTTTGGACAAGTTGGCTTGAGTTTCATGGGTACTACTTATATTCCCTCTGCAAAGCAAACTGACTGGAAGCGCAATCCTTTATCTTCTGCCATGGCTGTTGGTGAAGGGGAGGTGAATAATTTGAATATGGTTGCCTCCCAGCGCAATCCTACCAACTTGCCTGCCCCAATCCAGCATCTTGCTCCTGGTTCACCTCTCCTGCCCATTGCTTCTTCTCTGGCCGTTTTTGATGTTTCTCCATTCCAGGTAGAAATTGTGTTTTAAAAATTAAAAGCTGCTTGACTTCTATTGTGACAGTTACTCTCCTTTTACTCTATACCTCCTTACATTTTTGTACTTCAGAAAGTATTTGTTTTACACAAAATGATAGAGAAAGGTTTCCAGGCCAGGGTTAATTTGTACTTTGAAGACTGCAGTTCTTTTGTTGACATAACTAACTCTTCATTTGGAACTCTTGCCCAGTCCTCTTCTGATATGCCAGTTCAAGCTCGCTGGTCACATGTTGCTGCATCACCAGTTCAGTCTGTTCCCATGTCAGCGCCATTGCAGCAACAGGCAGACAGTGTACTTCCTTCTCAGTTTATCCATGGATCTTCTTCTGTTGATCAATCATCAGCTTCCAACAGGTTCAATGAGTCCCGAACTTCAACGCCCTCTGATAGTAGCCGGATTTTCCATGCAGCTAGTGATGTGATTGTGACCCAGTTGCCTGAGGAACTTGGGTTGGTTCATGCATCAAGCTCCACTACTGCTGGGGCTCTCCCAACACAGAGTGCTGTACCTAAGAGCTTGTCACTAAGCACAGCTGTTGATGCCATCGAGATTGATATTGTTCAAAACAGCAAAACTATTGGCGAAAAAACTAGTTCCAGTTTCAAGCCTCAGTCGTTACAGCAGAAGAATATGCCTTCTCAGCAGTACAGTAGTTCCTCAGGTTATAAGTATCAGAGAGGAAGTGGGGCATCACAGAAGAATAATTCAGGGTGTGAATGGTCACACCGAAGAATGGGGTTCCATGGGAGGAATCAGTCTATTGGTGCTGAAAAGGGCTTTCCATCCTCAAAACCGAGGCAGATTTATGTGGCTAAACAGACAACCAGTGGGACATCAACAGCACCGTCATGAGGGCGGAACTTTTTGGATTAAGAGGAGGAAACCCAACGGAAGAACTGAGCTGCTATGCAGGATGAGTTTGCTATATTTGTTGATATTTGGTTGGCGTAATTTGGATTGAATGCGCGTAAGTAGGGAATGTCAAGAGTGTGCTGAGTGATGGATTTTTAATTGATGCCAATTTATTATTATTATTAGGGCAGTCACTATTTCGGTGGTTTTTGTAATGTAACCTTGCACAAAACTGGGGGATAGAATAGCAGTTTTGGAGTCTTTCTTTCAACCAAAGCAAGTAATTAGCGTGGGAGGAATGGAATGGGTGTGGGATTACATCACTGATGTGAGTTAGTGGGGCTGGTGTTTGACGAGCACAATGCCGCTCGCTCTCGTCGTCCCGGCCTCGGATGCTGCGCTAGTCTCGGTCCACCTTCTCTTCCCATTTTTTGTTCTTAGTCTGCAATTGCAGAAACCTAATTGGTTAATCTTTCCGGATTCTTGTATTAAAATTATTAGTGATCAATTTGAGAGAGAGAGAGAGAGAGATTTCTTTCCGCCTTGGTAATAATGTGATAACTTTTGGGTCTTGAGGAATGTTCTTGTCGCCATTGTCATTTTTCTTCTGTGTCCCCTCGCCTGCCTGGTAAGTCGGAGAAGGAAAAACTGATGCAACCTTAGATGTACTTCAAATTCAATTCAAGTAATCTATAGTGGTCTTACATACTGTCTATCTGTCTGCCTGTTTCAAGTTCAGTTTGTTCAGAAGTATGACTCTATATGGTGATTTGATTTTGAATTTTCAGTAATTCGCGAGTTCTCCATCAATTTGTTTACGGGAAGGGTATTTTCACAAGCCTGGCCGTCCTCCAAACCAGGGAGTGTTTTGATGTGATTGCCTCGCTTACATCTATGAATGTCTTTAATTGGTAGACGAAAGACACTATTGTTTGATTTTTCTGCTCCTTTTAAGCCGTTCACTTAACCAATAAGTTGACAAAACAGTTGGCAAATGCCCCCCTCCCGATTAAGACAAAGACAATGTCACTATTTATTTTATTGATTGTTGTTTCGCAAGTTCTGTCGCCAATCACCACCGTCCAAATATTATGAAACTTTTAAATGCCGGCACTTTAACTCTCTCTCTCTCTCTCTATATATATATATATATATTTGTTTGTTTTATTGTTGCTGTCGTCTTAAATTTTAGCCTGTATAAAAAAATCGGGTCAACGCATGTATTTTTTAAAATAATATTATTTAATTATATTAATGTGATAATATTATTTAATTAAAAAATTAAAAAATATATTTATTAATATTAAATAAAAAATTATTATTTAATTAATATAATAAAAAATTTATAAAAATTTTTATTAATTTTTTATTTATTATTAATAAATATATTTTTATATTATTAATTTAATAATTACGTAATTTGATAGTCACTGATAAAAATGTGTTATTTAAGACTCACTCACTCGTAGAGTATAATCACATGGAAAGTGCTGACTGGCTGCAACAAGTCTAACGTACTTACAGAATAACACCTTTTTTCAGTTTTGACCCTTGACCTGTCAAACTTTAATTTTGCAGCACGTTCTCCGTCCTGGTTCCAGCTTGGAACGGCTGCTTCTGTGCTCCGGCCATTGTTGTCCCCCACGTATCAGCTAGCTTTATCTAATCTCTCTCTTTTATTTTGCCAGGCTGTTTCTGCTTAGACAACTTTATAAGGTCTCACTCTCACGCACACACAGAGACGACAAGTACTTGGCAACTACCATGCATTGCATGCAATGTTTTTCACGTTCCCCATTTCCTGATATTTATGACTTCTATACCATCTCTCCTTTCGTACTGAAATATTCATCACAGAGCTAACTGAAGAACGGACTACACCCGGTTAAAGTCAAGAACTTTTATTTTTTGTGCTTGTTCTTAACTAATCCAATTGCCACTTATAGAGAATCGACGATGATATTTATCAACTGGGTCGGTAATTCATTCTGAGTATACATCTCTAAGTATTCATCAATTTTCCTTGTTAAGATCAAGCTATCCAAATTCGATCCAATTAAACCCAATTGAGTAATCTATCCATTAACAACGAAGATGGAGATTGAAGAACAAGTGAAGTAATCACAGCAAAGAAGAAAGAACGCTATAAATACGTGCTTCTGCTTATAGCCTATTTTCACGGCACGAACGCGAAGAAGAAGCTTTTATTAACGACGATGGCGATTATATGATTCTGCAAGCTTTCTAAAGAGTTCAAGTACTCTCCGTATGATAAACTAAGGTGATTACACGATATGGTTGAAGTTGCATGGCACACCTGCTTATATGCTCTGTTTCCAGAGCTGTAAAGAACTTGCCAGTTTTCTAACCAACTTACCGGTTTGTCACTGGCCCGTCATCTTTGCTAAGTACACGTTGGTAACAAATAGTTTATTCATTAAGCGAGGGCAAACACTATTAAAATCAAGCAGAAAGATCATGTATCTACTCTTGCAAGAACGGATTAACAGGATCAGCTACCTCTGCAATTTTCATAATTAAATACCGATACTGTAGAAGATCTATCTGGTTATGAAAACCCCGGGAAGCTTCTTACTCTAAACAGTACTGCATGCTCTCTGCTGAATTTATTCGTTATTCTTAACAATATAATCGGATAGTGGGAAATTAAGCTTTGCCTTGAGTCCCCGGAACTCAATGGCTGCCCTATCGTAAGACCTTGCAGCATCCTCCGCCGTCCCAAACGTGCCAAGCCACACGCGTGCCGCTCGTCCAGGATCTCGAATCTCAGCTGCCCATTTCCCCCATGGCCTCTGCCTAACTCCTCTGTACTTGTTCTTCTTCTTCTTCTTCCTTTCCTTCCTCTGATTTTTGCTATCATCCTCGTTTGTAATCATTATCGAATCTTCTTCGTTAGGCGGGAAAAAGTTGCACCCAAGACAGCCGTTGAAGTTGCATACCTGACACGTTTCACCATCTGGAAGGGTCAACATTACGTCATCCTTGACCCCACTACTTGATAACGTGTCACCTTGGTTAACAGCTCGCCCCTCGTCGATGTGACACTGGCCTGTGATTACCTGCCTCAGAGCCGAGACCATGATTCTCTGCTCTTCTTTATTGGTCAGAATTTCTTCTCCTGCTAGAAGTTCTTTGCCTTTGAGGGTTCTGAATAAATTCTCCATCTTCTTAACGCAGCGCCGAAATAAGTGTTACACAACACGAGGAAAGATTATAGCAGGGAGAGGGGTGTATTTAAAGAAAGAATGTCAGCGGGGAAGCGAGCTTCTACGCTTATTAAACGCGGATCATGATGTGACATGAGTTCTTAGGATCTGTCTCCGTATCCATTGATCAAAGTTTTGTGATCCCAACCGCCCAGCGGCCCGCAAACAAAAATATCACGCGGAGGAAAGAGAACGCAGCATTTGAGTCACTGTCTAGGCCCAGTAGCAGGAATTGGGGAAGAGACCGACTCTTCAACTGGGCGCCATTGCCTTGGGTCCAAATCCAAAACTGAACTTCAACTGCCGATGAAGATCTGGATCCAGCTTGGCTTGCAACCCAACTTCCTAGATTCTTCACTGCTTTCCCCCGCTGATTATTCTCCCAGCTGTAACATAATAACATCCCGCCGCAACTTGAATGGGTCTCACGGTACGTGGCGAAATAAGTCTTTTTGGTCGGTGCATGGAGGGAGCGTTCATCGTTCATTTATGAAGCGTGGACCATTGGCAAAGGGCAAAAACAAGTATAAAAAATTATATTATTTTATTATTTAATTAAAAATTAAGTTCAAAAATTTTTGTCAATTAATTAATTTAATTATAAAAATTTAGCAATGTTAAAAAAATTTTATTCTCAAATTTTTAAAAATTTAGTAACGTTAAAAAAATCTTATTCTCAAATTTCTAAGCTAATTAAAATTTAATAATCAAATTTTTTTACTAAAAAATTTTCTTGATAACTTAACTAATATATTTAATCTTTTTTGAGACGCCGATATATTGAAAGAAAGATTTAACCAACTTCAATTTTAAAAAGTTTAGTTTTGCACATGCAATAATAACTACCATAGTCAACAAAATTTTATATAAGATCCGTACATTTGAAAAATAATTATCTCGTGACTTTGAATAATTTAACATGTTGATTTTTTTGTGTTATTTAAAAAAAATAAAATTTAATCATAAAATTATTAAAAAGATTCAATTTAAATTATGTGTGTTAAAAGATGGTTAAAAAAATAAGGCTATATTTACGATTTTTTTTTTCAAAATAAAATAATATATATATATATATATATATAAAAACTGTTAATTAACTAAATTATGACTTGCGTGACATGAAAATTTATTTTTATAAGGTTTAACACTTGTTACTCTTACAACTTATTCTCTCTTTTTTGCTCTTTCTTTTCTCTTCACTGCTTTTATGTGATTTTTTTTTTTATATTCAAAAAATTAAAGTAAGCAATTTTTTATATAAATTTTTATTTTACTTTTTTCTTTTTGTTTTTAGTCTTACATGGATTCTTTTTTCATATAAGATTAGATTTTTTTTATTTATTTGATTAAAAATTATTTTATTAAAAAAAATTTTGATCATTATTAAATTGAATAACTCACACGTACATAATTTTTTAATAACAAACTTAAAAATTTTCTTATTAATGATATCAATATCGATGACAGTGATGATATTGATGATATCAACAAGAAACTTACTATTTAATTAATTTTTGATCGAATATTATAACTTGTATCACATTTAAAATTTAATGTTCATAAAAAAATTAGGACATAATTGGTTAGATTGAAAACCTTTAATTCTGGTTTAAATTTTAAAACCCAACCAATCATATGTGTCAGCTTTTTCTCAGGACCACTCTTTATGGCTACATGCATAAATATGTTTGTAGTGCAAACATCTCTGCCTTTAATTACTCCGTTATTAATTGTCAGGTTACCACAGCGACAGTAGGAAAATATCAGGGTATGCGAACATTGACAGAGTCTGCTCTACAGCTGAGACCCCCACATATTAAACTTAACAAAAATTAGAGAGAGAGTAAATACAGTCCAAATCCTTAAAGAGTATAATAAGCAGGTGCTTCCGTAGTCAATAGAGTTCTAAGACTAGTCAGCCTAATACTAGCATCAATGGGAATTACAATGACCAAAGATGCAATCTCAACAATCAAAACGAAGTTGCAAGTATGGTACCTTCAGGCAGATAGCAGTGACAGCCGACAAACAATAATCGGCCTTTGCTTGAAAACCATATTTCTTGCATTCATAAAACAGGTCTGTTTTGGTACTCTCCAAGTTAAATAATTTCAGATATTCCCACTCCTCCGCAGATAACACACTGAAAGGGCCTTTGATGCTGCTGTGTTATCTTGACAAGTGCATATGTAGTCGTTCCTCTTTTAAACCAGGCAGGTTGACAGGGCGTCAATCGTTTTGCATGCATACTCGATCCCAGCCGCCCACAAGCGAAAAATACTACGCGGAGGAAAGAAAACGAGGCAATTTGTGGTTGACTCCGAAAGGAACCGACCCGCCAAGCAGGCTGGCAATGCCAGGGGCCAAATCCAGCATCACAAACAGACAAAACTAAACTTAAAACTGATGATGATGTTTGACTGTCTTCCCTCTACTCGTCACACCTAGTATTATTGTTATTTTGTCTTTACGTCACGCTTTCGCAGCTGTCACGTAATAAGTTACTGCTGCAACTTTATAACGTCTGTGCAAACGTCATCTTTTTCTGGTCGGAGAAGCCAGCCAACTTCTGTCCCTCATGCAGCATCTCAGGTCGGCGGAGGTCTCATTTCACGACGTGAATAGATCAATTCGCCCAATCTAATCCATTCAGATATACCTTTTTTAATAAATTTAAATATAAACAATAAAAATATAAATTTATAGAAACTCAACATATTCGATTAAAAAATTATTTTAAAATAATAAATATTTTATAAATTTATTTACAACCCATTTAATATTTAATATTTTTAATTTTTATATTTTAAATATTTTTTATTAATTATTTTAAATTTTATATTAATCAATTTATGTTATTCATTCATTACTTATTTCAAATATTGCATTAAGGAATTTATATTGTATTTATGTTAAACAATTCTATTTTATTTATTGCATTAAGGTTGCAGGGCGTTTGAGCTGCTTCTTAAGTTTCTCAATCTCACTTCATGGATATGTTGAAAAAACTGCCCAATATTACTTGCTTGCAGGACTGTCACTTCTAAAATTGATGCTCGTTTAGTCTGATGGTACTTTATGATGAAAGCTCATTGATATAGATCGCCAACTAGACTAAAACCAGGCACTTTTTTCAATCTTCTTCTTTCCATAGAAGACCTCACTCTGTTGGCATCTTCCCACCTTTGTGCTGCTGCGTAGATATTGTGAAAGTATCACGTATGATCCAGGATTTTCAGGGTCCATTTCAAAGAGCATCGCACTAATTTTCTCACCAACTTCGACATTGCCGTGGATTCTACAAGCACCCAATAGAGATTCAAGTATGCTTACAGAGGGTTTAAAAGGGAGTCTCTTAACAAAGTTAAAGGCCTCAGTCAAGTTACCAGTTCTCCCAAGAAGGTCCACCATGCAAGAATAGTGCTCCATTCTTGGTGATATCCCCTGTTCCACCATAGAGTTGAACACCATCTGGCTTTGTTCAACCAAACCTGAATGGCTGCAAGCTGATAGGACACTTAAATAGGTGATTTCATTAGGCGGCACCCCTGAAAGTAGCATCTGCATGAAAAGATCAAAAGCAGCCTCACCGTCCCCATACAAACCATACCCATTGATCATCACAGCCCAAGACACGGCATCCTTTTCCAGCAAGCTTCCAAATAGCATTTTCGCAATAGGAATGTTTCCACATCTTACATATGAATCTATGAGGGCATTGCTAACAGCAACATTCTTATCAAAGCCCTTGTGTATTGCAAAAGCCATTACTTAATGAGTAATATTCAAGCTATTTAATTCAACACATGCTGAAATTAAACTTAAAATTGTGACATTATCAGGTTCCAACCCCATGCAGAGAAGTTCAGTGAAGAAGGCAACTACTTGTTTGGCATTTTTTATTTGGACATTTGCTGGCATAATAGCGTTCCATAAAGAAATTTCTCTCGTCCCCCATTTGAAACAGTAAGAGACATAATTTTATATTTTCAAATCTGGCATACATGGATATGAGAGATGCAAGGAGAGCAGTTATCTTGGGCTATTCGTGTTCTAAGTGCAAAAGCATGAAGAGATTTACCCAGCACCTGGGTAGAGCATGTCGGCAACAAATTCAGAAAAGTTACAAGACTTGGCCTCTGACCCTCCTTTCTCATTTGTCCAAACAAAACTAAAACCTCATTCTGTAAGTTTTGATGCCGATAGCCAGTTATCAGAGCATTCCATGATAGCACTGTCTTCACGGGCATGACCTCAAAGATTAGCCTCCCATCCTTAAGACTTCCACAGTTACAATACATGGTAATAAGTGCATTTATTAAAGTAATATCTGAGACATAGCTGCTTTTGATAGCATAACCATGAATAGCCATTCCTTGCTTCAGATGTACGAAACTAGGGAGAATGCTTATAAGGGTGACCATGTCCAACGTCACTCCCTCTTTCTGCATCTGCTGAAGAAGAATAACTGCCTCTTCCACTTCTCCACTGTGTACGCACCCAGATATTAAAGTATTCCAAGATACAATACTTCTGGTAGACATTCTGTTAAATAGCTTAAAAGTATAGCAGAGTTGACCACAATCTGAATAAAACATCAAAAGTGCATTTAAAACATCAAGGTTTGCGACAATACCCTTTCTCAGACTAAATGCATGAACAGATCTACCGAGTAAAACAGCCTCTAGTTTGGAGCAAGCCGAAAGGATACTAATAATGGAAACTGCATCCGGGTTGACCCCTGCAAACTGCATTTGACGAAACTCAGCTAAACTTGCATCCCATAATGCATTACGCTCATATCCAGAAATCATTGCATTCCATGATAAGAGATTTCTATTGGGGATCCGATTAAATAAGAACTTGGCTGAACCAACATTTCCAAGCTTGGCATACATTGATAAGAGGGCTATCAACACTGAAGGCTTATTTTCTAACCCATACTTTATGACACAGGCATTAAGGGATTCACCATGCTGAATGCCAGTGTAATCCTCACATGATGGAATAATAGACACAAAAGTGATCAAATCAGGCTTCATTTCAGCTTGAACCATTCGCCTGAATATCTCAAAAGCTTCAAAAAACTTTTTGCTTCGAGCGTAAGCAGATATCATAGCATTCCAAACACTACCATTCTTTTCCACTACAGACTCAAACAATTTTCTAGCAGTTGATAAATCCAAATCACCAGCATACACTGAAATCAAAGCAAGCACCAAAAATGCATTGTTTAAATATCCAGATTAAGTATAAAACCGTGCACTAAGAGAAGGGATTTCAAAGGCTTCAACTGTTGTACGCGTTGGCACTGTTTCAACAGGCGGAGAAAATTGAAGCCTTTGAATTTCAAGCCTTTGAAACTCCGTGAATACTGATTTGTTGTGTTAGATATGAATTGTTCAGAGAATTTTGAAAGAGGAGTGGTGTAGAAGTAGAAACGACGCAAATTTGGAAGGAAAGGAGGAGAGACAAAACGCCGTAGAAGAAACAACACGGTGACAGCCATCGCTCGCTCTCACACGGGGAGTTACGTTAGTTCCCGCCATTGCACTATCGGCATTGTCCGGCGGTCGTTTAGATTAGACAACATCCAAGTCATTGTTCCTTTAGCCAGAGTTATTAAAATAAAACGAGGGAGCATTAACTTACTGTTAGTATAGTATTATCCAAGATCAATTTATTACAAAAAAATATATAAATAATGTAATAAAATTATTTAATAAATAAAAAAATTATTTATTAATAATAAATAAAAAATTTAAATTAATTTTTTAATTAATATAATAAAAAATTATAAAATATACTTTTAATTTTTTATCTACTATTAATTAATAAATTTTTTTATTTTATTAATTAAATAATTTTATTACATCACTTATACTATCATAATAAAATCACTCTATTTAAAATTATAAATTTTCTATTGTAAACGCCAAAGAAGCTCAAAAACTCCCGTTAAGCTTGATCATTACTTACAACAATTTAACACTTTCATTTTAAATTCAAAAATAATAAATAAATAAATAAGAAGAATATATAATATAATTTTTAATTAAATTACATAATTTGTAACAATTATTATTAAAAAATATTTTTATAAACTATTATAAAATAAAATTCATATAAAATTCAAGATTAACTACTGTACATTAAATGTAATGTGTATTTAAATTTTTTTAATGAATTTTAAATTTTACATTCGCATTTTAAATTTTTCGTCTTATATATTTTTAATTTTACGTTAATTATTTTAATATATTTCAAACCGTAACTAAATTATACTTAAGACAATACAAATACTTCAAATAATAAAAATTAGCTACACATTAAATGTTCAAGCATAAAATTACCAGCCAAACTGCAATTTATCAATTCACAAACCTTTTTTTTTATAATTTCAGTCGTACAATTATACCACAGCAAAAGCATCAACTCTTCTCCTTCAACCTTTCCAATCTCTAGTAACCGTATGTGGTTCTCCTCATCATCTTGATGAACTCATCGACGTTCACTTCTCCATCGTCTATATATTTCATAAAATATCACATTCATGGTAAGCATTAGCTACCATAAGAAAAGCAGACAAGATAAATGTATACTTCAAAATTCAAGAAATCAACAATATAAGAAAAAAAAGAAAAAATGGTCACAAAATCACAATCCCCTCTGTGCAGAATTTGTTTTGTGATGTGGTATATATCGTATTATACAGTCACTGCTGAATTTTGCGTGCTAACACTTTTCAAAAGAAGCCTGCAAGACATGAATAATGGTGCCAGGCCTCAATAAGAGACCACCATATCAAACTGTAGCTATGCCTGCTACCAGTGATAAATGTTTGAGCAGGCTTAGACCAAACCATTTTCCATACTTTTTAACTTTTCAATATGATTCCACAAGCCAGTATTATATTCCATATTATTACACTCTTTTTTTTTTTTTTTTCTGCATGTAAACTAAGAGCCATGAAAACTTCTTACTATAGCAAATATGGGTGTTGAACAATTGTCATAATCCTAGTTCTAAATAAAAAATTTGATCTGACCAAAAGACAATTCTTTGCAGTTGGCCAGTTTGCATGGCATAAGTTAAATGACAGAGCATATAACAGACGAAAGAAAATTTGAACCACACATTTGGCTTGAAAACCACAAGCAAAATAAATTCCTAACGTGGCATGTCATTTAGAATAAAGTTGCATACAATTCCTCAAAAGAGAATCAAATCCTAGTTAAGAGGTTAACTTACGATCTCTGTCTGCTTCCTCAACCATCTCGCGAATCTCTCGGTCAGTGAAGCTTTCACCCAGCTCCTTGGCAATATGCTTTATGTCTCCAGCTGATATTTTTCCCTGAAGAAAAATAAGAAGAATCAGCACTAAAATGCAGAGTACAACCCCTATGTCTAAATAAACAGAACTCACATTGTTATCATGGTCAATGATGTGGAATGCTTTCATGAGCTCTTCCTTAGTATCCCTTTCTCCAATCTTAGCTGTCATCATTTGTACAAATTCATCAAAATCAATAGCGCCACTTCCATCTTTGTCCACATCTGCAATCATTTGATTGATTTGCTGTAATGCCACAGAAGTCATTATGTTTAGCCACACAAGGAGGACATATCTGCAATTGTACATACAAGGACAATTCTCCATTCTTGTAGCGATGCTGGGAAAACCAGAATTGAAAAGCATGGCTAGACAAATTAACATTTGAACTAGAAAATGTTATATGGTTAGAAGTTACCTCTTCTGTCATCTCAAAACCAAGGGCCCTGTAATGAGAAAACCTTTTAATATCCATCACTTGCTAACTTAAAGTATTCTTATCATTCTGTAATTTGATGTTCATACCTCATGGCAACATTCAGCTCTTTGGCATCAATAGTGCCTAAACCAAACAGTCAAACTAACAACTTAATAAAAGATTAGACACACATATTGAGAAAGACACCACATAATAGATCATTTCAGTACCTGAGCCATCAGTGTCAAATAGTTCAAATGCTTCCTTAATCTCTTGCCTCTTCTGTTGGGATAACCCATGATGACGTCCTCTGGGTTTATCTTTCCTAACAGAAGCCCCTCTATAAAGGCTTGACTGCCATGGTCATAGCAAAATTCATCGCACAACGCAAGAGTTAAAAGAAAATCACAAGTTTTATCAAAACATTTTAAAATATGAAAATAAGTGATAAAGTTAAACCCATAAACCAAACGAACCAACTAGATACAGAAAATATTTAACATAATAGATGATCTAATTCCCAATCAATTCAAACATGCTATGATCCTCCACGAATAACACATTGAACTTGTATCATAAAACACATGGCTTCCCTAACACATTCTAAAAGCCACAGGACTCAATAGGATGTGCCAAGCTTCATCTGTATTTGTAATGAAAAGCTTGACTAACAGAATAACACCAAGCCAATGAAAGCATAATTCAAAAGGATACATTGTAATAAATAGACATGACTCTCAAGAAAACCAAGTTCTTTCAGCTATTGACAATCAATTAAATAGGGAAAACTTCCATCAGCTATCTATGAAACAACTATCCTTTCTAAACATTAAAAACAAAATAAGAAAAAGAAAACGCCATATACTTTTGAGCAGCCAAAAGGGATCCGAGATCTTGACTCACGATTTAACAGCAAGAATAGACTGCCAGAAAATCTTCCAAACTGGGGTTTCAACTTGTTCACGATCATAATTTATACATTTATTCCAAATTTAGCCAATCAAATTCAACAAAATTAAAAATAAATAAATAAATAATCTGCTTAATTATGGTAAAGAACAAGAACTGGAGGTAAATCATTAAAATCACGTAAACAAAAAACAACAGAAGATTAAGAAAACGCACCATTTGTCCGAGTCGACGAGATCGCAACGCGTTCGAGAGAAACCCTGAAACGAAATGAAAGCCGAGCTGACCTCACAGAAATCTAACACAGATTAAAGGCCCATTATCTGCACGATGGGCCTTCATGGGCTTTCATCTACAGTTATGCGTCCACATCCATACTGGTACCAGATCCAAAGTAAAGTCAATCGTTGGTGAATATTCTGGATAATATTAAAGCCAGTGATTGAGACAGGACAACGGGTCGCCACTGAGCACATGACAAGAACAGACAAAGAATTCATACATAGAATATGTTGTTCTTAACAAAGACAACTTGTTAATACCCAGAAGATTATGGAAAAAATAGTTGAGGTTATGTAATTGTTCAAGTATCCAAACCGACCAAACACATAACCCAACGCCAGCTCTTTATTACCTCAATTGGAAGTGAATGCACATTATAACCATATTATTATACTGGTAAAATAATATATACCTTAAATCCTAAACTATGAATCAGAGAACGATGATGTTTTGTCATCGGCCATTGATAATGAAGTTTATGGTTTGTGCCAACAAGGGTTAATTCTACTCAAAGTTAGAACAATTTTATCATCTTGTCTTGCAATAATCACACCACATTTCGGGCTAAACTCTAGAAAAGTCGTTAGACTTACAACCCACATTGTTGTAATAATCCGACAGCAAATTAGCTAGCCTTTTCATAGACGAGATAAAATCTCCAGCATTGTCCATATCATTGACGTTCTGCGTAATCAAATTAAATTTGCCCTCTCTTTCTCTTTGTTCTATGAATTCTTTCGTTATGATGACGAATATAGCAAAAAGAAGGCCTAAAGCCACCTGGCAGTGGCTCATGATTTAGTTAAAATGTCATTGATGTTGTGAGTTGTGGTAGATTGATCATTTTATTGGTAAGCTATCATACATCAAGCGTTACTTTCAAGTGAGAATGAAGGCCGACTCGTGCTTAAATTCAGTGGAAATTTTATTTATCAGAACCGAGAATCGTCTTTGATACTACAGCACACGTAATTGCTGTGAACTTTGCCCTAACTAGGGTTTACTATTCTTCCTAATTAACTAATTAAGCTTCGTATTACAGAGGATGGGTTGTTTTGTTGGATAATTAAGGGAGCATGAAAGGAGTATTCAATTCAATAAAAAATTTAGGGCAGATTTATTATATCAATATAATTAATATAATAAAATTATTTAATTAATAAAAAAATTATTTATTAATAATAAATAAAAAAATTAGATAAATTTATTTTATTATATTAATTAAATTATAAATTTTTAATTTTTTATATTTATCGTCAATAAATAATTTTTTTTATATTTTATTTATTAAATAATTTTATAATAATAATAATAATATTACCCTCTCACCTAATTCTTTCTCTCAATTCAATATCTGCTCTGAGCAAACAATATATGCACGTGCATATTATTGAGAGATATTTATTGCAGCATGACATTTGCAACCACTGAAACAGACTTGAATTTATTTGGACGGGAAATACATAGCACGTTTTGCCGTCGAGAGAGACGACGTTAAAGCAACACATACAAATACATCCAAAGATGAAACTGGAATGAAAATGATCAATTCTCACCAATTAATGACTTTTAAATTGAACACACTAACTTTTAAACTAAGTGCAGCAACCCATATTCGCATCCTTCACTGTCTAACATAGCTGGCTGCATGAAAGACACAATTCATGCACGTGTATTTCTTAATTAGTTAACGTGGAAAGTTGATTGCAACAGCTGAATTGAACACTTAGAGAAGGTAGTGAGGGTTATCATGGCTACTTGGATTGGCTTCATCTTTGATCCTTCAACTACTCAATGCTTCTTTAAAGAACTTGGCAGGGAGTCCATTTCTGGGTATCGGGAATGGGTCATACTGAACTCCTTCCTCCGTCCCTACTACTTCCCATCTGCATCACCACAAACGTTGTCAAATTCGTACATTAACAGTAAAAGAATCTGATAAAATTATTTATCATTTTGCACTCAACGTTTTGCATGCATGACCATGACCAATGACCATGAACATGAATGAACTTGATAAGACACAACAATGTCTCCTTTGCAGTAGTTTTACACTTAAATACTTCACAATATATAAAATTTCAAGACTACCACTAGCACATCATATTTTACCCTGTGCACCTCTAGTCATGTACAAGTACATGTGTTTCGCTCAATGCATAATGTATGCATGTCGTAATAACGATTGCGGCATTGTAGATCCATTAAACTAATGACCAGATCTGTCGATTCGATGAGATAATGTGGAAAGGTATGTGTCAATTAAAGCTAGAGACAAAGATAATATAGGAGTGTGTTGGGACGAGTACCAAGGATAATTGTTTTAATATCTCGTTTTAGGCTCGTCTTAATTATTTTTATTATGCTTTAATCATTTGATATTAAATATAATTTCTCCATTATTTCTTCTACTGTTTAACCACTCACACACACACACACACACATACCTGTACTTGTTGACCAGATGATGGATGAGGACAAGCATCTCTAGCTTGGCGACTTCATTTCCAGGGCAAGCATGAACGCCGTTGCCAAAGGGCATGAATGTATTAGGCTTAGTCGACGGAACCTTCATGCGGTAAAATTAATTAGTAGTCTTTAATCTATCACGACTAGAATTTCTTTAATAGGGTTAAAAAATTATTGATTTAAGCTATATATATGTTATGTCCAACCTCAAATCTCGAAGGATTAAATATATGAGGATCAGTAAAGAAATCCGGGTTGTGATGAAGGTTTCGAAACAGAGGAAGTACCTTCCATCCTTTGGGAATCAAATATCCTGTCAAGTTAATTAAACCCCATAACATTAGATTTATAGGACTCAGATACCTATAAAACAAGCTAGAATCTTACTCTACTAGTCATGAAATTCAACTATTGACTCGGCAATGGCTATGGCATGGGGCCTTCCCATGGAGGAGGAGGGTTTGTCACTTCATGTTGATTTCTGTTGGTTAATGAGTTCGGCTCAAATGGATAGAGACTTAGCCAGTTTTTATGATGGTGGGGTACTTGGAAAATGAGACTGAGCGACTAGGTATTAAACGGTGAAGTGAAAGAGCTAAGCCTGATTGTTGCCAATTTGGACTTGAGATTCAAAGTTTTGTAAGTCTTCAAGCCAACAGTAACACTGTTCAATTAGTATGTTGTGTTGGGTAGTATAGAATAATTGCGTTATTAGATAGATAGGCAACCGTTTATTTTATAGGATACGAACTGCCGTTCCAGTCCCAGCCAATGGTTTCTTCTCTGGACCGAAGTGCTCACGGATGAAATGATTTCATGTCCTTGCATGGTTAAAACTACGTCACCTAAGACAACTAAATAGCATTCTTCTTACCATCCTTACAGATGCCATATATTAACTGCTAATTTGCTTGCTCCATCAGTTAATTTTTCCTTGAAACTTAGATTTGAATTTAACTGACCTTCGTATTCAACGTCCTCAACAGCTTCCCTGAAGGTAAAAGACACGACGCTAGCCATCCTTAAGCTCTCCATTATAACCTGAAATCAACTATCATTTATGCTTATATACTAATTTATTTAATTTGTATTAATTTATATAACTACCAAGGCTAACTCTCTTTGTGCCAATTCGTAGGTACCCTATTAGTTACGGGCATCTGTTTAGTTTGAGCCCATGTTAACCCACGTCTACCCCCATCGTTTGCTTCATAAATTGCCTTCTGCTCAACCTGAAATATTACCAAATTAAGTTTCATCATCAAATTAATTCTAACAATTCTGGGCAAAAAATAAAAAATAATCACAAAGCCATCGGCTAGCTGTAAGACTGGAGAGAAATTCTAACCTTAATAGCTTCCAGAAGGCTGGACTCATCATGAATGTATTTCAGAATCCATGTTAAGAGACTGGCTGTAGTGCCTTGAGCAGCAAACAATACACCAATTATATTATCAGCAATTTGATTATCAGTTAACTGTTCACCATTTTCACCTCTGTAGTTCATCAAACTAGCCAATAAATCATTCTCCGAAACTGTCGTCTCCTTCCTCTCTTTAATTATCTCACGGAGAATTCTACCTAGCCTTCTCCTTGCCTTCAAGTGAAGATATACAGAATAATTAAAGAAACAACTTTGAAGACCCCTCAAATCATTACTACAGAAGAAAGTACAGGGATTTACAGATCATATATGTAGATGAAATACTTACCCACAATGATTCGGTGTATGAAGTTCCAGGTATGAATATTGGGAAGGAATTGTAACCTCTTTCCAGCCTGTTGTAGTTCTTCTTCAACATTTCCTTGTAGCGAGAGTCCAGGCGACAGAAGATAGACAAAACAGCCACATCAAACGTGAACTGCCATGATCAAGAGTGAAATCGCCCATTAAATTGAAAAGGCGTTCGACAATTCATTAAATGAGTAAACAGAATTAATTATGTCAAGCCTACTTGTTCTAATGGCTTCTAGTTATATGTTATCGGCGTAGAATTCTGAAGAAATTAGTTGCAGCCATAGTCTTTGTGGCCAGACATAGTCTTTGTGGTCTTCTACATTCCTTCTTTCTTTCTTTCTTTCTTTTCTTTGTTTTTTTTTACAAAAATGACATTCGAGTTTCCCTCGGAAATTTGATTTTCATTACCAATAACAACAATGATAATACTTAAAAGAAAATTTTGAACGAGAACATCATATTCCCTAACTGTTCCATGGAGAAAATGAACTAACCTTCTTCATTTCATGGAAGGTGTTAATTACTCTCCCATCAGACCAACAGTCTAAGCTAGAAATAGCTATGGCTTCAATGTGAGAGACAGAGTTTTGAATCATATTCGGGGACAAAGAAGCTCGGACAAGTTTTCTGATAAGAGTATGATAACAATCTTGATGGAAGAAAAGTGCCCACGGACCAATCAATCTTTGCTTACTACGAGGATATGTTGGCTTGAACAAGTGTGCGTGACTTACTAACACGTATTTGATGGCTTCAGGACTCACCAATACAACACATTGGTAGCCAAGAATATGCGACTTAAATATCTCTCCATACCTATTCGTAGAAACAAGGGATTTTGCAAAACGAGTCAGATTAAACCAAATATGAAAACAAAAATAAAAGTGAAGGGCATGAAGTTAACCTTCTTTGCCTAGTATCAAAGAATACGGCTGGGTTTTGAGAGTATAATTTGGGAGTCTCTCCTACATATGGCAAGCCCATTGAACCAGGAGGTAGGTTCGGTTTCCTTAGCGACAATCTTTCAATTAGGTCTCTCAACAAAGTGGCAAAGAGTAGGACGATGGAGATAGAGTACAATAGAAAAACATCCATCTTCTCTCACACACTCACTCACAGAAGGAAACCTTCAGTAAATTGCATTCAAGTACCAAGTTTCTCTGGCAAAAAAAAAAGCAAGAGATGCATGTTGTTTATATAGAGGGATAAGCTAGGATTAGAGTGGGACTTCATATTATTATCTGCTAATTATAAGCATGTGCGACGGTTTTGGCACGAGTACAAGACAACGAGGTGCCGTGAGAACTTCGAATTGTTCAATTTCATTAGACGAGACACTGCCTGCTTCCTGGTATTTTGGGGCTACAACCTGTGGGTACTCCGCTGTTCTATACCACAACCTTTGCTTTGTATTCGTACTATATGCGAAGAACTCACATGGGCCTTACACGTTTCAGGTTTCCACTCCAGGTTAAAGTTAAACAATCTCACCTTCCAAAACTGGACATGTAGAGTTTGCTAATTTATCGGTAGATGATCCGATATTAAAGTGTATCATGTATTAAATGGTGTTATAATAACTTATTACATGACATTATAGATAAATAATACATACTAAAACCTGAGAGATCGAGCAAAGCAGTAGCCAGACATGTCCTAAACATCATGGAGGAGGCTTTTAAAATGTCTTTTGAAGACAAATTCTACCATGTGATGATGGAATCATTCAATCATTTGTTCCCTTTTTCTAACTCTATGTATCACATGTTCATGCATGCATGGACAATAACTTAGTAAATAAATTATTATTAGCTCACGAAACTTACTTATTCATAACAAGATTATTATATATCAACTATATTCTTATTTTAAAAATATTACATATTTTACAACACTCTTATATTAAAAAATTAAAATAAAAATATCGTAAAATTATATCATTATCGTGTGTTTTATATTTTAAATTTTCGTTATCATAAAATGGAGACAAATAATAATGATATATTATTGAATTTACATTTATTTTTAATTTTTTTACTTTTTAATTCTTAATTAAATAATAATACGTGATATATTTAATAATAAATAAATTAAATTATATTTTAATAAAATTTATAAATAATTTTAAATTTTATAATATAAACTAAAATATTTAAAATATAATTTAAATTATTTATTATTTAATATATTATATTTTATTAAATCAAAAGAAAAAAAAAAAAAAAAAAAGAGCGAGAATATGAATCATATCATGCAATGCCATCCTAAGAATTAGTGCGTCTGTGAACAGTATAATGGGACCCACCCAAGTAGCGTAGAACGTTTCGAGCTGTGATAGGCAGATGTGTCGCGATGGTAGACAGAGTGGGATCTACAGTAGGGAAGAATGACAGATGTTGATCATTCAGAATGGGACCCAATCCACGTTGATAATAGAGGAAAAAAGTAAAGAACGTGTCGAGCTGTGATAAGAGAATAGAAGAAAGGACAGAAAAGTCAGAAGAAGGTCACATCAGATAGAAATGCAACAGGATTACGTGTCGAGATCAGGGTGGTGGGTTAGAGAAAGTTGAGATACACCAATCAGATAAAAAGGCTAGGAGGAATATAGTCTATATACAGAGAGAGTACACAAACATGGAAACACATCGCTTGCTTTGCATTTTCTTTTTCTTTTCTGGTGAAGGTGATAGAATCTGTATAGTCGTATGTCTGCCTGCTGGCGACACGTGATATGTTTGGTACACGTGAGCCTAGATAATGCAGATATTACAACACAAATAACATCGAATAAAATATTTAAAAATTTAAAAATATTCGAATGCATATTGGATTAAATATTTAATATTGATTAAACTTTGAATATCGAATAAATTTTTCAGTCAAATGTCATCCTGTGTTTCAACGTATAGTCTTGCTCTTGCTCTTGCCTTGCGACAGTCGAGCGTATTCGAAGGAATGTGAGCAGTGCAACGCTACAACCTACGAATGATTCATAGCTAATACATTTTGGGAAATTCTTCCCGGTTGCGAGCCCAAATTTGTTCAAGCCGGGCGAGGCCTGGCCTGGCTCGATTCCTGAATTTACTGGGCTTGATCCACTACTGTTCACTGGCGACCTTCGCTGTTAATAGCCATCGACATTGGACGTGGAACATGCATAATAAAATATATTATCTTATTCTAGTTTGTTATCACGCTTTCAGAATTGAACAGAGATACAACCATTGGAAACATTCCATTCGACATTCTCCGTAATGTCATATGCCGAAAGCATTTTTAATGACAACCAAAACTCGATTTGCCACTTCTTGTCCAAACTGCATTGGCATGCTCGAGCTCAGATCCATCTCCACAGCTCTGCTCTTAATCAAACGATCTCTCTTCTCCAATCCATCTCTCTCAGTTGCCCCAACACTTCTTCCTCCACTAACGGATAGTTTCTCCAACCAAATCCCCATCACATCATAAGCAATCGGACTCACGTATTCACGTATAATCTCTTCAGAACGCTCGAGTCCGCCATCATCTTCACATTTTATGCTGATCAAAATCCCGGTTGGAGAGACCACGTTACGGAAGTAAAGAGAGGACGAGAAGTAGGGTTTGGTTTCTGGGACTTGCTCAAGTTTCTGCCTGTATGTTTCAAGCTGAGTTTCTTCATAGAATGTCCTGAGGTAATCTGGGTGAAGAACAATGTCTTTCCTAGGAGTTAGATCAAGGAAGAGAATGAGATATGTGGGGCTGCACTGCACGAGCTCGAATTGAAAGTGTGGTACATCTGTCGATGGTTTTAGGTAACCTTGAATGTTTGTTATGTTCATGGCACTTCCCGTTGGTACCTTCAAGTGTAGCCAACTCGCTAATATGAAATCAATCTGCTAACATGCAAAAGCAAATGGCAAAAGGAAAAAGACCAGATCCCAAGAGTTAATTATGTTTCTAATATCAAATTAAAACTCATATTATCAATTCATATAGAAGAATATCATAATAACCGATATCATATCATGATATGAATTTGAATTCCGTATCTTCAATATCTGATATTATGTATGGTAATTCATTTTGTGGAATGAAAACTACTGTTGTAAAATAGTAGTATTGAAGGGAACATATTTGTTTTTGGGTGCTTGTGTTTGTTTCTTGCAAGAAACGCTAATCAATTAATTTCAAGTACCTAGTTGTAATCACTTGAATTTGCATATGCCAATTTTCCAATGTTCTTAACCATTAATATTCTTAAACTGATATTGACATATTGCGATTTCAAGGATTAAAATCCTTGTATAAGAATTCAACAGATGAAACATTGAAAACAGAGAAATTTGAAGCAGGAATTAAAATAGTGATGAAAGAAATTATTATAGGCAAGTGCGGATGAAAGAGGGAGAGGGAGAGGAGTTACATGAGAGGAAGCTGCGCCATGTCTGATGTGAAGAGAACCTTGAGAAGTTCCATTTTCATTCTGATAAAACTGGACGTCAGGAGGGACTGAAGAAGGAAGAAGATTGTAGCCAACTTCAAGGCGATTCTCCAGGGCGGAGATGATGCCAACCATCAGATCTCTATGCGCCGTCGTCAGGTGAGGGAATTCCATCAGTTTCCTACGCCCATTGATCGGCGCATGCGCATCCATGTCCGAGGAAAATGGTTTTGATGATAACGAAAACTGGTTTGGTAAAGAGGCGCAGCAACTCTGGGAATTGGAAGGAGACGATGGTCTTGATGTTTTAGATGTAGGAAGAGAATTAAGGAACGATGAAGATACGTGTAGTGGAAAAGCCGTGGCCATTTACGGATAAGCGTTGGAATTCTCCTTAATTTCAAAAGGAGACTCTTGTAAGATATGAACCTTTCATTTAATGGCCGTCCTCCACTAAAAATAATACTGGGGCAGTTGCGTCTGCGACTAGAATAGGATCCAAGAGTGACTATGCACATGTGCACATACTGAAAGGAAAGGGCTTGTAATGGCCGACAAAGTGGACTTTTAAATTGTGCTGAAACTCTTGACGTTTTTGAGGTAAGAAATTCAAGCACACGATAACCCCGACGAGGCAAGAAATCAAAGCATACAATGACTACACAAGACTATTTGATTAAGGAAAACGTTTATAAATAATCAAAATGTAATAAAATATTATGTTCATTAAGGTAAATCCTAATTTAGGTGTCTTAAATTTGAAGAAAAAAAAAGTACAGTGGCATTTTTTTACACTGAAATAAAGGTATATCATTTACAATTATTAGAACATTACATTCACTCTACAAGCCACCTCAGTTCCTCATGCAGTAAAAACCTTCTGCATCTCTCCCAATATCCGGCCTGCTACTTCTGGTCCAAACAATCTTGGGAAGCTCGAGGCCAGATCAATCTCAATAGTTTTCTTCTTAATCAACCCATCCCTCTTTTCCAGATTAGCTCTGTCTGATTCCTCTATTTCTCTTCCTTCACAAGCACACTGATTCAACCAGATCCCAATCACTTCCTTAGCAACGGGATCCACATGACTTCTTATGATCTCTTCCATGCGAATGGATTCGCCGGCCTCAGTTTCTACACGGACCATAATAACTGTAGGAGAGACAACACAACGTATGTAGAGGGATGAAGAGAAGTAGGGTCTAACTTCAGGTACTCTCTCAAGCATTTGCCTTTGTTTGTCCAACTGTGTGCTTTCGTAGAAAGTGTGAAGGTAGTCTGGATGGAGGACAAGATCCTTTCGAGGAGGCAAATCAAGGATGAGGACCAGAGATGTAGGGCTACTCTGGATAAGCTCAATTAAGAAATTAGGTGCATCTGTAGAAGAGTTCAGATAGGCTGAAAGGCTTGCTATGTTCAATGCTCCACCAGTTGGTAGATCACAG
Organism: Swietenia macrophylla; assembly: GCA_032401905.1. Lineage (NCBI taxonomy): Eukaryota > Viridiplantae > Streptophyta > Magnoliopsida > Sapindales > Meliaceae > Swietenia > Swietenia macrophylla. Next base: position 6,431,516 of record CP135560.1, on the reverse strand, counting down.
TGTACCCAACTTCCCAGTATGAAATCAATCTGACACATGACTGAACAATGTTAGAAATCCACACCACACAAAGGAAAGATCATAACACAACAAACAAGAGTAGTCCGTATGTTTGGCAACAATAATGGCAAACTTCCAGGTTTCAGCTAATGCTCTTTACAAGTCATCCAAAACCAAGAGAACCCATAACTAAGGTCTGCCTATCAAGCAACTGATCTCAAATTTTTACCCCGTCACTTTGACAACTGAGTAGAGCAATCTTGTCCCTAAATCCTAATCTTGGATACTTTTGTTCTCCAGACTACTAAAAAAACAACCCATAAAGGGAAGGAAGCAAAATTTTTAACCTCTATTCAAGTAAACAATCTGAATAACATCTCCTTGGCAGTGAAATGACTCCAAGAGAACAGCCACAAAGCATGTGAACAGTGGCAATGTGATCAAAAGCTAGGGAGCTCGCACAGAACCCACTGGTTTAGAACAAAGTTGAACTAGCAAGACCACGTAATTATCCGCCAAACATATTCAAGCCTAATCCTATATGCAATATCAAATAGGGCAAATAGAACAAGTGGAATGACGTAGACATAAAGATCAAGTTAACAGCAATTGGATTCAGCCTTGAAATGCATGCAGAATGATTCAAGATTGAATCCAATGGTTTTACACAACATTGGAACTTACAAAACCATCAATCCATACAACATTATTGCACAATCAACTGAACCAATTGTGAAACCCCAACTACAGCACTTAAATGGCTGGCAGTGACTAAATTCAAAAAGATATAAGAGAAACTGCTTTAAAGTTAATTTCACAACTACACTAAAAAATTTTACAACTTCTGAACAAAAATCTGAAGTTATACATCAAATAAGAGATTTATCGTCAGTCTGTCCCTTCCGTGTAATAGCAGTATACAGTAACGGTATACCCACACTAGCCAATCCAAAATGCAGGATTCCTTGTTTAATGAACTCAAATTTAGAGGAAACAAGCCCAATTTATACGAGTAGCAATTAGTAGTTAAATAAACTTCCACATATCGGAAGTGCAAATTTAAAAAAATTAAAAGAAATACCGGTGAGGACTTGAGGCCCGATCGTATCTGAAGAGAGGCTTGAGCAGTGCCGCTCTGGTTCTCGAAGTACTGCACATCAGGCGGCAGAACACATGGGAGTAGCTGTAACTGAAGTCGATTCTCCACCGTTGATACAAGATCAACCATCAAGCTCCTCACCGGGTCCGAGACGTAGGGGAATTCCATGAACTTCTTACGGCCTCCATTGTGGGAACCCATCCGAGAGGATGCTGGTGTAGCTGAGCAACTGATCTTCGCCCTTGACCTAGAATACTTTAATCTTCCTGGAGCTAAACACCTGCAAGGCAAACCCAAAGGGTGACAGAGTAGAGAGTGTAAAAACTGGCATACGTTCACAGCCATACGTTCTTAATCATAGATCACTGATCATTTTATCTGATATTTACAAAATTAGAAGCCGCAGCTCGAAATGAAACGGCGCCGTTTTATTGTAACGGGATAATGACATTCAACTCCTTTAGATTTAATTTAAATATAAACATAGACATACACATTCCCTTTTACTCCAAATGGTCCTTACATCTCTTTAAAGGCTTTTCAATAACGTGCTCTTTTGACAAAGCCGCTGTTGTTTTCCAACTTCTTTTCAATAAAATATTTAAAAAGGTGACAGATAGTTTATACACGGACAAATTTAACCCTGCACCTAAATTAAATTACTGAATTATACTTACTTCAACAAACTTGCTTTAAACTTGGCAATTTTAATCAATCAACTGGGATCCATCAGTCGCCATTTTGGACTGTTCAGAGTCTTCTTTTACATTACAAGCACAATAGTTAGCTATATTTTTGTTGTATATTATATTAGGACAAAAATCAACAAGGGATGTAAAAAAATGACTCAACAGACAAGTTATTTGACTATTTATAATATTTAATTATTTAAAATAATAATTTATATTATTTTTATTAATTATTCAAAAACAAAACAACTATCGTGGCTAAACATCACTGTTTATCGTCGATGAACATTACGTATTTCGATCGTAAGGGGAAGGTAGAGACCCATTTGCTTTTGATCTTCAACCCCTTGGGCATTATACAGAACCAAAAAGAAAACATCACCAATACATCGTACGATTATACGAAAACAAACCATTCTACAACAGATTTCATACGTACTAAACGTACACTAGAATTTAGATAGGCGCGTGTTCTTGTCCTACGCCCTCTAACTGGTCAGTTGCAGACTCTGCTGCTCTTCATCAACCGCCCGTGAAACTCCACGTTCTTTATCTCATGGGACCCACCACACGCAGCACTTTCCTCGCGGGCCCGCTTTTTCTGCTCCCGTTTCAGCCAAACCCCAAACAGTTTCAACTCTCCACCGTCACTTTCTTCGTCTTGGTCCAGATCGCGATCATCACCAACCAATCCGTCGCGGCTGGACCCACAGCTTCCTTGCCGCATGATGATGCGATTGATCTGGTCCGGCCTCAGCTTGACGTAATCCGTCAAGAAAGCTACCAACTCCTCGCACTGCTTCTTCGTCTGCGCCAGTTCCGAGCTCAGCATCTCGTTGTCTTTTCTCAGTTTTGCGTTCTCATCCGACAAGTCTGCAAACTTCGTAGTCTCCACCGAACCCTGGTTCTTCGAATCCGGCGAAGACGTGGAAGTGGATCCCATGTCCTCCCCTGAGTTCGACGGCGAGGTGGTTTTCACTTTTGCCGGCGTCGGTATCGATGACGGCGACACTGTTTTCCGGCGATGGATTTCGGTTAAGAGTTCTTTCTCTCCTCGACGGAAGTTCTCGTTGGCGAATTCCCATTTGTCGGCCACGATTTTCCGAAATCCCTGTACAGCAGGAACAGCAGACTGTTAACTCAGAACAAAGAATAGAATAGAATATCTTATCTAAATCTCAATAAGTCAAAAATTCGGACGCATGCGTGTGCTGCTATTTTATGAACGACGTGTCCTGCATCTACTTCGGGTCGGACATGGACGGCAAATCGGCGCAACCCAGAATCGGAATTGTAGAAGCCCACGCATCTACCTTATTTTGATTAAAGAATTGGCAATTGGATTCAACGGCTGTGCATATAGAATTACGGTAGATATATGTCACCATCATGATGATCTATCGTAATTATTATTTCTGAAAATAACATCTCCGATTTCAAAGGAAATATTGCTGCAAAATTTTTAAAAAAAAAACACCATTTTTCTTTGAATATAAATCAGATATGAATAGGTGTCAACGAATTATTGCTTATTTTTCAGAATTTTAATGAAAAATTAATGAGTTATTTATAGGTAAATTATGACCTAAAGGAGGAAGGTAACTTACATAAGTGTTGAGTTGGCGGACAAAGCTAGAGAAGTTGTTGTGCTTGAAGTAATTAGGCAGCAAATCCTTGGCAAATTCGGCAGTTTTCCATACAACAAAGGTGGTGCCACTTTCATTCCATGAAATCACATCATCCGTGCTCGGATCGTCCACCAACTGGTACGTCTTCATCAGAAACGGTGCCGGAACCGTCCTCTGCATCTTCTCTTCCCCAGATCACTACCCTTTTAAGATAAAACCTACCCAAATAATTACAGAAAGCTGTAAAAGGAAACCTAATCTTTTTCCTGTTTTGTTTTGCAGAAAAAGAAACCTAATTGACTAAAAATAAAAATAAAAACTGGTTTAGATGGAACAACTAAAGAGCAAGAGAGCAGTCAAGAATTCCCAGCCCCAGCAGTAAAACCCAGAAAGGAAAACCCTAGAATGAACAAGATTGCTGCAGGTACGTTTGCTGATCCTATCTGCTTCCATGAGCAATGACCATAACAATTTCTTGGGATAAAGGGGAGGCAGAGACCATAACTTTCTCTGAAAAATTCCAAAAGGAAATTCTCTTTGTTAACGCTTCTACGAGACTCTTATAAAGGTGAAAAAGTCTAGGCCAGAGAAAGTGACCCGGGTTCTAGAAATTTTGAGAAACACAACACAAAATTTCAATTAATTATCCAATAAAGAAACAACAAATTAGTAAACACAAATACCCCCACAACTTTAGCTTTCCTTCCGATTTTCAAAGCTGAAAAGATGAGTGAGAGGAGGAGATGGGAAATGAAATTTTATAATTACTTCTTTTTAGTGCCAAACGGGTGGGTAATTTTCCCTTTGTCGTCCATCAACGAAGCTTCTGATACAATTCCATGAGGGGTAAATTTTCCCACAAGCCCCTAGACTCCTGAAAACTTTACTTTTCACAATTAAGTTACTGGACGTAGAGGTGACCCGGAGAACAAAGAAAATCTTTAGTACGATCGATTAACGAAGTTAAAAAACGAAATATTAAATTAAATTAATATTAATAAATAAATTTTTTATTTTATTAATTAAATAATTTTATTATATTAATTATATTAATATTAAAAAAACTATTCACCTATATTTTTTTCTTTCGCAATAATAAATAATACATATAATTAGTTAAAATTTTAAATTTTATTTTTTATTCAAAATTAAATTTAATAAATATCTTATTTTAAAAAAAATTATTTTGTTCAAAAAAAATAATAATAAAATAATAAATAAATAAAGCCGCCGTGATTGGATAAGTGGTTTGGATGTTATTAGTAGGATTTCCTTCAAAAAGATTTTAAAAGACGCGTGGAATTTCACCATTTTTACTCTTTTCAATGGAGAAATTAAGAAGGATATGGCTAGAAGGTAGTAGGATTAAAGGAGGCTAAGCCTTTCCTTTTCCCACCTAACGTTTCTGAAATTTGATTGCTTCTACTCATCGCTATTTAACTATCATCTATACGTTCTTTTGGTTCCATGTGTTGTCATCAGTTTATTTTAACTTTTGTTAGGCCAGGCCCTTTGGATTTCATGACGAGATAAACGCATGCTTCGTTATCGCCATTAACGATACAGGAGTCAAAAACTCTGCTACTGTGCATCTAATTGGCAAGTAATTAAACGAAGCATTTCATTTCAAAGTGAGTTGTGTGATTTTGATGTTGGTTTGTTTACTTAATTCATTAATTAACATGTTTGCTAATAAAATTCGTGGAATTATTACTAGAATTAAATTTTTTTAAAATTAAATTTTGTAAATATTAACAAATAACATGGGTAACAATGAACTAAATCTTATCATTTTACCGAAAAAAATTATTCACATAATATATTAAAATTATATCTCAAAAAAATATTTATATATATGAATATAAATATTTTAATTTTTTTTTACGTGAATTAATTTTATAATTAATTTTAGCGTATGAGTTTTGACTGAACGGAAATAAAATTATAAGCATTTAAAATAATTATATTGTATTTTTAATGTTATATAAGTTTTAAATGATGCAATATTATAATAAAATTTTTATTATATTTAAAATAATTAATCAGCATATAATAATTTAATAACCACAATGCTCATTCCCCAATTCCCTCCATTGACTCGCCTAACAAGCTGATCAAATTCACATTTCAGGTACGTCCACCAGCCACCCATATTAACAGCAGCTGCTGCTGCTGCTGCTGCATAATCTTTAATATCCATTTTCTTTTATATCTATATGTAATTAAGTTAATATATTTATTATACGCTATTTTTAGCATAACAAAATATTAAGTCATTCTTGTCCTTTTTACAGGTAAAGCAAAAAAAAAAAAAAGTAAAAGATGGCTTGTATTATTATTGGTTGTTTAAAAGAAAATTTTGTTGGAAAGAACTGTTGCTTGAAATTGTTAGTCTGCTAGGTGGTGTGTCCACCATCTGTGCATGCATCCGAGTTAGCAGTCTGAGGCCAACATTCGATCTTTTCTGCAGCAATTTTTGTGGTTGTTAACCAGTGATTTTACAAGAAGGTTGAGCTTAAGTTATCGATTTCTGTAAGAAGAATAAGAATTGGTGAGCAGAAATATGACTGCAGAAACTCGGAAACACTAATAGCACCAGAGCTTTGGTGAACAGTAGGTTTTCCGGAAAATTCGCAGTTAATTTTCAAGGGATCATGATGGCCTGGCCATTAGAAGTTGGTTTTTACTTGTAAGATTTTCCAAAATTACAGTCTGACATTTCTGCCTGATTGATTTCTTCGTCGTTGACATTTCATATTCGAACAACGAGATCTTTTTTCATTTGTTCCTTATTATTATTATTTTTTTATATCGATGAAACTTGCTTAATGGAAATGCAAAGATTATGGAATCCATGACCAGCTGGATTTTCCATTATAATTTTTAGCACTGTTCCTGTATTACGACCTGTTCGCAGGCAGTTCTTCCACCTTGATCCACATTATCTACTGTGTGTGTGTGTGTGTGTATATATATATATATATATTTGTAACGTAAGCTAGACGATGCTTCTATCCTAGCAGATCCTGTACTGTCGTATCACAAATGCTGGAATTTAATAACCTACAAATATTGACTTTTTGATCCGTTTGTCTCTGTATTTTTCTTTTCTGGACCTATTTTTCTCTGTCGAGCTCTGACTATATGTAAAATGTTTTATACGTTCTCTGATTTGGAGTGTTGGGTCGGATTAGGACACCAATCTATAGTCAAATTCTAATGAGAAATGATAAACAACTCTGTCGTTTGCTGGTTTCTTCCTTGACCAAGCCGGCTCATGAGAAGAAGCAATTCTCTGATTAACGTCAATTCTGATATTTGAATAATGGATTTCTCTACTGTATATGCATGTACTCTTTCAGAAAACAAAAAATTATGGGTCAAAAATTTGGAATAATTTTCATAAAATTTAAAATAATAAATGATATTTTAAATATATAATAAAAAATTTAAAATATATTTAAAAATTTTAAAAATATAATACATAATATAAATAAAAAATTAACATTATTTTAAAAATACTTAAAAAAGAGTATCATTGTCCATGACGGCTCAAATTTCAATTACAGGACTTGCATACATCAAAGAAGCAAATTACTTAAGAAAACCTCCCGGTGATTAACTTAACAGGCTGCAGTAATTGGAGTTACGTCAAGGTGGTGCGACGGTGGCGGTCTGTGGTTTTTACATGCATGTCTAACGTGAGTAATTAGGATTCATGCATGAAGTATATTAAAGCAATCTAAATATGAAACAATGAGCAATTACAGACAGCAATCCTGGTTATTAATATTATTTAATTATAGTACGCTCATTGTTTTGTCTTATGGAATTTGAAATATTTTGCAAATTGACCGAGTAGATTACTTGTCGTGATTAATCAAGGCTTGTTTCTTTAGTAAATTCTGAAGCCAAGTTAGTGCAAGTCATTCTCAGTTATACTCTCTCAACACGCTTACGTAGAGCAAACAACCAAACGAAAAACAACGAAAAGAAACTGTCCTAAAATCCTGTAAGCCATATAGAACATTTTTATTGAAGATGTTCGGAAGTTGCGGCAGTTTCGCATGTGTAAACCAAGAAAATTAATTTGCAAAGGCCTTAGGGGCTACAATACTGCGAATCGTTTTCCCAAGTACGACAAATGCAGCTATTTTCTTATTCCGTAATGGACAGAAGTGTGTAATTTTTTCCACGTTGAATGAATATTCATAGTTTTCTTGACAATTCAAAGTGTTGTTTGACACGTTTTTCGGACAGGACAACCGAGAAAAACTATAAGCTAGTTTCAAACTGAGGTAGGAATTAAACCTATTCAATATTTCTTATACACAGACAAAACACAACACAACTTTAGGACGGGTTTCCTTGCATTTGCAGGATGCAGAGAGCAAAGCAGGTCAACCTGTTGAGATTCTCCAATACCCAACTCCTAGTTGGACTGTCTTTAATTTCGACTCATGCATAATAATCATATACTTACATTCAAAGATAATATGCATGTGTTATGGGTCCATTATTCGATTCTCTTTACATTGACATGCCCACAACATCATGGCCTGAGGGGTGACACGCCTACTGGCATTGATGTGAATTTATCCCTTTTATGTTACAAGTGTCGTCATTAGCATCATGTTCTTTTTGGTAATTATAATAATTTATATGCAAGCTTCTGCAGTATTGAAGGGTAAGAACATCGGATGTTAATTGAGCAATCGGTATACCAAAACCCAATGGAACACAACAAAATGCAAAATCGGTGACTGGGTCTCGATCCAAAGGAACAAAGTGGGCATCGCATAATTAGTTTTGGGCCCATTTGTATGCATTAGTGCGTTGTCTTGTCACCACTCACCAAACATCAGCATAATGCGTGGCTTTAATTTAGTATTTGATTTGATTCAGACAGAGCTTAGTGGTTCTGGTCGGAAGCCATTGCGTTGCAGTCTCTTCATCTGTTTCCTATGCTATACTAGAACTAACCGTTTCAATGAACTCATGACATTCAACATGTTTGTAATCTAAAGATAAGGGTATGGAATTATTACATTATCTAAATTGTTAAAAGCGAATGAAATATATAAAAGACCCCGGATGGAATAATTGCTAGTGGGAAATTAAGCGACACAGCAATAAGAATGGGCAACTATGAAGAATTTTTGAAGACCAACAATTTAAAAGCTGCACGGTCCTTGCTTCTCCCAGGAAAGGAGGAGGAGAAACACATGCAATGCAATGACCCAACACTTTTTTAAAGTTTAATTCTAATTCTACTCGACCTGTCGTCATAGAATACCTTTAATTTTACCATGCAGGAAGGAGGAACACATTATAAAGCTTGATTCTTCCTGTACCTGGGAATGGCATCAATTGTTATTTTGAATTACTTTTCGTTCATATGATTGTTATGCTTTTCCTCTCATGAAAGCAAACTAACCCTTCAGCTTGAAACGAAAGAAAGAAAACCAAGCTGTATCCGTCAACCCAACGAATTCCTTCTTAGAAAATTAAACTCCATTCCCTTTTCTTAATAATAAAAATTGTTCCTTTTTTTTTTTTTTTTTAACTAGTATTCATATTTGATAGTTTTCAGCTGAGCTCCATTCCCATTATTAAGAGAGAAAGAAAGACAGAAAGAAAAAGTAGGAACTAAAAGGCTTTATGCTCTGTATCCTCGATATGGCTTTGTAAAGCAAACAGCACAGTACAATTCAATGAAACCCATATGCAAACATCTTTTGACCTTTCTCCATCATTCACATATTCACATTCCTGTATTCAAAGAGAAATCCAGAAAAACCAAGGTTTATTTTTTTTCTGGGCTAAACAAAGAAAAGAAAAAGTCAATCCAGCACCGATTTGCACTCATTAAGTGGTGGGGTTGTTGTGTTAACCAAACGTATCAAACAAACTAATTAACAGAGTCGGTGATTGCAGGAAGATGAGAATGAGGATCTATTAATTTGCAAATAAGTTGATCTTCACGTTTGGCTACTTCGATAACTTTGGTTTGCTTCACAGTTAACTTTGTCGCGCGTACAAAAATAAGCCTTAACGTCTTCATCATCATCATCCTTGTTAAAATTGCCGAACCGAACAAGCCACCACCTGTGCCCACTGCCTCAGCCTCGTCTTCACTGTCTGTGGATCATTTTCACCTTCACGCCAATCGAACACAGTTGATTCAGTTTGCACTAAAAAATGACAATTATAAAACTTCTTCAAAAATCTGAGGAAGTTTTCAGACGAAGATATATTCCTGAAACATGGATACATAAACTTACCGGGACCGAAAATGGTGTGGGGGCTTCCCATAGGAGAGGGTGATTCACAATCGGACGCCGTTGATAAACATGCCGTTGACTTTGAAACCGAATCATTGTAATGCTTGTTAACAGCATAATAAAGTTCCAAAGCCGGTAAAGTATCCGACAAGCGTTGATCAACCTCTGGAGAATCAAACCCGAACCCTAATTCAATACAAGCCTTGAGTTCATCAAGGTCCTCATCTGTAACGCTCTTGCTCCTCTTGTTTTTAATGTTTTCTTTACGTCTAAGCCATGCCTCTTCTCTGTATATATCCGGTGACCACGAGTGTTGTTTTTGCAACCCTTGTGGCGGCTTCAGTGGTGATGCTGCAACTGAAGAAGAAGGTGGCTGTGGCGGTGGTGGTACGTGGCGGGCAAGCCGGTGGTTGTGGTGGTGATGGTGGGACATGTGCAGCGAAGGTCCTTGAAGGACCTCGCGCGGTGGGGTGGGGGAAGCTATGGCTGTTTCGAAATTTTCCTCAATTTCTTTTTGGTTTTATTGAAATGGTGGAAAGAGAGAAAATGTAGTTTATAAAGTGTTGAGGTGGTGGTGGTGGTGGTGGTGGTTGTAGGGACAGGCTTCGGTCTTCGTTCAGGTCGTGTCATGATGACCTGTTTTTTCTATTTTTATAAGGTTGCTCCCTTTTTTTATAAAAATAATAATAATAAATTTAATTTATATTATACTTGTTTGTTTACCAAGAAAATGAAAAAGAAAGCAACAGAATTCTGAGTATACAACACATTTGAGGTGTAATAAGAAGCATAATTAGCCAAGTTCTTCGTATGCATACTTCTCTCCAACAAATTTACAACTTCTCATATATTTTTTTAACTTCTTATTGCTAAATAAATTACAAATTCAAATTTTATTCTAATTTTTAAAATTAATTTTAATTAAATATAAATACTTAAATAATAAAAAAATCCCGTATGGTGGTATCATCTAATATAAATTAATTATTATTAATTTTATCATGTATTAATATTTTATTAAAAATTAATAATAAAAAAATTAAATTTTTTAATATATATATATATATATATATTAAGCATGAACAGAGCAAATTACTACGTGCATGTAATAATGGCTTTAATTTTCTAATTTTATAATTTAATCAGCTAATCGATTTTCTAGTAGTTCCCCTTCTGAAGTTTTGTGTTTAGGGTCAGAAGGACATTGGAATAAGAAAAGAGAGGACGCCACCATTGATTGAATAATCTTATGATGTTTTTGATTGGCTCTTCTTCTTCTCTTTTCGGTTGCTTGTCGGAACTTGGAAGTGCTTCTTACATCATCATGCAGGCGATCGATCCAAGTGGTTCTAAAACACTTTGTTAGTTTATTGGTCCGCTAGAACATTCCGGGCTTGCCAAGGTTGATTGATTTTGTCTGGGAAGACTTGTTCGTAAATCAACTCAAAATATCGGTTTAATTGCAATTCAAGTCACTGATTCAATGAATTGTATAGGAAACTTCCACCCATTTCTTTGAATTTAATCCAGTCAAATAATCAGGACAAGAAGACTCAGTAAATCAATTCGATTGTCCGATTATAAGACCAAAACTTACGTATATAAAAGACAAGAAAGTCGACGTAATTCTTCCTCCTAAGTTGATTATTACAACAAGCCAACATTAAAAAGTACATAGGGGCATATACCAGAAGGATTCGAAGATCAATAATTCTCAATAAAGAAATAGGCAAAACGAAGAGCCACTTTCCTGAGTTCTCTTATCACGTAATACATTAAGATTGAGCTAATGGAATTGTTTTAATCAAAGTCTAAGGCATATGGGAATGCGTTAACTAATAAGAGGGCGGCGGCGGCGGCTTTCCGTCAAGCAAATAGATTAACTGTTCAGTGACAGCTTGAAAACAAATAAAATATTACTTAACTTCAATTTGATTGCTTATTGCGTGATTGCCGGCGCAGACAAATATATAAAACAAGTAAGAAATGGTAGACAAGGCAAAATACGACACCTGTGTATCAGTTGACAGCATTAAGAGTTGAGAGTGGGCTTGGCAATGGCCCCAATTGAGAATGACCCACAATGGTAAGTCTTTCTCTTTCCATAAGGTTGAAACGGTCCATTGCATCTATGACCATAATCATTCATCAGCATGAGATAACAATGTTTAATGAAGATCCTGTGTCCACTTAATTAGATTATCTCCTCCATTGGAGAGAAATTATTTGCAGGGTTCATGCTTTTGTAGTATAATGGGGGTGGTGGGTACACACACAGTAGGTCAACGATATCTAAGATCATTAGAGCAACAACACATGAAGGTTTGATGGCATTGTCTGCGAAGCATATACTGATTAGTTATTGCACTTGATAATAATGATATTTCCCTTTTGGTAAGCATAAGCAAGACATCATCAACTAAAGAGTTTTTATTGTAAGACATTGGTCTCTCCCAATTTGAAAGTCTCTAGAGATGATTCATCATGTCTTATGCCCCCATTTGTTTAATTATTTAACTTGCATTAAACACAACCGCTAACGTGTAATAATAAATATTAGACAAAACTTGTTAAATAAATTTTATTTTTAAATTTAAATTTTTAGATCAAAACAATAAATTTAACTTGATATTAGAATCGATATGACTTAATAATCAAATTCATACAATTACCAAAAATTAAAATAAAAAATATATAAGTAAATGTAATAACTTTTGTTAAATTAAATCAGACATGATATTTTCTATTAAATACAATTGTTTGAATTTTATCTTTAAATTTAAATTTTTAAGTGAAGCGATAAATTTAATTTAACCTATCATTTTAATGCTTAAATTTTTGTAACTATAAAAATTAAAAAAATATATATTTAAGTATTTGAGACAATGCGTATTAAATTAAATTGTACTTAACTTTTTAGGTGAAGTAACACATTCATTTGATGTGCCTGTGTTTTAAATTTCAATGCATGCTATTATGGTTTGATGAACTTCTCCTTATGCCGGAAATCTTTGTAATTCTTGGCATCACTTGAGTAATCTTAAGATTTTAGAAGCCCTGTCGTCATATTCATTGCATATGATTGATGAAGAATATTGATGAATGTCCAAATCGAGGTGTTTTACATCAGTAACATAGCAGCAAAACCAATAGAGATCCAAGCTATGCAAGTGTGGAAATTCTGTTCCTCGTTATTAATCTTCAGTTCCAGCTGCCGGGGTTAAGAGAGCAGTCCAAAGCACGAAACATTTTCGAATTCAAAGCTAACAATGCGACTGATGAATGTCTTTACAACTACTATCCTGTGGAATCTCACACTTCATTTGCTTTAATTCTGTGGTGGTTATAATATGTCTATATCATTTTACTTCTACTTGGTAGGCCTCTGCAGAATTTGAGGAGGTGTGCAAACAACACAGTGAGTGCCGAATTATTATGGAAAGATTACAATATCCGCTGCTTGACACAATCTGAACTAATTTACGGCGTTCTCTCCCCAAGCTGCAGACCATTATTGCCTACACTTGATTCCGCTCTGCCAGTGCTCTGTTTTCCAAGAAGCATTGCTGACCATGTGCATATTCTTGTGTATATTAATGTTGCATGGACGTTGGTCATTACCTGACAATAGGTTTTCAATGACCGAGCAATGGTGATAAGCAATGCAATTGCAGAAACGACTCCTGAGAGAATGAATAAACCTGAGAAAGGTGCTGGTCCCAAGCTTTGATCTCCTGTGCTACCAATCTGTAGTAACGTGGAGCAATTCAGAAGTGAAAGCATGTCATCCTCTAGCTGACGCAGATTCCCTTCCTCACTTATATTTCGGATTGCCTGTGAGAAGTCTACAGCATAAGGAGAACCTTTTGGAAATACCTGTGAGATCAAAGGGTAAAGATCAGAACCTATTGGAAATACCTATGAGATCAAAGGGCAAAGATCAAAGGGTATGGGAATACAAGCATAGAAAATTGAGAACAGGAGGGCATTTATGTTCAAATTAAAGACAAAGGGATAGATATGATTACGAAGCCAAAGCCACCAAGCTGGTATGTAGGTCCGGATAAAGTGAAGCCCTTGCAGTATTTCATGAGGAATACTTTGGCATAAGGGCTCAAGAAGAAAGCTGCTTTTATCCTTCCAGTAGTTAGAGCTTCAGCATATTCTTCAATTGAAGCCATGCCTTGGATGTTCTCTGCCTTGAAACGCAAAACTCTCGTCAAGTACCTCTGACAGAGCGAACTTCCATGACAACCAACAGCTGCATTTGTCCTCTGTAGATATCCAACATCGATAGGAGATGGAATAAGTCTTGATGTAGTTAACATGGAAGCAAGATTTGCCGTGAAACTTGCAGATACAATTAGGAGCAGGAACAACCATGGTCCCATCACAAGCCTAGATAAATTGTGCCTGAGTGATTCTCCTGCATAATAAAGTATTATTGGATATGTAAAATTGTTCAACAGTCTCTTAGCAGCAAATTTTATGACACTATGCACATGATTTGATGCACAATTACATATAGCAATATACACCAACTCAAAGACCGCACCGTCCACGCTAATTAATTAAAGTTCAATGTCTTACTCTGTCCCAAGTAGAGTGTTGTAAAAGAGAACCACAAAACTTTTCCAACTTGCTGCATAAGTGAACCTCTGAAATCAGAATTACTTGTGTGTTCAATCATGCAGACAACAAGTCCAGTAAACACACTCATTCCTACCATTAGAGACCACATGTCCATTGTGAAAGGCTTCATGAACATCCAGGCCTCTTGTGAATTATCAGTTTTTGTTGGCACTATCATCACTAGTCCAGAGCCAATATATGGTTGTGTAAATTCCACAAGCTGGCACCGATCTGCTGTTATTTCTATATCGCCAATAGCTGCATCCCCAACCTTTTCCAGACACATAATTCATTATCAGAATACAAAAGCAAAACCCACGCTGTTGAGAGGCAAGGTGTGTGCGTGCATGTGTGTGTATTGTCATTTGTTAATGCAGACTTGTACATGATTATTAGTAGTAATTCAACATCAAATTGCTAACAACGTGCAAGTTACACGTATTGTAGAGTACAGAAATCCGCAGCTAATAAATTATATTATCACCTTGTGATAAACTTCCCCCACCATGGCATCATAAGAACCATCAAATGGAACGAATTCATAAGGAAACTCATAAGGTAGATGTTCTGTAACTGCTTCAAAAACATCAATTGCAAACCTGGAGTATGGATTGGTACCATTCTGTTCTGTGTGAAGTATGATTTCAGTGTAATTAGTTAGAGGTACCAACACTCTTAGTGGACGAAAGGAATCCATCAAACCATTAGGCACCAAAGTTTTACCACCTGGCCAATAAATTGAATCTAGAACTTCGGCAGCAGTGAGCCTCCGAGCTTTCACTGTAATATCATGTTTCACGAGGTTCTTTGAGAAACCAAATTTTGGGGACCAAAATCCCATTTCTCTGTAACTCTTACCAAGTACATTTAAAATCATAAAAGTTGGTGTCTGCACTAGTCTATGGCTCATGAGATGTATTTCACCGCTCAATCCCTGAAAGTTGCTTGATAAGATATTTGACAATAAGGGTTTTGGAATCCATTTCTGATCTGGTGTTCTCTCCATTTCTGCTATGGCAAAAATAGCATCATAGGCTCGAAGTGCAAAAACACTAGGGTCGGATTTCTCTTCTTCATCTGGATATTCTGCTTGGTATCTTCTCCTGAATTTAGATTTGAATTCTTTAAATGATGCAGCAGAGTCTGAGAAGTAGTCTTTGACGCCCACCACCCCTTCCATGGAGGTGATTAGAGATGAGTTGAAGGAATCAATAAGACTAGTGATACCAGCTGAAGTAATCCACACATGGCCTTTTTCCATCATTCCCATTTCTTTTGCCTGTTCAAACAGCAAAACTGCGAATGACAATGATGCTTGAACAACAATGAAAACTCTGCTCTCTTTATCGGTCAGTTTCTTTAGCTCTTCCTGGATTGCAGTTTTTGGGTCTAAAAGTGAAGAAAGCACAGGGAAAGCAGAGTAGTGTTCTAGCTCTACACCAATACGTTTAAGCACATCTAAAAAAAGGGTGATGATGCTCAAATCACTACTGTAAGAATTTCTATCTTCATATATCACTGTCACCTTTCGCCACTGGAAATAATCAATGATGGCTGCAATGCATCTCATCTGAACATAGATATTATGACCCATGTGGATTACATTTCGTGCTTTTACTGGCCTTGCAACTGGCCTTCCATCAGTAGTAGCCAAGGAAATAATTGGTACTTCACAAGAATAGTCCATTTCACTAAACAACGTAGCCATGTTGAGGTACTCACAATTGCATGCAACAGTGGGTTTTTTATGAGATCTATGGCTGCATCAATACATACAAGTTATAATAAATCTATTGTTAGCTTCTAACATGGATACAAATGAACTTGTAAAGGCATTGCAAGCCCATCTGGGAAAGCATCCTGGGCACCAGTGGAAGCCGCAAACATTAGCTTAAATGTGTTAAAAGACTTGATTTCACAAATAATATTATTGGAATTTGGAAACTGGATTGCTTTGATGCCCATCTAAGAGTATTGACTAATGAAACAAATGAAAAATCAAATTAGAGCTAACAATTCATACCAGTTAAAATTGCTTGAGCAGAGTTCCCAGACGAGTCTCTTAGTTTCAAGGCCAACTTATAACCGGTCAGAGTGTAGAAATCATCAACAGCTATCTCCATTGCTATCTTTTCTTCTCTACCCACTCGAGCACTGCAATCCGTAATGGCACCAATAAAACCAAGAATCTTATTACTGCTCGTTGAATATTCAGATTCTCCATCGAAGACCATAGCATTTGAACTAAGCACCAACACGAAAATAACCGATAAGCGAACACCAACACCATCCATTCTCCCCCCTACAGCAAATTTCCTTCTTGTTTTCCATCCATGATCACGCCATATACAATGTACCCAGGAAATCGAAACGAAAGTTCGTACTTATTTCCTGTCACCAATTTAATACATATAAAATAGGAACTGAAAAATAAATTGTGATTATTGACAAAGGGTTTGCAATATCAACAAAACATTTATATTTTTAAATAGCCCGCAAAGTCAATGATACAAATGTTGGGAAATTTCAGCTCCGTACAAAATTTTTTAAAATATATTAAATAAATAATAAATAAAAATATTAATTATATAATGTAAAAAATTTTATATTAAAAAATTATGACATATAAAAAATTATTATAATTATATTTAATTTTTTTATATTTAAATTTTTAATTATACTTAATCATATTCAAATTTTAACCTATCTTATTTTTTTTAAATTAATTTTTTTAATTTTTAATAAATTTTATTTATTTTTTTAAAGATTAATTTTATCTTAATTAATTAAATTTATTTATTTTAAAAATTATTATTTTATTTTAAATTTTTAATTAATATTTTATTCTAATAAATTTGAAATTATTACCAAACCCGTGTACCCTTCTCAGAACTACACAAAGGTGAATCCAAGCAACTGGAAAATTACCTCGCAAGTGCTGACGTGGAGGAGGAATGGTTTGCACATCTGGCAACGTATCTCAGACGGCCCTTTTCATTGGTACCTTCGTATCCACAGAAGATTTCCTAAATTCATTTATATATTTATTAATTCATTTTTGTCTTTTCCCTTTTCTATAATCCGGCAATTTCAACCGCCATGGAACCGGAATCCCGTTAACAACTGTTTTCCGACAAGTTACCGGTTCCAGACATAACACAATCAATCTCTAGCTTTAGTGTTATGTTTTGATCCTATTCTCTCGATGGCATCGGTCTCTAGAGCCACAGCACCGCCTCAGTTTCACCATATCACGGGCCCTGCTTTTCTTCACTGCTCTTGTTCAAGCCGCCGTAAGAGCACTCATTCCCACGGAATGCTACGTGTGCGTGCCGTGAAAATCGCAACCGGTGGAGATAGGAGTGGAGTTGGGAGTGATCAAATGGTCTACGGCCCCGATTTGCTTAGGAAGCCGGTTGTTTTACAGACAGACGATCAAAGAGGAGATGGGAAAAGCGGATCCCGTCGTGTGAACTGGGAGGATCAGATTTTGAGTGATACTGTGCCTCTGGTTGGATTTGTCAGGATGATCCTTCACTCTGGAAGGCAATCAATTCTATTAGAGTCTTTTCATTAGCTTATTAATTTATGTTAATTAGTATTTAACACTTTGTTGTTATTAATTTTAGAATAATTTAATGATAATTATTTGTAGATATAAGAGTGGTGACAGATTGAGTCGTGAGCATGAAAAAATCATCGTGAAGATGTTGCTTCCATATCATCCTAAATATGAAGAGAAGATAGGCGGCGGAATCGACCATATCAAGGTATAGGCTAGTTTATAAGCCCCTATGTCCTTCCATTTATGATATTCATTGCTCTTTGATCCATAATATTGAAGTCTGACTGGTATTTAGATTGGATATATTCTTTCACATAAGTTTTAGATTTGAACACAAACCAAATGAAATCGAGCGGTGCTCTGATGTACAAAAAATTTACCAATTACGAATACTAATGTTGTTCTTGTTCATATAGTTGCGCAAGAATAAGCTTATGGTAGAAGCATACATGGCTGATTATATCAATCTGATAGCTCTGTAATCCTAATAATATGTTTTTCCTTGGGAGCATATGTATAGGTTGGTTATCATCCAGATTTTGAAGGTACACGATGCTTGTTCATAGCTCAGAAAGATGGAGAGTTGATTGATTTCTCGTATTGGAAATGCATAAAGGGCTTGATCAAGACAAAGTATCCATTGCATGCTGACAGTTTCATTCTCAGACATTTTCGTCGACACTGGCGCAGAGAATGATTCCGAAATCACCATTCTTCTTTCCCCTACTTTCCTTTCTTATGTATAGTTCTTTTTTTTTTTTTTTTCATTTTCACAATGATTTGTATTCTGAAAGATGAAGAATTCAAGGTGTACTTGTTTCTCTAATAATTTGTAAGACATTATTTTTAATGTACATAAAAATAACTGGTTTAAACATCCTTTTATAAGATTCTAGTTATTGAATTGTTTAATCTTTTGAATATTATAACTTTGTAGTTACATCTGCTGTGAATTGAACTAAATCTGTTGAAATTCCAATTCTAGAGGTGTCAGTTCTGTTTCCCTCCCTACAGGAGAACCTCAGTTTCAGCACATTCAGTATCCCCTGTCAAAGTCTTCCATCCCGTTGAGTTTCTGATAATGGGACCAACGCCTGCAATGCCCTCCCGCATTTTGATGGCAGCATTAGTGTTTAATCTATGCCATATTGCTTACGGTAGGGTCTATGATTCTTTAACAAGTAACGGTTTGACGTCTGGGTTTAGATTGTTCTTAGCTGTTCAGTATGATTCTCACATAACTTCTGCTATTGTGATATCACTACCTACTTTGGTGAAAAGGAAGAGATTGCTAGATCTCAATATTGACCAAAGTTGTAGAACAAAGAATGGGAGATCACCTCTAGACAAAGAGAGAAGCAAATTCTCCATCTTCGTCCTGGAAGATGTTTCCAAGACCTTGCGAGCAGATCTACAATCAGTAAGGACATGGAAGCTGTCTTCCATTGTTTTTGAGTACTTCAGGGAACGGGGGGGGGGGGGGGGTGTGGGTGGTGGTGTGGTCAATTATTTTTATTTTGAACAAATTGAATGGTGTATATATGTTTCCTGAAAGCTGTCTTCCCTGCTCCCGAATGAATGCACTCCGAAGCCTAATGCCCCATCCTTCCTCGGCTTGCATATTTTTCCCAGAAAGCTTTCGAAGTTGATGAAGATTTAAAAGACGCAGAGAAATATTAGCCACACAGTTACATTACAAAGAGAATTCGGGTCCAAAATAGTAACAGTGGCCGCGTACGTGTATAAAGGTAATTTAAATACTATATATTGGCGTCCAAGAAGATTGCCACGTGTAGCTTTTTCGCGAGTGGTGTTCCCGTGGACCCCTCCGACGTGAACGGTCCAGATGTAAATGTAATATCCTCAAGTCACTCAAAGCATGCTCGCGATAACAACAAAGTCATCGGCCGAATCAATCGCATAGTCAGTCTCTGAGTCTTTAGGGTTAGGGTTTGGAAATATTTGAAGATGTGGCACGAGGCCAGGAGATCGGAGAAAAAAGTGCACGACATGATGGACGCGGCTCGAAAGCGGGCCCAGAGGCGCGCCGTTTTCTTGGCGAATCGGCGCGGTGATCCTCAACAGTCCATTCAGGTCATCGGGACGCGCTCCCGCGTGTATCGTGACGATGGCCTATATCAGGCCTCTGAGGATCAGCAAGGCCTGTAAGACCTCTTTTTGACGGTTTCTTTTATTGTTTTATTTGTTTGTACACATATGATTCAGGAATTAAGTGCTGAAAATTATTTATTCAAAATAAATAAATTGTGATTGTTGGTCCTATGTTGTTTGTGTTTAAATTCATGAGAAAATGGTCGTCGTCGTCATCGTCGTTATTGAATTTCGTAATCTCTGCAAAATTAATGCAAGTGAGGATGTTAATCGACATAACTCATTATCAATTAAGGTAATAATGACGGCCGTGACATTTTATAGTCATTTATGTCAAAAAGTCGGCGGGGTTGGGGTTTTACAAATTACAGAACTCAAATATTAGCAGCTTAGAAATGAGGGAAGTTCGTGACATTCTTTCTTAAAATTAATCTGTTTGGCTTGCTTTGTTTGAGTTGGCGTCCTTTTGTTGCATTTGGGTCTTTGATATATTAAACATTGCCAATGTTTAACCCATGCTGTAGGATACCTTGGAATGGGAAACAAGATGTTTTGATTGATAGGTACGGCTCTCTCTCTCTCTCTCTCATTTGTCTGTGTTGGTGCACATGTGTATAATCAAATTGAGCAGGGGAATTGATTTTAGGCGGGTAATTGGATGAATGTTTAGCCTTGATGTTTTTGGTTTCTTTGTTTCTGCAGATTTGATGGTCGGGCCCTTCTAGATTTCATTAGGGAACCTGTGAAGCGTTATCATACCCAAGAAAAGTCCGAGGAAGAGGAAGAACTAGAAGAGTTTGTTAATTTTGAGCGTTATCGGGATTTAATTAAGCATCGGCGTAGAGGATGTCGGTACTTTCTTTTATTTGTGATGGATGTGTTAATTTTATGAACTTTTTAAATATGTTTTCTGGTTATCTTATGTTCATGGCAAAGAACCCAAGAGAAAAGTGTTTTAATTTTTATTTTTTTTTTTAACCTTTGGTTCGGTTTGAGATTATATTTTTAGGCTAGGAATCAATATGGGATTAACTTTACAAGCTTACCTTCGTACAATAACAGTTACTGATGAAGAGGGTTTGCAACATGTACATCAAGAGATAGAGGCCAAGGCTGCTGCACCATTTGGACCAGACAGGTTCTGATTTCATTTTTTTTTTCCGTTTGTTTTGGTTTACCTTTTTTTCTCATATATATATATATATATATCTGCATTGAATTTCCTAGTCATCAAGCAATACAATATGCTGAATTATCACAGGCTCTTTCAGAGATGCAAATAGGCTTAGACTATAATTTTAGTCTCAAGATCAATGTGTAAAGTATACTTATTAGATGTTTAGAGTACAGCAAATGTTTTGTAAATTTCCAAACAAATTCTTTGTACCGGTTGAATGGGTTAAAAACATAGGTTCTGCCAATGTTATTATATGGTGTTGTACAAGTTGCCTTTGTCATGTAAGTTTGTGAGCAATGACAAATTTTTTCTTTTCACTTTTAATAATATTGGTAAAAGCTAAATGAATGATTCTCATTGTGGACTTTTTGGCATGGCTATATTTTTCAGCTGTGCTTGTCAGTATGTTAAAAATGAAGTATTGTTGAGCGTGTGGTTTATTCCTTTAAATTTTATCAAAACAGCTTTTGTTTGCTTTCAGAAGAACTTACTTTGGGTTTGTTTTTATCCTGTTCTAGATGCTTTGGCAAGTGGAATAAGGTTTTTAATATTACATTAGCATGGATGCAGTGTTTCTCTTTGATTTTTTATCACCATTTTAAAGGAAATGAGTTATTTTGTCAAAATAGCTTACAATGCACTTTTTCTAATTTCTCTAATTTTAGCTTTCAGCTTTCTCCCATATGCAAAATTTACAAATATAATGTTTGATCTCTTCTGTTTATGCATGTGTGGTAGATTTCAGCCACTACAACCTCCTGCAAGCAAGGGCTCATATTCACAGGTTGGATTCTCTTATGATGGAAATGTAAATGGAAATGAGGAACCACATTTTCCGGAAATTGAAGATGAGGAGGATGAAGATGAGGATGATGATGAGGATGATTATAATAGTGATGATAGCAATGATGAAGGAATGGAAATAATAGCAAAAGAATTTGGTGTGAAAAGGTATGGTTGGCTTGTTTGTGTGGATAAAAAGGCTAAAGAGGAAGAGAAAAAGCAAAAGGAAGCAATTAAAGGTGATCCTGCAATTGTAAGTTTGTCACAACCATGGATTGAATTTTCATTTTGTGGTGCTGTGCCCAGTAGTGCTGCAGATTTCATGTCACTGAATTCTGAACTGCAGAGGAAGCTGAGTCGCAAGGAAAGAAGAAAAGCTTCTCAGATAGAAAGGGAAAGAGAAAGAGAAGCGGCCCGGCTAACTGGAATACGAGCACTCCATCATGATCCTTATCGGTAGAAGTCTGCAAGTTCTATTTTTCCAAAAAATTACATATCCTGTAACAAGTTTGTAGAACATATTTTTTGTCTCAGCTTTATTAGAATGTCGCTTGGTACTTTCTTCTGCAGTGAGCCAAGACGAAGTCCAACTTATGATGCTTATCCTCGCTTCAGAAGGTATGCCTCTTTTGGTGCTTTGGGAAATTGTTACTCTTGTGGTTTCCCTGCTTGATATATTTTGTAGGTGTTCATTTGAGTGGTGTTCTATTTATGCAGATCAAGATCAAGGTCATACTCCCCATCTCACTCAAGGCGACATGCTCGGGGAGGTTATTCTGATGAAGCTCATCGGAGCAAATCAAGGACACCTAAAGTAGAGTACATTACTGAATTTGGTGGCTCAGGCGATGGGGATGAACCAAAGTTTGAAGGATTTTCTCCACCACCATCTCCTCCCTCCCAGGCTGATTCACTAAACCGGTCGGAGACTGAACCTTTAATTCTTGCAAAGATAGATTGGACAGTCTTTACTCTGCTGCAGCTTATCCCAATTTTGTTGCTTGAGGCAAACTTTCTGGTTTAGAATAATAAATCATTCCTAGGTTTAATCAGCATAACTGACAAGAGGGAAAGGAAAGGGAGCTTCCTTTCTGGGGCTTACGTTTACCTGAATGGACTTTTTGTAGAGAATTCCAAATTGCACGGAGCTACTGAAATTGGTTTCTCTAATGCTTCTCTTTCCTGCAGGCCATCATCTGGTCGCATACTTGAGGCACTGCATGTTGATCCAGCGTCTGGTATATCCCTTGACAGGGAAAAGATTGCTAAGTCAATTAAACCAGGAGTAAGGTACTCTTTAGAGCATTTAGACTTGACTCTTTTGCTTTTTATGCTTTAGTCTTGCTATGGTGGTTGATTGGTTGTAGGGCTTTTTGATATTATGATCATTTGTATATTGTCCTTTCGGAGCTTTTGCATATTATAATTATTTTCATATCGTGTTCTTTCAGCTATAATAAATTGACTGACATGTCTTCTTTCCTTCTTCACAGCACATCTTCGGGATTGGCAAAGTTAACCAAATCAAGTGCTACTGGTGGTCTCTTGAAACAGCAACAGGGGGAGAAGAAAGAAACTCCTCAGGAGCGGCTAAAAAGGATTATGAGCAAGCAGTTGAACAAACAAAGTATGACCTGTGAATGATTTCTTTCGTAGCAAAATAGCTAGTTGAGCATGTGTTTACTTTTGCTACTGCTCATTGAAGGGATGGTGTTGATTTTTGGCTTGTTCATAAAGGAAGAGGGTTTCTATTTTGTATTGTATTGTTTATGTGTTCTGTATGTTTAATGGCGGCACAACTTCTTGTTCCTGCAGTTAAAAAAGACACTGCAGCCGAAATGGCGAAGAAAAGAGAACAGGAGCGTCAGAGGCAGGAAAAACTTGCAGAAACAAGCCGATTAAGTCGTAGGCGTCGCAGTCGTAGCAGGAGCTATAGTCGTTCTCCTCCAAGGTAATTCATAATAGTTTTGCATATTTATATTCATGTTTTGACATATGGGTTTTGTATATCGCTTTTTTTGTTTTTTTTTTTGCCTGTACCCATTCGTATGTGCTGATGAATATACATAGATTATAGCCATGAATAGTCTGGGTGCTTTAATGAGTAGAAGGCTCTTGATGTTGCTTTAAAGTTTTTCAAATTCATAATATCCGGATTAATTTAAACCACTAATTCAAAAAGAAGAAACAGAATCTAATTGTTTGTTTCATAGGCATACCACAATAGTAATAAATATCCATTAAAAATTATTATTAGTTGGTACATATCAGAAAGTTACTGCCATTATAGGTTGGTCTGTGAGTTTGGTTTTGACATTTTGCTTGCATATGGGAATGATCGTTCTCCTTTAGTTGTTAAAAGCATTTATATATTGTCAATGACCAAATCTATATTGTATGTTTTTGCATCAAGTAATGGCAAGAAGTCAGTAGCATTAAGTCTGAAATGAGTTTTGGATGCAATGGTGGCATCATTTACTGATTATTAGCTTACCTTCGGTTTATACTTGCCATGTCTTTGGTTGATTTTGTGCCTTCCATATCTCGTGTTATGCCTCTTTAAGAGCACAACTAATGATGTTCTTCCTGACTATTCTGATATTGCATTGATGTGAACTCTGCCAATTATGTTCATCCACTTGTTCCTCATAGGTGTTTGCTTTATATCACAAAATCTTTGGTGGTTGCTGACGGCTGAAGATGTCTAGTTTACCTGGTTTCATTGTGTTTTTCTCAGACGACACCGGCATAGCAGAAGTCCAAGTAGGAGCAGGAGTTCTCGAAGATATTATTCTCATTCACGGTCCCAATCCCGCTCCCCTTCTTATACCTTCTCCCGCTCCCGCTCACCCAGGTTATTATACGGTTTTAATTTTCTAATTGTTGCTTGTATATACAGTTTTTTAAAGACTAATTTGTAGTTCAACTCGTACAGGGTAAGAAGCCGTTCAAAGTACTGATGGAGGAGAGATTGCAGCTGCAGCATTGTAGAGTATTTCTTCTGTTAGAATGTAGCAGCGAGGGTGACCATATGCTTGAATGCAGGGGGGTTTGTATTTGTATTTCTAGAGTGTGGACACCTGACAGCATCAATGAATTTTTATGCTTTTGTTCGTAATTGTTTTGGCTGGTAAACTTAGTTTCGTGTAATATAATAATAAAATCATTTTGATTCTATCTTATTTTTACTCTTGGTAGCAAGGTTTGTCATACGGAACTTCTTTTTAGTACTTCTGTTTTTCGTTCTTGTGAAATCAGGGTATCTAAAGCATACATAGGAGCAATAGCGTATTGCTGAAATTAAAATAACCGGATGCCCCATTTTGAAAATTTGAGGAATGAATACAGGATAGGCATTTTCCATGCATAACAGAAATCGAAGTCTTGTATGCGAGTCGAGATCCAGAAATGAAATTATAAACACCCGGCCGAAAGAAAGGAGGCAAGGTAACCACTCGAGCCAAACCAAAATTGGGCTTCTCTAATGTCTGGCTACTGTATCTGTAGTAAGAGTATGATAAGATTGTCTAGCAATTGTCTGGTCTGTTTATGTATCTAATCCAAGGAATAGGGGAAGAATCCTTGTGAGACGTTGAGGGTGATTTGAGTTGAGATGATGGAACTGCCCCCGATGCACTGAAAATGTTCCTGATATCAGGAGAATCGTGATGATAATTGCATGGTGGTTATGTTCCAACTTCGTTGAAAATTCGGTGTTTGGCTTGAGACTCAAAATTTAATTTTGAAAAGCAACATATAATTCAATACAATTCTCCAGAAAATTAGTGTTTCATTACTGTTAGCTTTTAAATTAATAGTTAAAAGAGTTATATACAATTATTATTATTTTTGTCTTCTGGGCGAACAATCCCTAGTGGTTTGCAGTGGCAGTCATAACTCGAAACTCCCTTTTAACATTGTCTCTGTTTTTCTGTCTTAGATGTAGCACCATGTTTTGCTACGAGGGGAGGGTTCTAGACAAAAGCTGAGTATTGTAAGAACCAATTAAAAACAAAATTAGTGGACACTTTATGTCAGTTTTCAGCATCAAAATATCAAGATAAGATCATGATCATGTTGTGAGCTAGCTGATCCATCTTGTGTTGGCTGATTTTCTTTCCCCGAGCTGTCAAAAAGGTTCGTAATTTTTCCCACCAATGGGCAGTTGGTTCAAATTGTATTGCTGCTCAGATATTTCTAAAGAAACACGGTTAATACTCTCACAAGAAACTTTACAAGTTGAAGTTGCCTTGTTGATCTAGTTTCGTGGAGGGGTTCACTTTGTTCACATTACAAAAGTGAATGCTCAGCTTTCTGCCACTAAGATGGCCTCCCTATGAAGCTATCTATTAATTGAATTGGACGTGTGAGAGAGAATCCAAGTTGCTTTGGCAACATCTTTCTCTATGCAAGTCTTTTCATTTTGCTTCTCTTTTTCCATCCCGTGTGCAACACCAGAATACAGATTTGTTCTTTCTCTTCTCTTCTCTTGTCTTCTCTTCTCTCCACAAATAAATAAATAAATGAAAGATATCAAAAGGTATACATGACATGATCTCATCTACATATTTCACTTTATTCCATCCTTCTCACACGCACGCCGATGATAGGGATGCCCAGTTCTCCCTTTAGCATCATATAATACAATACAATGCAATACAATACCCATCAAAATCTGCCATTTCCTTTCGCCCCGAATATCTTCTTATTGATTTTGAGAGAGAAAATGACCTATCAACTACAAAATGTGACCACCACTTGAGGGGCCCTTCCATCAACTTTAACATGACCTTTTTATCAATTAATCTTCTAATATCCCAAAAGCTTGCTTCGCAATATTTGTGTACTTGGTACAAGAATCATCCATTGCTTTCTGACTAGAGTTTTCGAATATTATTAAACTTTGTAGAAAGAGACTAATCAATCAATTGCATATCAGAGCTTCTCTTTAAGCTAATTAATTAACATTTGAATTAGCTTTAAATAATTTGTATAAAATGAAGCAATGAATCCTTGTTCATTCATTTTAGTACCCACTTGGATTAGCCTTTAACCCCCCATTATTCCTATTGAGACTTAGCCAACCGCACTTGTTTTATTAATTGTAAAAAGATTGCTACAAGGTTGATGAAGATCGAAGCACATGGGGTGGTATATCTCTCTTTGGTTAATTATAACATTAACTAATCCAGTAGTATATAGAATAAGATTATTAGTAGCTTAGATCCTTGCCCTACAATATGATTTTATTCTTCTAATCATGCTTTCATCTCTTAATAAATTATAATCACTCAATTTTATATTATCACCATAATCACAAGTAGTTACCAATTCAAAATTGCATTCCTCTATTTTGTCCCAATCTATAGACTTAATTAAAATATGTAATGATCTTATTGAAAGTATAGATTCTTTCCCATCTCTTTCCAACGTCAAAGTGATGTCAATACTTCTTTATGCATGCATGTGCGATGCTAACCCTAAACTTGAATATAAACTATGGGAAACATGTGGTTTCGTCGAGGCCTATTTGTGTTGTACCATAACTTGTATGCAGGCAGAGAAAACATTTGGATACAATACTTGGTATTTAACCTACACGGGACAATACGTAGATGCTTGGCAAGTTGCACTAAAAGTTATAAAATGGACATGGCTAAAATGAACTTTATGTTGATCTTGTTTCTTTACAAATTTATGCAGTAATGAACATGCATTTTATATGATGTATGTATATGAAATGAAAGACAAGCAAGCAATGCTGCCCACTAAATCTTTCTCAGGAGTAAAGATTTGGGTGGTTTTCTTGCTAGAATGGACGCCCCACCTTGCCTGCTAAATTCATAAACAAGACAAGAGAATCCTCCTATATATTAGTTTCAACGAAATACTAGTGTGGCCAATTTGTTTCGAAATCAAGCAACCATAGCTGACCTCTCCTAGCCTTTTGTAGCTTCTCTTGTGATGTTACTTGGTCCATTCATTTCTCTAAATCCCTACATATCTAATCTGACCTCTACCACACCTGCTTTTCTGGTCCTTTCCAAGTCCCACGAATCTAGCCCTATTTCTTCTGTATTTTGTCACAGATTTAAGGATCCAGGGTTTCATATACAGTTATCACAGGTAATTTAATAAACGTACAATGTATTGCTAATATCCCAATTGTTTGATCCTCTCACACAACATAGACTGCGTGCTAATTGATATCTCAATTGTTTGATCCTGTCAAACGTATAAGAAATTGGTATTTGAAAGGAATGTCTTTGCTTAAGAAGAGTGGAATGAGCCGTAACGAAGATACTTCCAAATGAAGAAGTTGTAAAATTTGACATTTGCGTATGTATTAGGGTTCATGGTTTCTGCACCTGAGTTCCTGGTGATGGTGATGGTACCATGTCATTATATTAAAAAGAATCAACTTAATTAATTAAAAATGGAAGCCCAGTTGACCAATGACATCTTACATTAAACCGACCAAATGATTAAGACCATAACCCTGACAAGTGTGTGTGTGTGTGTATAATTAATATCACAATTAAGTCAGAATATTCTGCATAATGCATGATCAAAGAGCGAAATTGAAGGGCACATTCACATGCCGTAGCTTTTTCCAAATTAAGCGTTAAGTCAATCAAATTCAAGGTTCCCTTCCCTTCCTTGCAACCTCAAAAAATCTCAGATAGTACATCAATTAATTAAACTAAATTAAATAGATAAAAGACTCTGGTTTTGAAGAATATCTATCGTTTTGATAATCACGTGCACAGCAATAGCAATGATGAAGAAAGTAGCCGTTGATTGTTGGCTTATGTTTACGTCAATAGAAACAACGAAGTGAAGACAAAATATAACAACTGGGATCTTCATAGACTTGAGAAAAAAAACAAACCACAATTGGATGTCAGATCAATAGTACCGTCATTAGATGATCCATCCCCATGCATGCCTACATTGATCAAGACATAAAGCCTGTCTCATGTTACCACATTTACAGTAGAAATTCTTTTGCAGTCGGCCTTTGCCTGCTTTGCACACATTCCGATTACTGAGCAGACGATTTCAACCCTACTCAACTGTTAATATTTGATAGCGTAACTGGTAGGAAAATGCCCATCCCCGCCCATACCGTGCCATGCGATGCCATGCATGTTTAATTGGTTGACACTTGGAAGATGAATCGCACGTGACTACACCAAACTCTTTTGCCTTAAGGTATGTGATTTCTTTACCGCTTTCAATTACATATTTAATCAGTATAATTACACTGCGTTTGCTTCAGCTCTCGAAGCTCGTCTCTCTCGTTAATTAATACGTTACTAATGGTGCGGCGGAGTGGAATGGACAATGGAGGAGAGAGTCTAACGTCTCAACTACATTCACATTCAGTTGCCCATCGTCCCACATCGGGCAACTCGTGACAATCTTTAATTTTTTTCATCAGCAAAATTAATTACATATTAGAAAATATGAATTAGCATAGTATTATTGATGATAATATGTAGAATCATCATCATCATCATCTCATATCTTCTTATCACAAATCTATCTCTGTCCATTCATCCCTGAAATTCAAGAAAAATGGCATTCAGATAATAATTATGTTACAATTAAAATGATTAATTAGCATGGTACTTAGGATAGGATGCTAATTAATCTGATGATTATGCATGCCTTCTCCTTCCCATACAACAATTCTTGTGTCCGCGTGGATCCTTTCCTTTTATAAAAGCATGGAGGAGACCAAGTATTAATCTCACTAATCATTTGTTTTCAATATTATTTCTTCCTAATTAAAATTAAATAAAATTGTTTAATTAATTAATTAACTAACTAACTTTGGAATATAACAACAATGTGAGATTATGATTGTGTGTCCGGCCTTTTTCACCCCAAAGCTGTCAAGCGTATTCACCATTTGCTAAGTGGGTCCCATACCCCTTTTTCAATATATATATCACCACCGCTTTCCTTCCCTGACTACTTAAACGCACCGTTTTGGTGCCCCCTCTTTTGATGGTTGATGAATTTTAGTATCCTAAATCACCGTTAACTAGCCGTTACTTGGGGTGCCTTTATTTTAGCAGAATCACTTGCTTTCAATCAGCGGTGGTGATTATCGACGAAAATAACGGAGTTAAAAAGTGAAAATCCTGCATTACCAAAATCTAAAAGTGGGATCCACACTCATAATAGCTATAAATACACCACCTTTCCTTGCGAAGCAAACTCCTCCTTGTCGAAAAAGCACTCCACTCCTTCCTCCACTCTCCACTTTTATTCATTCCGTTTACTTCACAGCCACCCATACTTCTTTTCTCTTCGATTTTTGTTTTTCGGACAGCAAAGAGCAACGACCGCCATTAGCTGAACTTAAGGTTTCAGGCTTCTTCAGATAAAGATGGTCGACGTCGACCGGAGAATGACCGGTCTTAACCCGGCTCACATAGCGGGATTACGCCGTTTATCAGCACGTGCAGCCGCGCCATCTGCCGCCACGTCGTTACCTGTTCGTAATGGTCTTGTTTCCTTCTCGTCATTGGCCGACAAGGTCATAACGCACTTAAAAAACTCCGGTATCCAGGTCCAGCCAGGTCTATCCGACACTGAGTTCGCTAGAGCTGAGGCCGAGTTTGGTTTCGCCTTCCCTCCTGACCTCCGTGCTGTCCTCTCCGCTGGCTTGCCTCTGGGTCCTGGCTTCCCTGACTGGCGCGCTACTGGCTCCTCTCGCTTTCACCTTCGCGCTTCTATTGATCTTCCAATAGCTGCTATAACTTTCCAAATTGCTCGTAACGCTCTTTGGTCCAAATCTTGGGGTCCGAGACCGACCGAACCTGAAAAGGTGTTACGGCTGGCGAGAAATGCGCTTAAAAGAGCACCACTCTTAATTCCCATTTTCAACCATTGCTACATTCCTTGCAACCCTTCTTTGGCCGGTAATCCCATATTTTACGTTGATGAAAATCGGATTTTTTGTTGTGGTCTGGATCTATCCGATTTCTTCGAACGCGAGTCGTTATTCCGGAGCTCCGAAGCCGACCCTCAGGCGCTTAAAAAACAAAGATCGGTTAGCGAAAAAACAGCCGGTTCATCCTCGAATTTTTCACGGAGAAGTTTGGATGCGGGGCTTGGGTCGAGAACCCCAAGATGGGTGGAATTCTGGAGCGACGCAGCATTCGATCGCCGCCGTAGAAACTCGTTGTCGTCATCTTCTTCGTCGCCGGAGCGGTTCTTCGACATGCCCAGATCCGAAATCCCGAAATGGGTCGACGAATACGTAAGTAAAATCGGGTCGGTTCTGAGAGAAGGCGGGTGGAGCGAATCCGATGTCGTGGAAATAGTCAACGTTTCAGCTTCCGGATTTTTTGAAGGAGAGATGATTATGTTGGACAATCAGTCGGTTTTTGATGCTTTGCTTTTGAAAGCGGATCGGTTTTCGGATTCCCTTAGGAAATCCGGTTGGACCTCAGAGGAGGTATCGGATGCTTTCGGGTTTGATTTTCGACCGGAGAAGGAAAGAAAACCGGCTAAAAAACTGTCACCCGAGTTCGTTGAAAGAATCGGGAAACTGGCCGAGTCGGTTTCCCAGTCATAGTACTGCATCAACTGGTCCAAGAGATTCGTGTTCTTCCTTCTTTTGTTTAATAATTTTAACTTCTCGCGGTTCGATTTTTCTTTTTGGTTTTTCTTTCTTTCTTTTTCGGGTAAAAACATAGAAATTGAAAATACATGAGAAAACGCGTTGTACCATCAAACAAAGCCATATAAAGAGGGTTCAGCAGATTACATTATTATTCATACATACATATATAAATAAATAAAATATCAATAAACTTTTATTTTTAATTTTTTTATTTTATATTATTTTTTCCAAATTTTGTATGTATAAATTACTTGTCACGTTAATTATGTCAGTTAATTATGCCATGCATTCACCTAAAATTCTCTCCCATTTCCGAAAAGGTCGGGAGGCATGGATCAAGTCCAGTTGCCGCGGCGCGGTGGGTGTGGGACAGCTTAATGGTCATCACATTTGACGATGCTAAGCAAAGAAGCATCCGAAACGCAGTCGTCTTTTCGGTTCCTGCTGTTAGGGATTTTGAATTTAATTTTATTTCTGGTTCTGTTTTCATTTCCGATAGACAATCTGAGATGAGTGTAGGTTTCTGGGAAAATGGTGTGATTTTGAAAATGTCTTCAGAAATCTCTCTCCTTTTAAGAAACTATTTAAGACGAGAGATAGATAGGGCTATCAGTTTCCTTTAATTGATTAATTTATTTATTTCTGGGTTTGAATTTTCTTGGAATATGGGAAACGAGAGAGAGAGATTGGTTTTCCAGGGAAAATCCTGACACACAAGACTCCTCACCGCTTAGCTTTTAAGAGACATAACAACGAGGTGCACAAGTGTTGTGGTGGTAAGAGTGTTGTTTTGGGTGGGAAAGCGCTTTTGGATGCATATCTGAAATTAGCAACTGCAAAAGTTGGCAAGAATCCTGAACACAGGTTAAGGGCATGTTCCGACGATACCAAAAAAAAATTTTAAAAAAAAAAAAAATGGGACCACGTGAAGTATGGTCGCCGTACTTGGGAGGGGAGGGGAAGCAAAGGTTGATTGGTTGGGGCATTCTAATTTAATTAGCTGGGTTTAGAAGCAAAAGTGCTTTTGGGAGAAGCTGTTTTTGTACATTGCTGTAACAATATGAGGGGGCACGGATTGGATGCCCACATGCGGAGGAGCGTTAAGATTGTACGGTATCAGGGAGAGAGATGAAAATTCTTTTGGATAGTAATGATTCTTAATTGTACATTAATTCCATTGATTACGATGAGGCTTGATTCATTGGATGTTTCGGATTTCTAAGTATATAGATTGGCAGATTCAGCGTTGTTTGCCTTTGCCTTTTAGCTGAAGATAAACCGAACCTTCATAAACACACCCGAACTAATCAACACATCTACCCCTTTCACGGCTTCATTTCACTCGATTTGTACCTTATTTTCTTGGCTTCCTGACTACTTAATACAAAAGCAAATGATACGTTCATAATACAGACAATATTCGAATGCAAATCCAGAGGTAAAGTTGGTGCAAATTCCTTTTTCATCCAGTAAATGATTTGCTAAAACAAAAATTCGGAAGAATCAACGAAGGAGCGACAAGATTATCTGAAATGATCCATGATTAAACCGTAAACTCACATAAAATTTCAGTGCAAAAAAGTAGATTGCATTGAAGGACACAACCTGGTGTCTCCCGCACTTTCTCTTCCCCTCAGCCAGTTGCAGCTTGCAGGACTTCTCACATGGCAATAATTAGAACTGAAAAAAGCACAATAATCAAAACGAACAAAAATTAGTAAAAGCGTCGGTAGCATGTGCTAGCTTCCCAACAATTTTCACATTAAATGCTAACTCCAACGGTCACTCACAGCCAGCCGTCACAAGTCACACACCAGCAGCACCACCACCTGAACCGAACGTTACACTGTCACGTGTCCTCACCGCCAATTCATCATCTTCCCGTGTCACTTACATCCCACAAATATACAGAGATGCATTAATATATACTTATAAATACATACGTACGTACGAACGTACAAAAAACAGTCCAATACAAATGAACCCCTGATGGAATTTTATCGATGAGCATGGGCTCAGGCTCAGCTTGCCCTCACTGGTTGTTTTGTCTGCAGTTCTCCAGACAATTTAATGATTCAAGTTTCTTGGACCTAACCCCACCCTTTTTCCCTGCCTCCAAATCACTAATAAGCTAACGCTCTTCAATATTCAGAATAAAGCAACAAGATATTAAATAAATTCAGTTTTAGACGCTGTACAGTCTAAATTATGGTCCCAAATTAATCAAGCTTAAGATCTATGAACCAATACTGCATTATGCATCGGTACATGATAAGTGTTTGTCTGGTTGAGAGGGAGGAAGCGGTGGGCGGTGTGGCTTCTATTGTCAGTAGGTTAAAGGAGTGATGCTGGTATTTCCGCAAAAGGGGGCAATGGCACAGAACTTGGGGTATTGAATGAAATTTTAGGAAATTGTTGGATAAAACTAACGATGGCGACCACACGTTGATGTTAAGGGTAGGGCGAACGGCGACTTCTGGACAAATGTGACAATCTTCAATGGTGTTGCATAAAGTCCATTTGTTTGGTATATTTTGGTAGGCCATGCTGTTAGATTGTCAATGGTGTCATGCGTTTTCTGAAAATTTTTCGATCTCTGTGATGTGTGCCAACAAACGTTGTGGTTGATACTGGACCAGTGAGGACGAAATTTACGCTAGAATTAAGATCTACCTCGAAAAACCTTGGCACGATCATCGGTATTCTTTGATGATTCCAAAATGAAAACCATATATGAGATCAGTTACTGCTCCCAGCGAGATGCAATAGAAAGAGGCAAAGAACTGGTCTGAAATGAACATGTATTTCAGGGTTTTGTCAGTCATTTTGATAGCTCAATTTTCTTGTGAATTACACAATCTTCTTTGCCAGAAATATATAACTTATAATCACCCTTTTTCTCCCGTGTGAAGTCTGAGCTTTTGTTTTGATATTTCATGGTAATACATACAGACGAGTTGCATGTGCCTGACATTGGCACTGCTTAAATCGATTGGACCTCTCTTGTCAGCAAAATTATTGCTTAACCTATCAATTAAGACGTTTACGCCAACCCCCGGCCTGAAGCAAACAAATTTGCTGACGACTTGGGTTTCTTTTGTTTTCTTTTCTGGGTTAGCTCCCGGAATTACTTGCTACTGACAAGCAAAACCCATAAATCGAATTACAGGTGAAAACACAGACATGCCTGAACCACTCCACTGGGTTAAAGGCGAAAGTTTTGTTTGTGTGGGGGTGCAGGTTAAACAATTTTCTCTCTTTAGCCTCTACGCTATGGTCCAGCCCTGCTAAGATTAATTGGTTTTGTGCGTACGCAACAGCTGTGCTAAGAACTGTAGAACACTTACGTTGCAGGGCAAAACAATTAACGGATAAAAAGAAGCCTAGTAGAAATAATTTTTCTCTTTTAAATAATGGAAGGATAATGAAAAGAATTGAAATCATACATAAAACGTTCCAGCTTTCACTGAAACAAAGCAGAAGTATGACATTTCTTGTGCTATGCTCTATACTCTGGTCCTACGTTTGTATAAAACGCAGCAGACTTGTATTGTTCCACTGCACCAAACCAATAAATGCTGTGCAATTCCTGCGTAAATAACTTTGAGATTTTTATACTGCCTGAAGAATTTCACTCCCTCCCTTTTCCTTTGCTGTCTTTGCAGGAGATCTCATCACCTTAACCCGAAAAACAGCCTGTACATATTATAAGGAAGATGATTAGACAAAGACGATTGTTTTAAAAGAAAAAAGTAAACAGTGCCAGCGTTGAAATTCGAAAAGTATACTACAACCAACTACAACCCCAACACATAACACAAGTGCCGAGTGCAAATCATAAAGTTTAAACCGAATGTAAAGGTCATCATCATTCACCTTTTTATCAGAACCGAACTCAATAATATCTGATGGACGGAATCGAGCAGGAAAGTTTGGAGATACCCGATACCTCTTCCCCTCATTACTGCACATGTAAAGAGAAAAATTAAATGAGGAGCTCCATGAAGTTAAATAGATGTCAGGACTCGGCCCTTTCAACTCACTCAGTGATAAAGGTTCCATGTTCACTCCGCAAATCAATCAGGAAGAAGGCGCCGTCTTTATAGCTGACACGAGCATGCATTTCGGACACCTTAGATAAATAATAAAAACATTGTCAGTTAACCTTGAACACCTTGACTGAAGAAATTAATTATTTGTCTTTCAGACCAACATAAACAAACAAGTGAACAGAACAGCTGACAATTCACCTGGGGCGAAGGTATGACTATAGATGTTTGTGGAAACTCCTTATGAGTTTCACTTCTGCAATCATAAAAACACATGAAGAAGATAGATTGCCATCTCAATCAAATAGAATTAAGCAAACGTTTTTCCATTTATTTGTGTAATATAAATCAATATCAATCTTAATTGACAATCAAAATCATACCCAAATACACATGGTTCATTCTCATCCCTACTTAAATAAATAGATTCTGAAATGACTGTCCCGCTTCCAGATGGTACTAGAAACCACCTACACAATGAAAAGGGTGGAACCACAGTGACTTTAGGATGTCTCCAGCAGTTAGAAAAGGTACAGGGATTGACATTAAAAAATATAAGGTTTATCATACGCACTCTCCATTCATAGCGCGCTCAAGTGCATCATTGTCGTGAAACCACCTCTGTAACTGGTCACTTGCCTGAAGAAATTATTGGCCAAGGATTAGCTTACCTTCTAGAGGATCTCAACTTAGTAATCTCTATTGCAAATTCAAGAGTTTATGAAAAGCCTTAAACATAAGTATGGTAATAACACCACAATGCACCTTGTCTGAGAGTCTGCAACTTGGTGACCTACCTTCAAGTTTTGAGCTGCAAAGGATAAAATTATAATTTCAGCCCCGCTAAAGTAAATTGATAAGAAAAAAATAATTCTGAATGGTTTAGCATATTGCCAGAATTGCATCTTTTATGATACTTCTTTTCCCATTTAATGCTGAAAAATATTATTTTAAAATTTACTGGGTCACTATGGCAATGAAGAGGAATAAGTATATCTTATCCATTATAAACAGAAAATTCCAAACATGAAAAATTAATAAAGCCTGCATAGTTTCTAGTTTATTCAATTTCCAGATAGCCAAATGCTTCTACTTTAGCACCCTCAGTAGAATACAGTTTCTGAGATCACAGAGTTTACCAAAATAAAAATGAGGATAGTAGAAACAAGACAGAAGGTATCTTGAAATAATTATATGTGCAGAATATAACCTGTTACCACCTAAGACCCAACTCAGCATTAAGGGCATTGCTATGTCAATAAAAAACCTTCCACCAACTCTTCCTGGATGGGGTATTCGAAACTTTGTCAAAAACTGCAAAGCAGACCAGGGTTTCAAATAATGAATTTCTACAGCAAAATTAACTTTAAATCATTTTCTTATCGATTGAGAAATGAACAACATAACCTACCGAGAGTGGTCCAAGTCCTACACCTAAATAAGCCTTGTAAGTTGAAGCCATAATTGCAGCCATTCTTGCCATTCCATGGATAATGGCCACTCTGAGTCTCCTAGCTTTCTCATAACTGTATAATTTAGAAGCACATACATTGAGAGTCAGTTTAAAGCTACTCAGAACTGGTATTGTGCACAAGTACACGTTAGCATATCAGTTAAATGATGCCATGTGCAACATGGATGAGCCACAATTCAGAATAATCCACCAAATATAATTTCAGGCACAGTTACTAGGAGTTTAGGTCTATAATAGATAAACTATTACAATATAGCCCAAAAATATCTACATCCATCAAGGATGAAATATACTCCCACAATATGGTAGAAACTCCACCAACCAAAAATAGGGATGCTCAAACCCCAGTTGTGAGAGCACCACAACAAGGTGCAAACCACCCAGGCAAGGATGATTTTCGACTGGAAAACAATTAAATGAATTGATTTTATCCAATTTTTCAAACACCAGAGCCAAAACATAAGAATATCCATGATTCCTACCCATCCACTGCACAGACATTATGCAATCCTGTGCCTTAAATTGATCGTCTTTTCCTTTTTCATTCCCAAGTTCTTTTTCTATCCATGCCAACACTTTTCTTTTAGATTATTTAGCAATCACTTCATGTACTACCTCTTTAGAGCAGAAACAATGTCAAGAGGAGTTTTCGACTCAATGCTCTTTTTACAGGCTTTATCAAGCTCCAGTGCAAGTTGATAACTATCCTGTAACACAGAGATAAATAGTTTAGTCAGTTTAGCTGACCCAGTGCAAGTTGATAATTGTCATCTAACAAACAAATAAATAGTTTAATCAGATAGGTCAACCTTGAGGTGACTTTTGTTGATTAGCAATGGTTATGACCTTTCAAGTTTTCCCATCTCACAAAGTAATGATGGAAAATATTTTTTCATTAGACAAAATATGGTTCGCAAAACAACATCCAATGTTACACTACTTGAAATATGAAGGAAAGAATATACATATGCCAAAATCCATGACAAAAGAATTGGTACCAAAAAAAACAATTTATGGCATCATAATAAAACAAAAATGCTTTTAATTTTTTAATATAACAAAAAAGAAAAGAAAATTAGTGATAAGAATACAATTTCCAGCCAATAGAATGACAATATCCTTAAAACAAGTTAGAACGATATCAGGAAATATAACAAGGATTACCAAAAGAAAAAAAGATGCTCCAAAAAGGGAAATCAACAAATAATTCTACTGTTAATGTCATCTAAAATAAGATGAACAATAGAATCGGACAGTGATGCATCAGTTGAAGACCTGTAAGCAGAGATATTTGTTAAGCGTTCCCATCTCAAAAATGATTTGACTTGTAATAATTTTTGTTAAACATATATGATCCATGCTGGGAGACGTGTTTACAGATTAATAGGGTTTACACTGCATGGTTTTGAGGAAAGGAATGTGTGTGCGCGTGCCTGCAGGAATCCATAAAACAGGAAATGGTAATAAAAAATTAAAAAGTAAGAAAAAATTGCTATTGCACTAAACTTAGCTGTTAGAGGGTATTGCTTTTATTGTAGCTAAAAGCAAACAAGGATTGATAAAATGATTTCTGTTGGAAGCCTTGAAAGGCAATAGACAGAGTCATGAAACAAAACAAAATAAGGTATACCTCAATGGCCATGCATCCACCTTGGCCCATATTTGGTTGCATCGCATGAATCGAGTCCCCAAGCAAAGTAACACGTCCCCTTCCCCAGGTGAAGGACGGTGTCCGGTCATATATGTCACGTCGAAGAATTGCTTCTTCATCTGTAGCAAGTATCAAATCTGTCACATTATCACACCAGCCCTCAAATATTTTCATCAACCTTTCCTTTTTACCTGCCAAAACATTTATCAGAGAGAGAGAGAGAATGAGTGTATCTTTGTCTTCAACATTTGTCAGCTTCTTGATTACGGAACAAGAATATTTTTTTGATGCCAACTGTTTTATTATGATTTAAATCCTCCTCAAAATGAAGCATCTTCAAAAGCTGGAAAATTGGTTCAGCTGAAAAGGATTATAGAGTTTAAATAAATTCTTTTAGGGTTCATATAGACATACTACAACTACCGGGTAGCGAAAATAAAAATTCCCTACAACCCTCCTTTGGTGAGAGGACCTCTAATACAAATTACAATCAACTTTAAAGGCACCACATCCTTATTTAAGAATTGATTGGTAAGTTATTCCAGATATTTCAATCTTCATGTCTTTGAGTTTAAGAATTCTTGGTTAATTCCACAGCATTTAGAATGAAATCTTATTTCAAGAACAACTGTAAGTGCTACTAACATATCCAGTCCAAGAAGATCATTAATCAATTTTACAATATATTGATGAATAAGCATTATACAGAGAGGCACGCACTTATGGTCTGCACGAATTTCTTCATAAATTTCCAAAGAATTTTTAAAAATATATGCAGAGCATCTGAAGAGAATATACCTTGAGGGCCATCCAGACCACCGGCTGGTTCCTTATGAAATGCATACCATTGCATTTTTCCAGCCCCCA
Source organism: Swietenia macrophylla (assembly GCA_032401905.1). Lineage (NCBI taxonomy): Eukaryota > Viridiplantae > Streptophyta > Magnoliopsida > Sapindales > Meliaceae > Swietenia > Swietenia macrophylla. The sequence continues at coordinate 6,391,863 of CP135560.1, read as the reverse complement.
CGTCAGAAGAGACAAAGTATTGTTTGTGTCCCAGAAACACTCGATACCTTCAAAATAGGAGTTATATAAGTGTCTAAAGGTAATACAACTAAATAAATTTAAAAAGAAGAAAGAAACAAAGAAAACAAAATTTTAGATTCTTACAAGGATGACTAAGGGTATATTTGAGATTGAAGTGTTGGATCATAGAATCAATATATATCAGGTATAAATGGAAGAGTTACCAGATGTCAAGTAGTATAAATGGAAGAATGAGTGGTAAACATTAGCAACCTTTTTTAACTAAACACTTTAGTCGGTTATATTTTAAAAGTTAAGTGGAACCACAATAGTCCCATACATAACTTAAGCTAAGGCATAGAATGAAGGTGGAACAGTAGAAATGAAGTGCCGAAAATGAAATTGAACATACCCAACAGTTTCGATATCAGCAGGAACAAAATCTGCAATACCAGTATAGCAAGTGTAGCCAGAATAGACAGCTTCCTTGGGCCCAAATAAGTTCTTCCTTACCTACGCACAAGAAAACAATTTATCTTTCAACTAATTATGAAAATCTCAAAACACATCAATCTGAGAGAATGATACCTTGGACCATATTCCATCAGCTCCAACTAGAAGATCACCAGTATAACACTGTCCATTCTCAAGTACTACAGAAACCTGAACTCATAAATAACATAAGCACAAGAAAATTAAATCTCAGCATCAAAGAAATGATTAAGAAGGCACCTGTGTAAAAGCCAGAGTATCCAAATTTTTTCCAGAAAAGCATTCTGTGAGGGATGATTTTAAAAGTTGATCTTCAACCACAGCTATATTACCTTATCTTCATGATCCTCAAAATCAATGACATTACTTTCATTCAAAATAATATCATCCCCAACCGCACGAGCTAGGATTTGTTGCAAAGTCATTCGGCTAATTACTCTTGTGACTGGAAGCCCCCTTTCTGCGGCAGGAGTGAAAGTATCAAACTTGATGTACCTGATAACCATGAAGCAATTAATGTGATTGAATGTTTATGGCTCCAATTTTCCTTAAAATGGCTAAATAATAATAACACACTCTTTTTTTAATGTCTAACTAGGCTAGGAAAGATATTTATCCAAATTGACCTAGACCTACTGGACATTATCGTTCATGTTGCCATGCAAAAATTGTTTGTTTCATTTAAGATATTCATTCAGTATTGGAGCCATTATTTATGTTCATGCACTTTTCTGTTTAGGAAATCAAGTAGATTGCTCTATGTGCCAATAATCTGATTTTGTTCAGAAGATAGATTAATACTAATAATATGTCAAGCTAACAACATGGCCTATACCTTAATTTAGGTTTCAATTATGTTTCAGTTTTAACTTAGTTACTAAATCTTTTATGCTTGCTTTTGCTGTTACTACTAAAAGTTTCATGCATGTCAATTGTTTTACCAGCAACAATAATCATTCTTCTGCAATCAAATATTGAAGACATTGGGTGCAATCAATAATGCGTCTCGATGTTTTCATGGTTGCCAAGCATCCAGAATCTTCACCCATAACCATGGAAGTGTCTTAAAACTATGTTCTCTAGCTCATAAAATTTCTCCGATCAAACATAGTCTTATCAAAATTTCATTGAAATATAAGTTGTGGACGTTAAGCATCACATAATCAATGTATCTTTTTGATAAAATAAAAACGAACTAAGCTAAGAATCCAAGATTAAGCTAGCAACTTACCAAGAACCAGAAACGCCATCAACCAAACCATTAATTCTATCACCAGTAACACAACCAACTCTCATAACCTCTTCAGCAACATCCAAATCAATAGCTTCCAAAGCAGCTAAAGCATTGCTCTGTATCTGAATTGGACCTCTGTACTGTCCTTCTCCTCTTACAGCACTCATATCTTTCTCAAACACAATCACTTCAAATCCCCTGTTCTTTGCAGCCAATGCAAATACCAGTCCACCAATCCCACCCCCAGCAACCAAAATCCTTAATTTCTTCTTCGTCTTTAACTCATTATTCTCACTGTTATTTGCCGGAGACTCTGTCACTGTTGCTTTCACTTGTGTTAGCTTCTTGTTTTGCCCATTTGTTCTGGTTCTCAAATGATAGTTACAGTGAACATAACGTGAAAATTCTAAGGAAGAATCTTTGAATATGGGAACTGGAAAGTGGGTTCTTGAGAAAACCGCCGTTGCAGGGTTCACCGAGTTGTAAAGCAGAGTTGAAGCCATTCTGGTTCTGCAGGCACCGCTTCTGTTCTGAATTCTCTATTATTAGTTATTCTTTTCCCTTACTTTCACGTTGTTGTTGTTTTTATTCTTTTTTTTAACTTGGAGGTAGTGAACTTTGAAATTTTTCACATACAAAATATCGACGTGGTGGTGGGGTTATGAAGATTATAAGCCAATCCCATAATTTGAAGCAAGCAAGCAAGCTACACCAATCACGGAGATTCTTGAGCCTTGTGGCACTACCCTTTTGAGTCCCACTGCATCCTTCATGGTGGAAATATCGGTAACAGACGTTGATGTTTCTGTAGTGGTTGTTGTGATTAAGATTTTTTAAAAACATTTGTGTTTTGATCGACGTTTTCAGATGTAAATATCTATTTACGTGTAATATGCAATTTGATAGGTCTGCGAGGAGTTGATTCGTGCATATATCAATGCAAATTCAGATTTTGTTCTCCATGATGCAATAATTGTCATCAATTACTTAATTTGTACAGAACAAGAGTAACACGGTTTGGTTTGAACTAAAACTTCTCAGATTAGTAAGTCATCCAGACAAATGAATTTTTTTGCCAATTATTTTAATTCCTGTATATAAACATTTATCCTAAACTTGAAACTACAATAAAGGTAAGATTTAAAAATTAAAGCTTTTGTCCTTCGTTGAGTACACGTGTCTGTCAATAAGTTAGGCCTGGACTTCATTGTGATAACCCTACGGTGGCCCAAAAGTTGCCTGGCAGTTGATTTTCAGAATTCTAAAGGCCACACAAATCATGCAACAAACATTCACCACTCACTAATTCAATGGAGAAAAATAGGAACCTCTGAAATTAATTCAGCCGAATTTATGTGTGCATTAAGAGACGAAAATTTGCATTCAATATGAAGATCATTTTCAGTTCATTTTCCGAACGAAATTGATTGTGGGTCAAAAATATCTAATGTGTATAAATGACACACAATCAAACCTAATGAACCAAAAGCAACAGATTGGGAATACCACAAATTTAAGGAAGAAAAGTCATAGATTTCTCTTAGTTGATAGAACGAGCTAAGCGAAGCCAAAGAAAGAACAGTTGAGTAGATAGAAGAAACAGAGCTACTTCTGTCGGTGCACATGCAATAATGCTATTCATAAGGAATGATAGTTCATTATTTCATTTGATATCTAATCCATGCAAAACCTTACCGGAAGTGTTGTGTTTCTTCCTATGTAATCAAATATGACAAATCAAAGTTCACTGTTCTGAGTATTAGACTGAAAAAACAAGACATACGTTTGCTGTTTTGCACACCCAATCAACCAAAGCCTCAGCTTCATTACTATGGTACTCTTCTTGATTGAATATTCAACCCCCAACTGGTCATTCCGAATTTAAAATTGTTGCAATGGAGTTCTCGATTTCCACTTATCAGAATTCTTTTTTACTTGGATTACAGTGGATGAGATTGCGAGCTTTTGATTTATGAAAGCCAAGGATTTAACTTCAAGGGCCAAAAAGAAATTAAGAAGAAAGAAAAACAAAAATCTCAAAACTGGCAAGCTCATGCATTTAAGTTACGGGCATCATGAGGGGCCTGGCTAGCTGCTGGTTCTTTAAGCTACCAAACGTAGATTCCAGCTTGTTTACATGAACATCACATGCTTGCTTCCTTACTGTTGTACTCTTTTTGACTGGTATAAGTTGCGTCAGGTCAGGACTGTTCTCTGGATGGGCTCTGCTTTTGTTGTGATGTATGTTTCATGATTTACTTACTGGTAAAAGTTGAAAATTGCCAGCAAAAGAACTTTGACTGTTGAGGACTGCAGCTGTTACAGATAGTGAACAATAGAACATGTTCTATGTTCTGCTCAAAAAAGATGGCTATCAATTTGCCTTTCAATTCATTATTTAATATACGATTTGTCCATATCCTAAATTGTTAAATTCCATGTCTTGATACATCATTTGGCATGATGCAAACCCCATGAGCATTGTCCTAAATGTAGACAAATATCTCAGTACCAATTCTGAATGATCATCTTCATCCAGGCCCGCCCCCCACCCCCCACCCCAAAACAAGAGGTTTACAAACGAAAAAACTAGAGCGTTAAGAGTCAGTAATATTATGTTACTGGAATGTTTTGATGCTTATGGTAATGAATAAGCAAACAAGGAAACAGCAACTTCAGAAGAGCTAAAGTTACTTGTATGTCTTGTTATTTGGAGAAATGAAGAAAAGTCATGTTTCTACTCATGATTTAGCTAATTTTCCAAGTCCAGGAGGTCCAAAGGGCTGGAGCTCGGAGCGTGTACCACACCCAACAAGCAACAGCAACAGCAACAGTAACAGCAGCAGGAGGCACATAAGTGCTACTGCACTAACACCATTTTTTAGCGGAAGGGCTTTGCCTTCCAAATGGGAAGATGCAGAGAGGTGGATTTGCAGTCCAGTTTCTGGTTACGGTGTCGCCAAGAATTCGTCATACTCTCAGTTTCAGAGACGGCCCAAGTCCAAAAGTGGGCCTATTGTGCCTCCTGGGATGCATTATTCGAGTTTGTCACCTGGAATGCCGGTTCTTGATGGCGGTAATCTGAAGAATTTCATGGCGAGTTCTCCATTTTCGACAGGAGTGTTGGTAGCTGATGGGCTTTTGGTTAATTATGGTGGTGGCGGGCAGGGTTATTTGGTGCAGAATCAGAGTAATGTGGCCCGGTCAAGTAGTATACCTGGATGGTCAGATTTGGCGAGTGAGGATTCTTTGCCTGGCTCTCCAGGTATTAAGCTCTTCCTTGGTTTTTAATGACAACTTAAGATTCTTGGTTATCCATTAACAACGCTTGAAGTCCGGATTTTAGCATATCACATTGTTCCATGGGCATTCACTAATTGCCCATTATCAAGTTATGTGCACCCAGTAGCCATCTCGGTAAGCCCCCAACAGACTTCGATTCAACTTGATAAGATCGGACAATTGGATTAATCTTCCATTCAAGTCTGTTTCATCGAACTCTTGGTAGATTAAGTTCCGTACAAATTCTTAAGTTTTGAATAAGAACCATTTCTGGGTTCTTCTCAGCACAGGAAACTTGTGATCGACGATTTTGTCGAGCTTATATTGACTTTGGTAAACAACCCACAAACTAGAACTTGACATAGAACTAGTATTTGCCAAGATGACATTAGAGAATAACCCACAGCAAGATATAATTAGTTAAAATTACATGACAAGGATTTTCTTCTAAATTTTTTTTATCATTAATTTTTAAAAATTCAATGATATATAAATATAAAAGAGAATAAAAAGTTGAGATTTTAATTTTATTTAATTTTTTTATTTTTAATATTTTAATAAATAAAAATTATTCAAAAATTGAAAAAAAAAAAAAAAGAAGATTAAGAGAAATTCTTATATAATATTATGACATTGGATGTTGTGCTTCTTACAGTTTAATTGTAGTCCTACGTTCGATTAAGGAAATCTTTGCAACTGCAACTCTGCAAAGAAGATGATATAGTAATATCACAAACAGCACATCCTTCCTCTTGATTAAATACTTCCCTTCTGGTTAGTCGCTTGAATTCCAAATTACTGTTTAAGAAACTCGAATGCCTCTGAGTCTAATAATCAATCATAGGATGTGTCAAGTCATGCCAAACATACCCTAAGTCACCTCATAATGATGCTACTCGTGTAACTTCATTGGTGGACACTGGGCGAGAATTTATGCATGTAGTTTGAGGATATAATGATAGACCTGCCACAAAATTGTTCTTACGTTGCTCTCCAACTAGAGGTGGCTCTAGAATAATTAGAACTTGGCTGTCAACGAAAAACTTGTTACTCTGGTTTTCTGTTGTTTAACTTTTCCGTGCTGAATAAAACAAACAGATGAGAAGCTTGATGACACAGCAGATGCAGAAAATATGGTTTCGCATGTGCCTTCAAGAAGGGATATGGCAACACAAATGAGTCCTGATAGTAACCACTCATCGCCTGGAGTGTTCTCTCCCTCTCCTACCCCTGACAGTCCTATTGTTGAGTCACAAAATGATCATCCTGCGAAATTGGAAGTTAGGGAAGTGCAGGTAGACAAACGAGCAACTATGATCAGCTGGTCCAAAAGACATGGATCTAGAATAATCAAGAAAGGCGTGCCCAATGTAGAGAACTTCTATCAAAACACCATTGGCACTTGCACTCCATCTTTGGATCTTTCGGAGGTGGCAACTAGCATTTCAAAGTATGATCTCTTTGCCTTGTTTGTTTTCCTCATAATGAACACCAATTATGAAACCATTATGTTCATAGAAAATTTGAAGTGTCTATTCAAATCCTGAAATTAGATTAATCCCTGATTCAATACAAGTTACCTCTGCAATGTGACTTTTACGATGTTTCAACATATTTATGAAACTTACATGTTCAATAAAATGTTTCACCAAGACCTTGGAGGACGATTATCATTTCTCACTGTAGTTTGCAGCTGGAATTAAAAAAAAATATGAAAAGAAATGGACCTTGCCAAAATCTTTTGATTACATGCGCAGGCTGCAAAGAGAAGAAACCAAAATCACTGCTTGGGAGAACTTGCAGAACGCTAAAGCTGAAGCAGCTATCAGAAAACTCGAGGTTCGTTATTTCTCATCTCGAGCATGATGATATACATAAAAATTTGCACCTTTCCCTGAAAGATAGGATCACACTGTCGGGCATCAAGGCCATTAAATGTCCATGTATGCTAAGGACATGTACAAGTACCCTGTTTTAAGGAACAATGAGGGAAAAAAAAAAAAAAGAGCTTAAGATGACCATTTCCTAGCAATTCCTATAATTATCTTTTTCGACAACTTAACAGGGGCTTTAAAGAATTTCATGCAATATATTTACCAGTCTCTGTTATAAGGGGCAATGCAATTTTAGTTTAGCAGATTTGTATGCCTTTACTTAAATCTTGTCATATTGATGCAACTCTGAGATATGCCTCATTGAATACACGTGAATGTGATCCAAATCATTAAAAACATTTGGTTAATTTTGATAATTAGAAATTAGTTAAGTTAGGTTAAGAAAAGTTGAGAAAAAAATATACGAGTTGAGTAATAATTTAAAATTATTAATAACCTGCAATTAACTACTGGGTTATTTTAAATGGTCATTATTTTGTACTAGAAATGAAACTTATGTTTGGATCAGTATACTAAAAAAAGAATTTTTTTTTTTTTGAATCGTTATTATTTTCCTTTTATTTTTAGTTTTTAAATTATTTTAATAAATTTTTTCAAGTTTTCTCGATTATTTTTTGGTAGTTAGATTTTAATTTTTAATAGTACACACATTACACACATATACGAGAGTTAATAATGTTGCCTTTACTGACTCTTAGAAGTTTGGTTCAGATGAAACTGGAAAAAGAGAGATCATACTCTATGGATAAGATCTTGAACAAGCTAAAACAAGCTCAGATCAAAGCACAAGAAATGAGAAGCTCAATGTCAGTCAAGCAAGGCCAACAGATTTCCAAGACTTCTCACAAGGTTAGTTTCTTCCATAGTCTTGCCCGGAAAAGTTCCTTCAGGAGTTGCTTCACTTGCCATCGTATCTAATTTCTTGCTCTGTGTCCTGCTGATTTACCTCAGCATTGGGCAACTCCTAAAATTTTTCGGTTCCAAATTTTGTACATGCCTACTCGTTCTTTCTTTAGGCTGCTTTACTCTTAATATTCTGTATCTTTTTATTGAAGCCAGAGATGTGTTGTAGATTAGCCAGAATTGAATCTTTTTAAGTAATTGTAGAATGGGAAGGTCAAATTTTCAATGTTGAATTTGCGAGATTGAATTCTGTTGAAAGTGATTAGACTGAATATATTCTGCAAACAATATATAAGCTCTTCAATGACGGTGTGAACTTCATAAACTCCATTTTGGGCTATATTACCAGGAAACAATGATAACTTTTAAGTAACCAAACAACAAGCCAGATTACAGAACCATTCCTTGTACTTGTGGATTTGACCGGGGAAGTTGTAGATATCGTACACAAACGTGTCAAAGAAATTCGCTCGATGCAAGTCATAAGTTTACCCATTCAGCAGCAGCATGCTCTGTTTCTTAATAAACCTTGACCAACTTTTAACTGATAACAAATTCGGTTAAATATAAAGTTAAAAGGAAGCCCTTCGTGTAACTACATGCACACACATTTCTCAAGTAAAATACACGTGTGACGACTAAGTAGCATAAATTGTAACACTCAAATGATCAAACCTAAAATAGTTAAGAAGGGAACACATTTCAGAATGTTATGATGCGTCGTGTTTAGTTTGTCCAGCGCAGGAGCACGAGTAACATCATCCAAGCCTACATTCCTGGGTAACTGTATTTCCAACTGAATATAGAAGTATTAAGCAGTCGGATTTTAGAATAAATATTAAAGTTCTGATGTTGATACATAAACATGATCGAGAATTTCAATTTTCTCCCAAAAAAAAAATTTAATAAATTCATCTTAAGCTTGCTTGTTTGTTGAAAGCCTGCATATGATCAACATCCCAGTAATATCTATGGTGGCAATTAGGCAGCGACTTCTTAGTATGGCCTGTACCTCCAGTCCCCTCTTGATGGTCTTCCACTGCCCATTCCGTAACCCCACTGCAAAATGATGCAACAGCAACAGATAGATGAAATCACATAATAACTATTTTCACTAGAAGATACTCTGAAAAGCAATTAACAGTTCATTTTCTTTTATTAGAAATGGTACTTCGTGTAATTAATGCCATCATAATTCTGTTGAATATAAACTATATTCAACTTCTGTTCCTTTTCTTTCCTTCCAATTTAAACAAGAGAAGGGGAACCATAAGCACTTACATCATCAAAATGCATGCTTCCATACATCCTACCATAGGCGCGCACAGGCCCACCGTATCCCCCAAAGGCTTCAGCAGGATTCATCATGAAATTTTGACTGGGGCCAACATCGTCAAGAGGTGTGGCTGAATCGATTGCAATCTGCAAATGTAGTTAATAAAGAAATAAATAATATGCCAACACAGTATTATTGTTTAAAACAGAATTTCGCATTGAATACCTGCTGTCCACAAATTTCATGAGATCTTCGAGATACACGATCTGCTACGCCTTCTTCCACAAAAGTCACAAAACCAAAACCTCTATGCCCAGTTCTCTTAGGGTCCTGCAGTAAAATAGCAGTCGCATATCACAAGTTACCTTCAACACATATCAGCCATACCTACACGATATTTAATGCCATCCTACCTTGGGGACATAAACATCAAATATGCGACCAAATCTGCCAAAATACTGGCGTAGATCTTCAGCTGTGGCTTCCTGAGGCAGCCTACCAACAAAAATCTTTTTACCCATTCCTCGACTGGACTCCCCTCCTGGTTCAACAGAATTTTATTTTTCTTTAAATAAAAAAAATACTACAATTGTACTGTCAATAAGAAAACAGCAAAAAACATGGTTTTCTCGTGAATTGTTCGTGTGCCACCTCTGAAAGAAACTTACTTCCATAAAATGAACCTGGATGGTCATACAAGGTGGGAGCACCTACTGCTGCATATCTAGTTGCTGCAGATATGTAAGCATCGTATGCACCATATCCACCATGTGCCATCCTGCCTATTGACCTAAAGTCATCTTCCTGGCAACATTAACACATAATTATATTTAACTTTACACATATATGAACTTCATAAAGTAAAACTTTGAAGAGGAAAAATGACTACCATCTTTGGTTTCCACAAAAAAGTTCAACTAAAACCTAAAATAGAAAGGCTTCCATTATTAGATTAACAATCCAAAGTAGAAGGCTAGTAGTGATGCAACATGCCTTGGGTGTTGCTCGATCAACAACTACAGTAGAGCCTCCCAATTCATGAGTATCAGCCATTAAGTTTTCAACAGAATCTGCATCACAGAAAGAAATCACTTCTTTTTCATTTGCTGGTGATATTTTCTAGTTCAATAAAAGTCCCAGGTAACAGCTCTGTCTAGCATAAGACTGTGTTAAGCTAAAAGAAAATTTTATTGGAATATTACTATCTTCAACAACAGTGGGCTTAATTCCAGATCTAACTTGCGCTAATTTGGCAACCTTCCAATTACCATTGAAATACAACTTGTTGCAGCTATTGAGCACCCAAAAATCGTGATTGAGAAAGGGATTCTGCATTTTCAATTTTTAAATAATAGAATAAGAGTGAACAGTTTTGACCAATCGTATGGCTTGTCACTTCTATCTTATGAAATAAAGATTGCTGATAATAGTTAAAGCACCTAAAATTTTAAAAATCCAGATACTTCAAAAGTACAGCATTCTGTCAAACAGGCATAATACTTTAATTGTCCTTTTTCATTTGCGACCATGAAAAGCGCCCACTTAGTTTACAATCATAACTCTGGGAAGGGTGGGAGGGATTGTACGGTGTGATAGCAAAATGTATATTTGCCCAGATAATGAAAAATTTAAGAGAAGGCATCAAGGTAAACATAAAATCAGCTGACCTGCACTAGCAAAAGTTATAAATCCAATTCCACGGTGAGCTTTTGAGCCTTGATCCTACATAACACATTGAAAACAATCACATAAATTGATTTCAAACCAAGAACTACAAGCATGCATATATGGTCATAACTAAGTGTCTAGAAAGTACATAGATAGAAATGTATACATACAGAATACATTGACCAAATTGGTTACATCATCATTATGAACACAGGGGGTGGGAGAGAGAGAGAGAGAGAGATGTCACCTTTGGCATATATAAATCTGTTATTTCACCATACTTCTCAAAATGGCTGCCGAAGAAAAGTACTGATATTTTAATTTCTTATCATTGCTTAAAATAACCATATAAAGCAAAGACTGGATAAGCAAGTGTGTTGTACTATTATTTATACATCGTCTCAAACTACCTCCGAAACATTGCCTCATTCACAGATGGTGCAATCCTCGCCACAAATATTCTGGTCACTTTTCTAGGCGGTGCTCTCATCTCCTCCTGCCAAATAAACTAGAAGTCAGTAAAATCATACCAATAAATGTACTTATGACTTATCAACATGATGGAGGACAGAATGAAAAACAGTCCAGCAAATAATTGATAATGAAAAGAAAGAAAAATGCAACAAAGATCCATGATCTTAAATTCAACCTTTGGGGTAGCTATTTTCACTTCTAGCATTCTATTGCCAAGAAAGTGCTCACTTGACAAAGCAGTCTGCATAAAATGAAATGCGAAGCATGAAAGTTAATTTTAAGAAGATCTAAATCTGTATTCCTATATCCTCCAAATCCAATTACACCAAAAAGGGACGACAAACAAAAAAGGGGCATTTGGTTCCAACAAGTTCATGTGTAGCAATTACCTTAGCATCTTCAACAGATGCAAATGTTACATAGCCAAATCCACGGGATCGTCCGGTCGACCGCTCCTGAGCATGGAAATAAGTGAGAAAATCACCATGAATAATTAAGATTAAAACATAAATCATACAAGATATCTACACTATTAAACTGCACATGCCAAGTACTTGGGGTAAGAAGCCTAGAGTATCACAAAAATAAAACACAAAACAGTCATATACCACACCTAAGAAACTTCAACTCCACGGAGGAATTGGTTCTAAAATTTAAAACTTCATCTATTATCCGCTATTTATTTTAGCCCCAAAATCCATGAAAAAGACTCTATTTTGGCACAAATTACAGAAATTTAGTGCAGCAAGGAGACATGAAATCACAAACTTCTGCCATGCATTAAGCAAATCAGATGTGAAAAGATGAACAAATTCCAGCACAAGTCAAATCTAAGTCAACATTAGTGCTCATAAAAGGGTTCCTCGGTGAATTATGACCTCTGTCCTTTTAAGCACGACATATAACAAAAGCAATTCTGGGAAAGAAAATATACAAGCCATTATCAAAACCCAAATAACACAATCGAGTCGAAAATGAAAAAAAGTTAAAAAGGTATTCATTTGATAGTTAAGCAATAACAATTATATAATCTACAATATCACAAGTTGAATAAAAGACGTCAATTTGAAACAAACCTTCATAACAATGCAATCCTCCAATTCCCCAAATTTGCTCATGTACTCTCTTAAACCATCCGTATCAACTTCCCACGGAATACCCAGTACCTAAAATGCAATAGCACAACCCAAGATAATTAACAAGAAAAAAAATTTGCTCAGAATTGGTTATTGTAACGAATTTAGAGGAGAAAACTAACCACAAGCTTTCTGTCCATGATTTTTGAAACCTGGAAACCGGCAGCTACAAAAAGAGAGGTGAAAACGGGAAAACCCTAGCGCTCAAAATTCTCAGCTCTCGAAGTCTCACTACAACTCTCTCTCTACCTATCTTCTTCACAGTCACACACTCGCGGCCTCCTGCACATGTAAAGTATACCTCTTTCTCACACAGACAATTCATCAAATACCAAATCATCAAACTCACCATTTTTTTTTTGGGTCACCTAAATTATTTAAAAACAACGCGAGGACCGTCAAATTAAATCAATCAATCAATAGAAACTTTTGGGGATTGCGCGCTCACTGACCTTGTTGAGTCTCTGGTGATATACAAAACCCAAATGCAGCGATCCCCCTCTCTCTACAATCCCTTCCCTACCTCAGTACCTCTATCTAACTCGCTTGCTCGTGCTTTCGCGCGTCAGGATTTTTCGTTTACCTACTTTTGGGCGGGCATAGGTTTCGGATTACATATATGATCGGGTCATTTTATGTTGGGCTAACGGGCCTGTAACATTACATTGTATATACAGTCATTACCAATAAATAATAATAATTTATACGATAATTTTACAATAAAATTTTAAATAATTTTATTATATTAATATTATTTATGTGATAAAATTTTTCGACGATAATTCATACTTTTGAACTGTCAATTATTCTTACAGCTCAGATTTAATCTCTGGCTTTCCTGGACCCTGAGATATAAATCATGAGATCCCAATCGAGTCACATTAATATAATCATATGGGTTATGGGCAGCTAAACCGGGGAAAGCGAGTCCAACAAATCTAATCAATTGAAGCAACCAAGTCTCTGCGTAGTCTGCTCCTTTTATGTATGGAATAATGACGCTTCTTATCAGCTCCCAAATTGCATTTAGCATCGTGGGTATTATCACCCACGGGGACACGTAATTCTTGTATGGTTGTTCTTCAACTATCTGCAGAACAAATTCAGTATACTTATACATTAATTATGACCGCAGATTAATGCTCTCCCATTAGCAAATTCTGTTGGGTATGAAACGGAAAAAGGAAAGAGGGGAGAGCGTCTTATCACCTTCCCTTGATAGCGGCTGTTGTAGTAGAGGCATGTTCCAAAATGCTTGAACAAAAATGTAGAGTCATCTGAGGGTAACCTTGGGATCACATCATGGCTGTATACAAACCTCAAGTATTTAATGCCATACTTGTGCAATTGCTTTTCCATAAACATCTTAAACTCCTCATCTCCAACCCTAGGCTGCCCAAATGTGTACACTCCTTCCAATCTCTTAAGCAAAAATGTCTCACCATGCAAGGCCAGAACAGCTGGGAATAGAATTGCAAGTGCACCACCCAAGCTGTGGCCGGTTAATATGAACTTTGTTTTATTGTTTGTCTTCAAAATTTCTCTCAGTTTTTCTCTTGTAGCGTAATAGGCCAATGGGTGGTCACTATCTTGTTCAATTTCTTGTGGCCAACCTTTGCCTATCAATAAACCTAAAGCTTTCATGAAACCACCGTGAATTTTCCCCATGCCAGGGAGTTCATACCAGGAGATATCGATATCTGTACACCATGCATCTGCGTCAAAAAGTTCAGTTCCTCTAAAGGCGATGACTACAACATCAGGATCTGCAGTTTTGTCGCGAAAAACGAAGCCCTGTGTTGTATATTTTCTTTGGAAATCTGCCAGAATTAAAGTATACCATTTTGTCAACACATTTGTTAGTTTAAGAAATCATGACTGCAATGTTGCCTTCGATATGGTTTTTTTTAGAAAACGAAGAATGTTAGAATCTAATTGTTCCATACCATTCCAGAAATCGTAGTATCCAAGTAATTCCATCTGCGCAAGACAATGTGGACATCTTATGGCAAGGAAGCAATAAAAGAATATTCACGGAAAGGAAACATAGATTCATGACTCATGATGAGTCAATTCCTTGAACCTATTGATGGTAGATCCAAATATGCAAATCTAGTTACCTTCCAGCAATCTCTCACAATGTTTTCAACTACGACTTTGTTTTCGTAGGATAATTTAGAAGCCATTGCACAGAGCATCGCATAATATCTAACATCTCCATGCTTGATATTGTTGTCCAGCCGCACTCGCTTGTCTAAATTTCCAACAAATGACAAAAACATTCCCGATTTTCTTTCAGGCACTATCACCTTGTCTGCACATCATTATGCAACATTAATTATAATCATCCATGAATACATTTTGCATGATAAATAATGATCACATAATAAGGGGAATGGGATTATACTAACTTTGTAATACATGGAGCAAGAGCACGAAAAAGTTTCGGTTGCATGACAATATGTTCAACCCCATCTCGAACACCGATCCAAACCACGACATGGGTTTGGCAAAAAGTTGCAGAACCTTTTGCCCTAACAGAGAGATGAATATAAGCCATCTACGTTGGAGATTTTCCTCCCTCCCATCTGGGAACTCAACAAATGCTGTTTCCGCCAAGTCACGGTTGCATAAGATGCCAAAGAGATCACGGACACTCACTTCTTCAGGTCTCAAGACCATATAATTGCCAGAAAACTTGTGAGAAGCCATGGTTCGGAACCAAAAACAAAAACAGAAAAAATTGTAATTGGTCGGAAAGTAATCAACAATTATTGAAACCCCCGCACTGTGAAACCCGTATGGATCATTGTTCATATATAAGCTCATCTGGACATGTAACTTATTCGATAAAAAAGTACATGCCAAAACAATTCCTATTGTATGATCCATAAATCACATGCAGTTATTCGTTTATCTTCATTGAAAGCATAAACATCCTGCTCATTTTTCAGTTCAATAATTTGTGCGGACTTGTTAGTAGCCCTTAATATTTAACACCGAATTATACCAATTTAATTATAAATGTCAAAATTTTTGTGCAAAATTCGTACATTGTGAAATACAAACATGCAAATTAAAATAGGAAACTATATGATGTCTATACAAGTTTTTAAATTCATAATAAAACATAAAGTATGTCCATACATACAGCTAGAAGAGCCAGTTGCTTGGAAGGTTAGCATTTTAGATTTCTTGCAAGGTCTTCAATCGGTCAACAGTCAGAATAAATCCTTAGAGTCTGCTAAGGGGGAAGAGCTATCTGAAGCTACCAATACTTTTAGCAGAATAGGAAAAAGAAAAGAAAAGAAAAAAAAAAGTAATGATTTCGAGATCACGTTTTGGGTTGCCTACAAATTTTCCAATCGAACAGTTATTAAATACTGCGGCATCAGCATGGTTATTCTTTGGCAATTTCGTTGTTTACACGGTTAAATTTTGACTAAGGAACGTGAATGAAGACCACTAATTTGAGACAAGTGATCAAATGACAGACTAATTTGTTACTTTAACAAATTACAAGAATAAAATTTGATAATAATCCTTCTTTATACGATAAAGCTACAATTAGCCCTACGTGTAGTATTCTTCCATCGTGATATACAAGCTCGTGCCTATTGATGGCAGCCAATTTGGAAATTGATTGTCAAAATGTGTTTCACGAACACTAGATACCGGCCAGCCAACGACCCATATCTAGCTGGGTTGGTAAAGCCTTTAAGTCAATTGAATTAAGGATATTTAGTTAATACGTTGATGCGCCATTTAAGCAAATGGGAAAATTTGTTTCTAAAGAAGCTTCGAAATACATTATTGATTGGTTTGGTTTATGATATTTATGATGTTTTTCGGTGGAAGAGAGCAATATCCGAGGAACCAAGGCGACCAGCGTTTACATAATCTTGGGGACAATGAGCTGGTATACCAGGCACAATCAATCCAATTACCCTCACCATTATCAGTAGCCAGCCTTCTCTATAGTCCGGCCCCTTTGTGCTTGGTAGAGTGAAGCTTCTAACCAGCTCCCAGAATGCATTTGTGATCATCGGTATCGCCTGCAATACTGAGAAGTAGTTTTTGTTTGGTTCTTCCGAAACCACCTATTTATTAATTCAAAAATTAAATTGAAAGTTAGACATCGGACGTCAAAACAAATTCATTCTCGATAAATTTTTTTTAATTAATTGGTAAATAAATATTATTTCCTTCTTTTTCTCTTTGGTTTCGTTCATTTTTACGACGTGTTTGTTGATCGAAGAACCAGAGAATGCTCACCTTACTTTCGTAGAAGCGATTGTAGAAAAAGCACTCTCCAAAGTGCTTGAACATGAACTCTGAGTCATCAAAGGGCAACCGAGGCACTATATCATTATTGTAAACGAACCTAATGTACTTAATGCCATGTTCGTTTAGTTTCTTTTGCATAAATTTCACAAACTTCTTATCTCCTACCCTCGGTTGCCCAAATGTATAGACACCTTCCAATCTGTCCAACAACCATGTCTCCTCATGTAAAGCCAGAATTGCCGGAAAAAGAATAGCCAGTGCGCCGCCTAAACTGTGGCCTGTGACAATGTATTTTGCTCTATCATTTTTGCCCAAAAGCTCTATTAACATATCCCTGATTGCATAGTAAGCTAACGGCAAAGGACGGTTATTGTCTTGTTTACTGATTTCTTTAGGCCAACCTTTGCACTTTTGCAAGCCTAAAGCCTTCATAAATCCACCATGAATCTTGCCCATGCCATCAATCTCATACCAAGAGAGATCAACGTCAGAACACCATGCATCTGCATCGAAGGGTTCGGTACCTCTAAAAGACACAACAATAGTGTCCTGATCATCTTTTTTATCGCAAAGCAGAAAGGCTTGTGTTGTGGCTTTCTCTTGATAATCTGCCAAGTAAATGATGAGAGAAACAGTTAAACGATTATAAGGTAATAAGCAGCGCAAGGACTAGTAGTAATTAAGATTTTACCAAGAACATACAAATTAAAAAATTTATTTTTGTTTATGCTGGTTCTTTACCATTCCAATAGTCATAGGATCCCAAGAATTCCATCTGCGAAAAATCATAAACAATATTAGGAAAAAAGATGTAAGTTTGTGGTGTTCTTATAATTAATCTAAAACAAATAGAAAAATTCTTCTTTCAAGGCAGCACTAACGCAAGTTTGCAGACGAATAATCGTACCTTCCAGTGATTCTGTACAATATTTTCAACGTAGGATTTGTTCTCATATGCTGCTTTTGATGCCATCATAGAGAGTGCCCAATAGTACCTTTCATTTCCAGGTTTGATGCTACTATCTAACTCCATTCGCCTGTCCAAATTTCCAACACACGATATGAAAATTGCTGAATTTTTATCTGGTATTACCACCTTCCCTGTATAACATCAACCCATCTCCATTTTATTATTCAGAGGACAAAAAACAATAAACAAATTCACTATAAATTGAATAATATTCCTTTGTATCTATCCTGATGGCGAAGCTTATTAGGGCCGGATATTACCATCCATCTTCGTATTGGAGTGGATTTGCATGATACCAAACAAAATCATGATGACGGGCACGAGGTGGGGAACGCTCAATTGTTGGATACAGAAAGATTGTCTTTTTCTTTTTGTAATTTTATTAAAGAATATTATTTAGTTTTGCAGCCTGGTAGCTGTATATTTTATTCTCTCTCTCTCTCTCTCTCTCTCTCTCTAGCTAATTGATTATACACCCATGGAAGACACAGAAGTGACTGGTAAAATATTCTGCATGCAGGTCGTGGAGCCAAAAAGACGTATGAAAATGTCTTGGCCGGCGTGAGTAAAGGTGTAAACATAAGAGACCACTAACCTTGCAAGATATTCAGGAAGAGCCCAGCAAAGCCACCGTTGTTGGATAGGAAGTTTAAAAGGAACTCAGACGCTGATCCAAATATCGCCAATGGCTTTGCCACAAATTGCAAAAACTTCTGTATCAAGACGGAAATAAATATGATCCACCTTCGCCTGAAAACACTCTCTTCTTTCTCAGAGCTATCTACAAATTTTCTCTTCCCTATGTCACTGGAAAACAAGATGCGAAAGAGGTCAAACAAATTCACCTCTTCAGGCTTCAAGAGCATGTAACTGGAAGAGAAACTCTTGTCACAAGCCATATTAGCTTAAAAGAAGGAAATTGATATGTTTTGTTTGATATCCTGATTATGTTCTAATTTAACAGTAAACCCATGTATATGTAATAGCCATCATTTTTGTCTTCAGGCTTCGGTGAAAGAAAGTGGGAAAGTGCCAAGAAATTAATCAAAAAATCAACTACGGTGGCCTGACTACTCCATAAACGTGCCTGACGGGCTCAAATAAACACATGCTTTGCATTTTAAATTTAAACAATTGAAAAGGGAAGTTTCACGAGTTTAGGGCCAGTACTTGATGATTCTGACATACGGTGCAAGTTTCACGAGTTTTAGGGCAGCTACTCGATGATCGTGACATACACCTACCATTATATTCATGGATAATACCACTACCACGTTAACATTATCCTCATAAAAATATATTTATTAATAATAAATAATAATAATTAATAAAAAAATTTATAAATTATTTTATTATATTAATTAAATAATAAAATTTTCATTAATTTTTTAATTATTATTAATTAAATAATTTTATTATATTAATATTATTACCAAAATAAAACTACCCCACCGAAAATTTATTATCCCTAGTTGACCCGTGATGCAAAGCCAACGCCCCCAACCACCACGACCTTGCCTTTCCTTTATTGACGGCTCAGAAAATATGCAATTTCCACGAAAATATATGATTGTCTACCACCAAACAAGTTGAACTGTGGCTTACTCCTTGTTTCATATACTTTATTTATTTTTGTTAAATTTAAATTGATTTTGTCAGTTTAAGTTAATTACAATTCATAATAAAAAAAATTATATTTATTCCCGATCAACACATTTTAAACGTTAAAATAATAACTTTTATTCTCGTTTTATTTATTAACGTGTAAATTTTAAATTTATAAAATATAATTTACATCTTTAAAATATAAAAAATTATCTAATAACCTGTCATATTATTGTATATTAATATAAAATAATGATAATGGTTATTATTTTAATATTTAAAATGTGTTAAATGTGTTTATATATAATAACTATTTAAAAATACTTTTACTCAATTTCATAAACCCAATCTTCCTATAAAAGATGACCTAATGAAGATGGGAGTATTTATAATTTGACATCTTAAAATAGATTCTATTAAACTTTTGCTTTTTATCTTTCCAACTTTTTCATTTTGACCCCCAGATTATCAAATTAGGAAATTTGCCGGCTTGTCAATCTGCTGCAAGGATGCTCCTTCATGTGTAAGGCTGGATTAAGAAACAAGTCTACTCTATTACTTAAAACTAAAGCTTGATAATAATAGATAAATTTTATCGCTTATTATAATTTAATTCAATTAATTAATAAATAGAAGTCTTCGATAACCATACCCAGAAGCTTCTCCAATCAGGTAAGCCAAGGCCCCAATGCCATTATTAATGCACTAAGGATATTTAGAATATCAGTTGCAGATTGATCTTGCTAATGGCTTGATCGTGTACACAAGATTTGAGAGTCGAGATTTCATATGCCATAAAATTACTAACAGTACCAAGAACAACTGAGCATACCAGAAAAAGAAAGAAATGGACGAAATTAATGATTTGCAGAGTAAAATATATATCATTCTGAGCAAATACATCACGTAAACACAATCACTAGGGACCTGGGATGATGTATATTCATCGAATATTATAAACTGGGCGGCTTGTTGACAGCATTAAGGGGATTGAATCTTGGGGGGGTTGGGAATACATGTGAGGATCCCAGACGGGTTGCATTTACATAATCTTGGGTAGAATGAGCTGATATGCCTGGGATTACTAATCCAATGATTCTAAACATCCTGAGGAGCCAGCCTTCTCTATACTCTGCTCCCTTTCTGTGGGATATTGTAAAGCTTCTTATCAGCTCCATAAATGCATTTATCATCATCGGAATCGATCCCAGTGGTGAGAAGTAGTTCTTGTTTGGTTCCTCTTGAACAACCTGCATTAATTAAAAAGCGGTGTTAATTATATTAATTTTTTGTTAAAAAAGAGAGAGAAGAAAGACCATGGTTAGCTGTGACCTGTGGTGAGGTTACAGAAAAGGGGAGACCATTTGATCTGCCGTTGGGATCAATTGACTTGTTAATTAATTATTTTAACGTTACATTCCATGGCATATATCAATAATGGTGCTCACCTTTCCTGTGTAGTGGCGATCATAATAGATGCAGGTTCCGAAGTGCTTGAACATAAGATCCTTGTCATCGTAGGGTAACCTGGGTACCATGTCATTACTGTAAACAAATCTAAAATATGGAACCCTTTGCTCTTTCAACTTCATTTCCATGAACTCCCCAAATTTCTGGTCTCCTACTCTTGGTTGCCCAAATGTGTAGATTCCTTCCAGTCTTTCTAACAACAATTTCTCTTCATGCAGTATCAGAATTGCCGGAAAAAGAATTGCTAGTGCACCTCCTAGACTGTGACCCGTCAATATATATTTTGCTCTCTCATTTTTGCTCAAATGTTCTTTAAGCATATCTCTGACTGCATAGTAAGCTAAGGGTGCCGGGCGATTATGGTCTTGCTTGTTGATTTCTTTAGGCCAGCCAGTGTTCTTTTGTAAGCCTAGTGCTTTCATAAAACCGCCATGTATCTTTCCCACACCATTGATCTCATACCAAGATATATCAAAGTCTGAGCACCATGCATCTGCATCAAATGGCTCTGTACCCCTGAAAGACACAACTATCGTGTCTCGGTCCTTTTCTTTGTCGTAAAGTAGGGACGCCTGTGTTGTGGCCTTTTCTTGATAATCTGCACTATACGAACAGTTATTTATTAATTATTTAATCAACAAAATATCAATCATGAAGCAGGAAACTAAGCTTAAAGCAGTGGGAAATTGATCCTTACCATTCCAATAGTCATAAAATCCCAAATACTCCATCTGCAAAATACCATAAATGTCTTAGAATCTGTTACAAGATTATTAATTAAGTTGAATAATTAATTAATGTCAGAAAATTAGTATGTTGTTATACCTTCCAATGATCCCTAACTGTTGTTTCGATGTAAGCTCTGTTCTCATAAGCTGCTTTAGATGCCATCATAGACAATGCTGCATAGTATCTGCAGCCGTCTCCATGTTTGATGCTAGTGTCCAGCACCACTCGCTTGTCTAAGTTTCCAATAAACGATATAAAAGTTGCTGCTGTTTTGTCTGGCTTTACCAGCTTCCCTATAAAGCATTAACCCATCTACTCAATTTTCATTTTTACCAGGTGTATAAATAATTCATTTTAAGCAGGTGCATAAATAAAATATCTTAAACCACAATTGTTTTTTTTTTTCCATGGTTTCAAACAGTGCATTTGATTTGCTTTACTTAATACTCTTCCTACTACATCCGATATTATGGAGCAAAGGCGAATTGTATACCTTAATTATGTATGATCTTTTTACACTACTTTTTTTTTTTCTCTCTTTGAGGAACCTGATAGAGGATGTTATTTATGGTTACTTTATAGACAATTGCTTTTGAGCTGGTAGGATTCATTCATGGGGACAGTAAAGTAAGCTCCAGAAAATGCACAAGGCAAGCGACAGCCCTTGCAAAACTATCAAGTAACATGATGGCTTTAAGCTACAGCTTTAGAAAATGCACCACTCCACCGGTCCCATCAAAATATGACTGATATATGCATGCTTACAAGTTTCGTCTTCCCAATTTTGTTCCTCTAATTTCTTTTCTACTGCAACCAGCAAAACTAGCACACATATAACAATATGTCCTAAAGAACAAGAACTATTTAACTCTTACTGTAGGGATCTAGAACTCGGATTTATTAATTTTTATAGTTTGAAGAGACCGGATTCGTTTATAATGAACAAGTAATATATGTACTTCTAGTGCAAGGTATACTTCAGATTGAGCAGCCACTAACCTCGTAAAATATTAAGCAAGAGCACGCCGAGGTTACGATTACTCGACAAAAGGTTGAGCAAAAACTCGATCCCTGACCCAATGCATGACAGTGGCTTTGCCACAAACAGCAGAAACTTCTGAACGATTATGGAGATAAACATGAGCCATCTTCTACGAAAACTCTCCTCGGTTCCCTTGGAACTATCCACAAATTTTCGTTCACCTATGTCACTGGAACATAAGATGTGAATGAGGTCAAAAAATTTCACCTCCTCAGGCTTCAAGAGCATATAACTGCAAGAAAAACCCTTATCACAATCCATGGCTGCAGTTTGCTGCAAATTTTATTGTACCCACAACTTGATTCAGCCTCTGTTGTTATATTTATAATTGCCAGAGAAAGCTTTATCGATGAAGTGGACACATGGAGGAATAAAAAAAAAAAAAGTAGGTAGGGCAGGTCACGCCTTTATGAATTTAAATTAATTCTGTCTTTGTTCACATGGCTATTAGACTTAATTAATTATTAAAGAATTAATAAAAAAATAATTGAAAGTTGTGTGACACATTATCAGAAATTTTCACATAAAATTATTCTACTTTATTAATTACGAGATAATTTAATAAAATTATTAAATTAATAAAAAAAATTTAAAAATTAAATAAATATTATTAATTAATTTTTTTTCTCGTTTGTGCGGAATTTATCTTAATTTTTTTAAAAATTTTATAAATAAATATAATTTTTTTTATTAATTAAATAATTTCATCTTATTATTATAATTAATATGATGGAATAATCTCACTTAAAATCTTTTCGCACATATTATATATATAGAGTGTGGTATAAGGCACGGTTTTGAATTATTTATAAAAATAATTATAAAAATAAATAAAAAATTATGGGTTGTATTCTTATAAAAACATTTAATAAAATATAACAATGCTTTCCTGTTGATTTGTGGCATAAAGGCTAGGGATTAGGGTGACACTGACGTGAAGCATGTGTGGTATCACGAATACTTACTATATTGTATAGCTAATTTAACAACGTATCTTTGAAGTTGGGTTACTTGTTGGCCCCATGAGACGACAGAGGATCCACCACATTAAGAAATCCAACAAGAAAGATAGGCATATAAATTTTGATATGGATGTCCCTCCATTTGTTGCAATCATGAATTCCCTTTAAATTTCACGTTTTCATTGTCGATTTCCCTCTATCTTCTGTCAGATCTGTTGTCTGAACCAACAAAAGTAATTCAAAATTACTTACCAAAACAATTCTATGTACTGAACGATGTTTCAAAAACACTCCCAAAAAGAAAAACAACGCATGTTGTAATATGTCCTACTTCATTACTACCCTTAAGAGCATGGACCACCCATTTGATGATAGATAGAGAAATAAAGAAGAACCTTGAGATATTTCGATTGGAAGCCAGTGAAACTTGCGCGTCATTCATTTATGGGTAATATAAGCAATGTGGATTCTTGAAACAAGAAGGAGCATAACAGGAATTGGTTACAGTACATTCGTTGCTATGGGATGACTACAATATACTTGGGTTTTGTTACAATGTACTGTAATTTTTTGGGAAGCTGGATCAGGAAGCCTAGTCTTCCCAGCTCTGTCCCAAAAATGGGACGGCAGGATGTGTATGGAGGGAGCATTGTGAGTGATCCGCTACTGGTAGTTCACTTCCTAATGGGCCAACTGTTATCGAAGTTGTCGGTTGCAAGATTTAGCATCAAAAGCATGCACAATTGAAGTCATAAATTCATAAACAAACCCAAAAAAAATACCCACACAGGTAATTAAATCGGTTCAAAATCATCATGCATTCAAAGTAATAGGGTTTTATTTATGCGTCGGTAGCCGCACGATGCTGGTTTTGCTTCTTGATTTTACTGAACAGTTCTTAACTCTGAATGATTGGATCAACCACTGTCACTATTTCGAATAACTATCAATTAAAAATATAGTTGTAAAATAAAGTGCGACATTCAATTAACGTAACAGATTATGTACGGTTTTAATTATTCCATCGCCTTACAAGTCCGAAGATGCAGATTATCATATACAATTCAAGTGGTCTCTTACCAAACTGTTGAAGGTCTTTGATTCAGACAAATGCATAGTCAATAAGTGAACAAAATATGCAGCATATTCTATCATTTTCAGATCTTACAACAATTTAGTTCATCCCACCTTGCATATGGAACAATGGGGGAGAGAATTTTGCATAGATCCAGAGCTTGCACCTGTCTCCTTTGAAATATGCACTCTTGCCAAAATCTAATCCAACCAATCAACCAACCAACCATTTTGTTGTCTTTATTCATCATATTATTTATCTATACATACACGAATTTTTTTATATATAAAGAATAAAACCTAGATTTGATATAAAATTGTATACGTCTATGTTGATGAATAGGTAGGAGACTGTATAATTGCGAGCATCCTTGATATAAAATTGCTAAGATAGGACATGAGCATTATTGAGACCCGAAAAGCACATTAAAATGGCGGTATATAAGATTTTTGGTCTGTGGGAATTAAAGAGCAGTAGTTGGTGATGGGTAGCGTAAAATTCTATGAATGTGCAGGCTTTATCCTGTCACAAAGAACATGAGAGCTTATCCTGAAGAAGGGAAAGAGGTAGATGGGTACTGTTTGAAATGATAGAAAGCAAGGATAGAATGTGTCGGAGGCAAAGGAAGGAAAGGGCAAACAATACAATGAATTTGTAGGATGGGATAATAAGAAAGGAAAGGAAATTATCCCTAGCTATGTATATGTGTATATATATAATCAACAATCAAAGACATATGGTGGGGATGTTGGGACATTAGTGGGATATCTCACACGAGTCTACAATTGCTACATGCACACGGATTCAACATTTTTAATGTATAATTCCTTTATTCCCATTTTCGACCGTATTTGAATAGATTATTTTAGAGAATAATGGATGTTAGTGAGGCATGACACTTGAGACATCGGCTCCACGATGACTCGATCCTACGTTGGGAGGCAACCTACCTCTCACCTTCTTCCTCGTTTAGTGTACTTTTAGTAGAAGACAAAGGAAGAAAAGGCGTGGGTTACAAATACACAAATATTTTATTCAATCAATTATTAGTAATGAGAAAGTGATTAATATAAATGAATTATGATTTTATTTTAATTTTTTTATTCTTAATTTTTAATAAGACGTTGACACATAGTAAAATTAGTAATCATTAGTTAAAATTATATTTTAATAAAATTTATAAATTAATTTTATATTTTACAATATAAATTTTAAAATTTAAAATATAATATAAACTGTTTATTATTAATTATGTCGTATGTTAATATTTATTTAAATAAATGATAAAATATTAAAAAAATCATAATTCAATATAAATATCTTATGATTAGTGCCGGAGGCTCCTTTCCAATTAATTTTATCAACAAAAATGAATTTTTCTATATACTAATATACACACACATATAATAAATAAAATAATTAAAACCATGTTTAAAATTATTATATTTTATCTAATTTTAAAACTATAATTTATCGTTTGATAATTAATATTTATCAATCTTTTTTTTTATTTATGCTCAACATTTGATAATTTTATCTTATGATAATTATAAAATAAAAAAAATGTGCATATAATATTGTCCGAATATCTACTCTAGGAAGATAGTTATTTCTGCTCCAAAGAGGGAGGGAGCTGCCCACATATACGTGGGAAATTGGGACTCTACCACTAGTTCTGATTCAAACTCCGGCAGCAAAGACTGTCAAAGATGACTAACTAACCTAGCTAGGGGTTGGTGTCGGTTGGCATGGTTGGGTCTTATTGTACAGTAATAAAAAGGGAGCATGATTCAACTGGCTAAAGCAAGAGTAGCAGAAAGTAAGAACTTCGTTCAACCAACCCAAATGCCTTGTCCTTGAAAGGAAACCAGAAATGTAAACAGGGCGTCTTCTGCAACTATTGAAATTGACCTTTTACCTGAGGGAAAAGTTACCCACCTCCTTTTTGTCAGAATCAACGAACAAAGAGTAAAAGATTTCAATTTTGCCCCAAGAAAAATCAGAATGATCATGTATAGGCCTTCAATTTCTTCGCATTGACTGGTGGTGTGATCACATATATAGTTTGCTAAATTATTGGCTGCGAGTTGATGTATGTGAACAAGCAAAATGAAAGCATTGCTGGCTTGGACACCACACTTAATCCCAAGTTTTCAGTTTATAGAAAAAACCAGTTCAGGAGGTATGATCTACGATTTGCAAATGTAGCAGATGTTTATACCCTACACATGTATTCCAATTCAGCACATGCTCTTAACTACAGTTTCTCTTGTGCTCCTTAATGTAATTAAAAATTTTGACAGTGTTTGGCTGGTAAAGTTTGCATAGATTAATGGAGAGATTCTAAAGTTTAAGCATTTGATCATGAAGGCATGCACTACAATTCTTTGTAACATTAATTAAAATTGAGAAATTAACATTCACTCGACCTTTGCAAACCCACAAACATCAACACTAGAAATGCAAGAATGAAACGATTACTAATTCCAATTCTTTCTCTTATCTAAACATCAGCATGTTGTCCACCATTTGAGAAGGCTGCTGGGAAGCTTTAACCAAAGACGGGTAACCCACATTAGTCAATCCTGCTCCAGAAAATCCAACACCAGTCATTGGCCTACGTGCGTCAGCTTGTTCCAACGTTTGCACTTGTTTCTTCAAGAATTTCACGTAATGTATCGCCTCATCCAACATTGAAGCTATGTCCATTTTGGTTCCCCCTGGCACTAGTCTCTGAAGTATCCTTATCCTCTCGCTTATCCTTCCCCTTCGATGCCTCGCAGCCATGCTCTGTGGATCCTTGGATATTTTCACGTTCCTTCTTTTTGGAGGTTTGATGGATTCTGGGTCTATATGAATAGGTTGCATAGCAGCTATACGAAAGATCATCTCTCTCATAGCTGCCATTGAGTTTCTTTTCTCTAATGACGGAGTATATTGACTTGCATTTGGCAATACAAGTGAACTTTTGAACCTTCCTGTAACTACATTGGGTTGAAGAGGTGCTGTCATCGGTTCTTGAACAGGAGTGTTCATAAATGGCATGGAGCATGATAGATTTGCAAATGTAGAAGGAGAAGAAACACCGGGGTTGTTATAAATGGGTTGGGTTGTAACATTGCTGCTGGTATTTCCACGGGAGAACTGGATTTCAGGCAGTGTGCAGGGACTGCTGTTGATGAAAGGCTCACAGAATTCAGGAAGCTTTTCCATCTGCATAATGACAGCCATCATGTCCGTATGATCTTCTTGAGATGCTTTTACCATGTCAACATCCATTGTGTGTGTATCAGAGAGAGAGAGATTTAATCAGAAGTAATGGAAACTGGGAAGCGATGATAAGCTAGAGAAACAAAGTGACAGAGGGACGGGGGAGCTGAGAGATGAGCTTGCTAAATATTGAATTATAGAATTAGGGTTTTTATCAGAAATTTGCAGAGAGATAAGAAAAATAAAAAGTTTGATTGAAAGAGCCAACAGTCCGGCAAGCTTGCTGGAAGTGATAGACTTTATATAGCAACTTGTGACAAATATTTTATTCATGTAGTAGCTCATAGAAAATTCTCAAAACTCATTTATGATTGTATTTATGATGTCAGATAGTGACCGCCCATTATGTGGGGCTACTTCTGATCAGAAGTATATTAACCATCAGATCTAGTAATCTAAAACTCAAAGGAAAGTTCAAACCAATATATGTAAAAGATCAAAGATCAAAAACAAACCATGAATTTGTGCACACGAATTGAGGGGCTCAGATTAACGAATTATCGAAACAAGGTGCATGAACCACTCTCCTTTCCTCCTTGACCCCTTGAGGGAGAAGGATTTGGTTTGCTTTTCCCCTAAAATTTCACTTTCTTAAAGGAAGAAGAATCAAATTAATAACCACCAAACCCCACACTCACATGATATTTGTCAGAGCATAAATCCTCTGGTCAAATTTTCCGCAAAGTGTGATGAAAGTAATACGATGAACACTTTTTAATTCAAATACAACTTGAATAGAGACGGTCGAAGAAGAGATTATATTCAAATATAAAGCAACAAAATTATATCACCAGCTGCCGGCGAAGGATTCTGGCATGTCAATGGGTGTAAAAGACACCACTTGACAGTGAAATGTGAACTAGGGTTGAGTTCATTTGGGACGCAACTTACTGTATTATCCTAGCTTCTATTGTATCCGGACGATATACTGCTGCGTGGTTTCTTCACTCCCATTTGGCACACTTTTCAATGTGGATTAAGAGATGACAGTAAAGCTGACCTCCCTCAACTACAAGTACACACAACTGCTTAGTTTTGTACTGTTGAATTTGTTCAATGAAGAAAAAGAAAAAACGTAATTGGTAACTGTTTTCTCTCCTTGTGAAGTGCTTTTCAGTTTGCACGAACGTGTATAAGTAACTTTTTTAGAAAAAAAAAAAATTGGTATTTCCAGTGATACAAGCAATAGCATAGTAGCTGTCAGTTCGGTCCCTTTGGAAAAGCTAAAGACGATAGTTAACGGGATATATAGATATACAAAAGATCACGTGTCCTCTTCTTGAGAAGTTTAATTGGATGCAAACAGCTGAAGGATCTAAGAGACATTACTTTGCTGGCTTGTAGTCGAGTAAGAACTTAGATTTTCTCATTCTCAGTTAATTCCTATTAATTACCAATAAGAAACATCATCTGTGATAATCAGCTACAACTTCAATCGCAAGTATAAATGTCACTGGATTCTAAATCTCTTCTAAGTCTTGTTGGAAGGGAACATGGAGATCCGAATTACAATGAACTATCCAGTTTTTCTACTATTTTTCTTTTCTGTACTGGAATAGTTAACATTAATTATGCATCAATTACGTTTCTCAGAAAGTCGTCCCTTTTTAATTTTCTCCCGATATGTGCATAAAATAAGATCAACATTACTAAAGCTTCGGAACTCTCTTTGTTTGACAGTGGAACAAATTTGATCGATGGCCTATCTTCATTTAGGTTTTGGTTTCGATGATGTCGAATAAGTTTAGCCCTCCAAGTTCTAGCCATGGTAAGAAAACACAGTAGCTTTATCAATGAAATTCCGTAAACTCTGCGAGTTTGAAGCATGGAGGTGCGCTTTCCATTAAGATTCTAGGTAATCGTTAAATACTCATATTTACACACTTCTTCTTCATTCAATGCAAGCAACAGCCAGAATGACATATGGGTCTGAGACGGTTTGTTTTCACGAGAGATTGGACAAATATTATGGGGACGTTTCTTCTGTGACATTTTTGCATAGGGATTGGAATCTAAGATAATAAAAACAAACCAAAAACTCGACCACGTACAGATGAGATGGTCACGGTGAGCCATGATTGAGGTTTATCAAACCAGTTGTCATGAATGATAACGTATGATCAATGTCAATGCTATGGTGCTGATAAGCACGGACGCAAAAACATTTATATTCGAAACTTTTGTAGAAGTCTAATGGAGTGAGGGAATTCAGAGGCTTAACGTTAGGCTCAGTATTCATCACTTATTTCAGTAAATAAATGTTGCATCATTGTCGAGAAAGTAATAGAATCATGCTGTGACAGACCATCTTATCCTGTGCGTGTACATTTATTACTGGACACAAACAAAAATTTTAGAGACCTCGAAGTTGATGATTCAAGAAAGTATAAAAAAGAAATAGAAACAAAGTTGGTGTGAAGTAAATTAAACAGTTAAAATATCTAGTTTTAGGTTCTTTTTCTTGCAAAAATAAATAAAATGGAGGATAAAATTATCAATTTTGAATATAAAAAATTGGGTTTCGTCGTAATTAAATTATAATGGGCAGAAAATCAAATGAATTAAATGAAATAATTGATTTAATTTAGTTTAATTTTTAAAATTATGAACTTTAAATTTTAATTTCGATTAATAAAATAAAAAATTAAACTATAATCAAATTGATTGATTTAATTTTTCATTGGAGCTAAGATAGAACCAAACCAAGATTTGCCACCTCTAATAGAGATGGTAAAGAGGGTGGTTCTAGTGAATATGATAAAGAATTGTTTATTATGGATATAAAAATTTAGACTCTGACATGATCGAAACAGTATAAAGAATGGTTCTAATAAACCCTCATTCTCAATAAACTTGACATTAAATTGTGTATTTTGAACATAAAACTTAGGTTACAAAATAATTAAAATAACCTAGACGTTAATCCTAATATATGCCTAACAAAAACAGCATAAAAGTTAAATAATTCGGTATTTTTAAATTCACATAGTTAGAGTAAAAAACGATTGTGCGGGATCTACCAACTGGCACCCATGGCCTAATGGATAAGGCGTCTGACTTCTAATCAGGCGATTGTGGGTTCGAGTCCCACTGGGTGTGTTAAATTTTTCCTTTTTTACTCGGAGAAAATACAATTATCTTGATTGGGCCATCGGTGAGATAGTCTGGCAATAAATCAGAAAATTGGGATCATCTGCAACTAGAAAGCAGGATAAAGCTGCAATAAAATTCATGTGCAATCCAGAACAATAAACTGATTCCTCCAGGCTTATTCCCAAGTGCCAAGATAAGATCTTGTGAACAAAGGTTGGATCATTGCTATAGGCTTCTATAATCTATTGAATTTGACAGAGACCTTGAAGTGTTTGAGCCATTCCTCAATGAACTGTTCGAGCTTCACACCAATCAACACATGTGGGCTTGAGTTGTACGATCTCCCAAGCCCACCGTCCAATGATTTGTTTCCTTGATTGTAGCACTTCGATTCTAAACATTTTGGTTCAGAACAATGAACCAGCCGTGGCCTTGCGCCATGCGGCCCAATCCAATAATTACACACCCGACGAGCAGTGGCTGACCGCCCGTCTTACATGCACCGTGTCCTACTCGCCAACAACCGGCAACAAATAATTTTGCCCCTTTTATCGCATTCAAATATGGAACAGTATCACCCTCGACCACTGTCATCTCATCAATTTCCCGCGGTGCAGATCGACGACCTCACTGGAACGGGAAATTATCTAAAGATCACACGAGCCATGGACCCAGAACCATCTTGTTCCCGTGAACCCTACCACACGCGATTGTAAAAGCTGAGCGATAATGGAGGCACGCGTTAAATGGTTCATTGATTAAGCACAGCTGTAACCGGGTCACCTCTCTACTTTGCCTCCAGACCAACCACGTGAGTTTCTGTCATCTTTGTCCGAATGGTATCCCTCAATGCAAGCATTTGTGTATTGTAATCACAGAAATACAGGAACCTAGACGAAACCGCAGTAAAACGTCAGCATTTTACGTAATTTCTTCTCTGCAAAGAGTGAATATCCATGGCGATGTCACCTGTCAAGCTTCTCATTTTTGGCTTGATGATACACTGTTTTTTGAGCTTAAATATTGTTCAAGCACACGTTGATGAATCAAACTTAAAGCTAATGACGGAGACACTTGAATGGCCATTGTCTGTGTCTGTATATGAAGACTCTATAGATGAAAATGAAGAGGAAGAATTAGATAACGACGAGGAAGGTAAGTTTGGTCGCAGATCGTTGTTCTGGCAGAGAGCGAAGTACTACATTTCGTATGGTGCTCTTTCTGCTAACAGAATCCCATGTCCGCCACGTTCTGGAAGGTCTTACTACACTCACAACTGTTACAAGGCTAGGGTTCCCGTGCATCCTTACAGCAGGGGCTGTTCTATGATCACACGTTGCAGGAGATGAAGTGAATTTTTTTTTTTATTTGGTTTGTGTTGATGGGTATGTGTTTGTTCTATTTACTGGGTTGAAGATGATGAACACTTGATTATTATTATTGTGAGTTTGGGGCATTAGTATAGAGTGGAATCCTTTTGATGATGTACTAATCTGTTGGTTTATCAGCTCGATATGGTTAAACTACTTGCTTATAAACATATTATGTGTATGGATTTTAGACTGGTTTTTGGTGATAACTTTATGGTTTTATGGCTTTGTTGGATGTATGCCATTTGCTTATACATAGGCCAGAGAGCTTGCATTTTTGTAATGTATAAAAATGGCTACTGATTTTACACTTGATGCTGAATATCTTCATTCTCTCTGCTAATTGCCCAAAATGATAAACAAGTTATGAACTTCGACGAACAAATCAATCTTAATCAGTTAGGAATTTGTTATTCACCAGTTATATAACCAATAACTGAATTCTTTTGGTACTATGCCTTATAGAATCGTACTCATCTTAGTCATTCTGCATTTAGGTGACGAATTAATTAGTGAAAGTTGAAGGAGATGACTTTGTTCCCGTAAATTAACGTATCGAATAATGATATTTTACTCATTCTTAATATGCCAACAACCTTTCCAAACTTATTATTTCACAGTTGGTCTTTTATGAGAGTATTAATTGAGCTCCCTGGGCCTTTCCTCGTGCAGTGGATGGGGTAGGTGCTTGCATTTTGTGAGGTAAAACAGAAAGGCTATTTTTAAACTGCTATCGTTTTTGGCAGAGCCCTTGATGCAGGACAAACCCCCACCTTGTTTTAATATGATAGCCCCTAAAGTATTTCTACTCAAAATCATCAAGTTTTAAGCTCTTAGCAACAACATTTATATGCACAGATATTGTGGTTGCTGCTTAACATAGCATCATTTTATAACTGCGGGATTTGTAGGTGTAGCATAAGCAAGTTTCTTTGCAAAGAAATCTGTCATTGAGCTAGTATTTGTTTGCCACTATCCTCGCCCATTATCTAGAGGTAAAACTTATCCCTGACTAGCCATGTTCCTCACATAATTAGTTTAATTGACTACTGTTTTTGTCCATGATAAATAAAGAGATATGGGATTTAACACACAAGACATTTAAAAGCTTGATGTATGATTGTAAAGGCAAGGTAACATCTTTGAATTTTCTGTGCCAATCCTTAGCACGGATTAAAACAATCGTGTATCTCCTTGCAGTTCTTTTTCCCCCTCCTACTTTCACTAGTTTCATCTCTTTCCACATCTTTTAGATGTACATAGTAGAATCATGCGTTATATGGTTCAGGATTTTTCCTTTTTTCTTTGTGTTACTATACTACACTATGAAGACTCAGTGAATTTGGTGACCTTCAATGATTCTCCTCTCTTGATGTTGCAATACCTTTAAACCTGCTTCCCCTCTTTAGTTTTATTTTCCCTGATGATTTAGAAGGTTTACAGGGACTGCGATTATAATTTGGCCTTGTAATGTGAACAACACCCATACATTCTTGATCTCGTTCAGAGGTAAAAGTGCCGGAGTGCTTGCCATTGGGCTTCTTCCTTCTGTCTAGCCTATTAAATCACATTACCGAGGGTCCGTTTGGCAACTGCTTTTAACAAATGGGGTGTTATCAAAAAAGTGACAAACAACCCAAAAAGAAGCAGGGGCCTGCAGGTCTAGCCCACACTGGCTTGACACGATTGGGCTTTCTGTAATTAATTATTATTATTATAATATTATTATTTGGTAATATCCTTAGCATGGACCAAGCCTGAAATCTGAACGAGTGTGAAAGTAGATTCACTGGACTACCACTGCATATAATAATTCAACGTTTGTTTGTTGTAGCATCAGCACGGCGCCTGCCGCCTGCCCTCCTTTCATTGGAAAATACAGAGAGGAAATTGACCCAAGTTATCCGCAGCCAAGGAAAGTTAGTTTCATTGAATTTGAAACCTTTAGTTCAACGTCAAGTTAATCAAATGATGACCAATTTGTTCACTGCATTTCCTTTTAAAACGTGTCCAAAAGTGAACTTGCCTCGTCTCTTCGCTCGCTCCCATGAATTGAATTGTATCGTTTGCTCTTTTGGAATGAATCCATATCCAGCTGCAATAATTTAGTCAAGTCGGTTAAACAGAGCCACCACCCCACGATTGGTGGATCAAATCTATTCAACGAACCCAAGATCCTTTCAATATTGCGTTCCGGCGCCCATTCGATCTAAAATACGAACCGAACCCCCTAACCAATATGAAAACGCAGCCGAAACCCAACAAATCAAATATTCTGCCGATTTTGTTTGCTATTTTAAAAGTGAACGAAGGGCCGGCTCACGAAGGATCAAAATCAAACATGGATGGCTAGTGGGTCACCACCACTTATTAACCTTCGAAGCTCACATGAGGTGAACCCAATTGATTTGGCTGCGTGCAAATTGAAAATTGATTGATGCGGAATCAACGGCCGCATACGGTGCAGGCAATCTGTTACTATTAAGTTCTGATTTTACGTTAATAGGCCATGCAAGGTGTAACCATTTGGTTCACGCAAGGGGTGGGTTCTCTTTTTGGTTCATGAACCATACGAAATCCCCAGTCTTGTCTCCTTTGTTTGTTTGGCAAATTGACAATTCGAGTGCAAATAACCAGATCTTTTGGTGCAACTAATTGTTTAACTTGCTATTTTTAGTATCTTTTCAGAATTCTTATACTGCAAGCAAGGTTAGAGGAGGGGGTGGAGTGTGATTCCCAATCTTGTCATAACTAATGGACCTCCCTCATTTGATTTCATTAGATGACCGAAAACGTTGGGTTCAATTATAGACAAGTTGCGCCTTATAACAGAGAGGTCACACCTTATAACAAGATTTGTATAGCTCTTGAATGCACCCCAATTCAATCTAATTTTACTATATAAAATAAGCTATATTAATCCACAATGGAACCAGGGTTAATTTTCAAATTTTCTTAAATTTTTTAAGGTGAGTTATAACTTTTATAAAATCTAATATTTTACTGATGTCAGATTAATTTTGAATCAGATTTTTAAGAGTTCAATCAATTAGTCGTGTTATTTATTTCGTAATTACTATAAAATAAAATAATATAAAATAATAACTCTATTTTTAATTACTTATATATATAATTTAAAGGATAATTATTTTTATTAATTAAAAATTTTATTCATAATTATTTTATTTAAAAGTAACAAACTAGTTAAAATAACGTGTACATAATAATAAATGACAAAATTAACTCAATAATAAATTGAATTATACGTGATAATTAAAATTAATAAAGTTAAGTTTGAAAAAAAACTAACCAGTTTACGCCATTAATAATACCATAATTATGATAAATACATTTTCCCTCTTTCAAAACCATGCAAATTAAAAAAAAAAAAACATGGATCAACAATGGAACCTAATAGTTAAAATCATGGTCATTAATAGACTAATAGTGGCTTGCCATAAATTATAAATAAATAAAAGATGTAGCGTAGCATGTACATAGGGGATGAGCTATCAGAATCAAGTGAATTGGACGCACAATATTATGAAATCTGGAGTCGAAATCCGCGTGATTCACGTGCTGGTGGATTGACACGCCAACAATACATGGCTTTCAGATCCACCCACAAAATCAAACCAACTAACCAGACACTTTATACATATTGCTTGTCTGCGAACTTTATGGACACGCGATTGGTTTTATTTTCAATTTTGTCTGATAATTACAATAGAGATTGGAAATTGTGATTAAAAGTGGCTATTTGGATTATTACATGATAATTTTGTCATGTTTAAAAAATTAATTAATTTAATTTATTTAATATTTATATTAAAAAATAAAAATTTTAATTCAATATAATTATTAAATAATTAAATAAATTATAATTTTATTAGTATAAATATTTTAATATATTTTTATAATATTTAATAATAATTTTTTTTAAATACTTACTGATTTTAATATAAGTATAGTTGAATGTATTTTAAAAATAAATAAATATATCAACAATATTTTAAAATAAAAATTATAAAATAAATTTAAATGATTATAAATAAATTAATATAACATAATTATTTGAATAATTTATTATATCGTCAATAATTTATGTATTAAAAATTTTAATTTTAAATTTAAAATAATTATATTATTTTTATAATAATTTAAATTTGAAAATATTTAATGAATTAAGTCAAAAAATGTTATCTCCACTTAGATGCTAACGCAACTTGACGGCAACTTGACGGCTAAGAGACTAGGTTGGTGGCTTGACTGTAAGGTAAACGAATCGGTTTGCCTTTGATCAGCTAATAAAGTCAGTGAGGAACTAAATAAAGTTAGGATCTTCCAGGCACGTGACTCCACCTTTTTCGTACTTGGAATTCAACCCAAAAAAAAACATCTTCCTTATTACCATGCAGACGGCAGATATCGCGTAATCAGAGGAAATATAAAGGTAAATATGGTTGGGTCCCAAGGCTGATTTGATAAGGCCGTGTCAATGATTTAAATCTTATATAACGGAGATCGTGCCAACATGTGATGGCTAAGCTAAGCTTGGAGCAGCCAAGCCGCAGACCAAATTCATTACTTTACCGCACTGCTTATATTTTGTCATTGGAAGTTTCGTCTTCTTGTACTGCAGTGCACAGTGCTCTTTTATTATTGGCAGCAAGTTGGCCGCCGTTCTCTTCTCAGTGGTATACAAATTGGCAAACGCAACTGGACTGAGGGGATGATCTGAACCACACACCCACTGCACTCTTTTCTTTTTTTTAACGATGACAGTGGAGGGATAGTAATTCCAGCCATTGATTCTGCTGCCATGTTCTTTGCTTATTTATTATTTATTTTAACACAGATATTTTTCTTGTTTTATCCTTATCTCATTCATCAAGCTTTAGGTTCTCAGCTGCAAAGCATTTGGGCAGGACAGGGATTCTCTCCCTTTCTTTTCTTTTTTTTTTTAATTAAAAATTGTATAAATAATAAATACACATAATTTAAAATAATAAATAAAAATAATTTTAGAATTAAACGACATAAATTATTAATAAATTAAAATTTTAATCCATAAAAAACTCTAAAAATTACAGAAAAGTTAAAAATTAATAACCTCTTATTTAAAAGGTGTCTAACTTGTTGGAAAAGAACAAATAAAGAAAGAGAGAGGGGGAGGGAAGTGACCCGAGAAATGTATTTTACATGCATGGTGTCGGCTGGGATATGTGACCCCTCCTAAAATATTGTATGATTTTTTTTTTTAATTAATAATATTCAACCATCATTGTTTAATTTAATTTAATCCTTTATTACTCATTAGAGAGTAAATACTCTTTGGTGGGTAATAAAAAATTAAATTAAATTAAGAATAAGTTAATGATAATTAAAATTTTATCTCTTTTGCATTAATTAATTATTATAATTGCGGATTAAAATAAAGAAATTATCGAGATATTATAATTTATTTTGAGTTTAATAATTTAGTAATGAGAAAATTAAAAAAAATTGAGAAATTAAATTATAATTAAAAAATAATTAAAAATAAAATATTAAAAATAAAGTTATCATATCTCGTGTAAGTTTTGTCTTTCAAAAAATATATATATATATTTTTGACAATTTTCGAGTATACCGCTGATCTTTAAACATCAAATTTGTTTTTTTTTTAATTATTGAATTTAATATTTAAAAAAATTAATAAACATAATTTTACCTAATTTTGAATATGTATAATAACTAATATTATTATTATTAAAAAATGCAAAAAATGTGATAAATCTTTCTTATATTACATAATAATTTATTTGATAGTCTATAATAATAAAAAATAAAAAAACAAATAAGAGCAAAGTTAGTCAACTTAATTCAACTAATTTCAATAGAACCCGTCCACGAAAAACAAATTTCTTTACCAACCTTTACATACGCAACCTTCCAATGAAATCAAATAATTAATTTGCTCCATTTAAATATAATTAAATTATAAAACAAACAAAGCCATTATACATATTAAATCAAAATTAATTTAATATTCAATTAAATAATAATAATATTATTATTATTAATAATAAATACAACCACCTTACCTAGTTGGACGCCTTACCCTGTAGTTGAAAACGGGTCCTCCTGAAAATATCCTCGCCTATCACGTGCATTAATTGTAGAGAGCGAGCAAAAATTGAATAAATTATTACAATATTTTTTTACAGACCAGAATCTCCCGAGTATAAATGGCTTAGTTCGTCAGCAGTCTGTGTTCTGCTCTGTTTACTTCCTTCATCTTTCCCCCCAAGGGAACCGACGATCATAAATACCTCTCTGAAAATAGCTTCCATAACTCATCACCAAGTGAAAAAGGAGAGGAAAGATTTGATGGAGTGGGTTAGAGGAGATGTTCTTGGTCATGGAAGTTTTGGTAGTGTTAATCTGGCCATAGCTGGGAAAGGTTCTTCTCAGTTTCCGTCTTTGCTGGCTGTGAAATCTTGTGCTGATTGCTCCGCTGCTACTTTAAGGAACGAGAAGGAAATTCTTGATCGAGTTGGTTTTTGTCATCAGATTGTTCGTTGTTTTGGCGATGACTACAGTGTTGAGAACGGTGAGAGATTTTATAATCTTTTATTGGAGTATGCACCGAGGGGGAGTTTGGCTGATCAGATGAATAAAAATAACGGTCGTTTGCTGGAATCAGACGTTAGGAGATACACAAGGTCGGTGCTCAAAGGGCTCCGCCATATTCACGCAAAAGGGTTTGTTCACTGCGATATAAAGCTCCAAAACGTGTTAGTTTTTGACAACGATGAGGTGAAGATTGCAGATTTTGGGTTGGCGAAGAAATCGGGTGGTGAACCACGGCGGAGTGGAGAAGAAAGCAAGTTTCAGTGCAGAGGCACGCCTTTGTATATGTCACCAGAATCGGTAAACGACAATGAGTACGAGTCACCGGGTGATATCTGGGCTCTTGGCTGCGCTGTTGTGGAGATGATGACGGGAAAACCTGCTTGGAATCTCATGCAAGAATCAAATTTGTTTGCTTTGTTGATTAGAATTGGAGTAGGGGATGAATTACCGATCATTCCCGGAGAATTGTCTGAAGAAGGTAAAGATTTTTTGATGAGATGTTTTGTCAAGGATCCGCAGAAAAGGTGGACGGCTGAGATGCTTTTGAATCATCCATTCGTTGTCTGTGTTGAGGATGGCGGCGATGTTCATCAATTTGTTAATTTAAAGGGAAGCGAAGAAATATCAACATCACCCAGAAGTCCTTTCAGTTTACCAGAATGGAAATCAGTTCAATCATCAGTAACATCTTCGATTTCATATTCTTCTCCATCAGGGAATTCAAAGTTTGATTCATTATTCTCTTCTCGTAATTCTCTATCGGGTCGAATTAGACTTCTGGTGAGTGATGAGACACCCAATTGGTCAGATTCAGACAGTTGGATCACTGTGAGATGATGAAATGAACTGAAAGGACATTATTCAAGCAACTTGGAGCTTTTTTTCAAATTACTTCATTTTCTTGTAATTGATGCTGCTGTTTTTTGTTTTTGTAAATGAGTAGGAGAAACAGAGGAACAGCTGTTTCTAACACGCTGACTTTTTAGATGATAGAACGATTCTAATTGCCCACTCAGGTGGCTGACTGTACAGTTCAATTTTTTTTTATTGAACTAAACAATACAAATTTCATTTCCACGATAATATTGGCCCAAATTTTTTTTTCCTTCTCTTCCTCTGTTATGTTCATTTCTCTTCAGAAAATCATCTGCGGTGCTGTTGTTCTGTAACAAAAACGTAATTCAAAATCCACCTGCATGGATTCAACTGTGCGTAAAAGAGGAATATTTTTATTTTGTTACGAAGATTTCTACCTGGATTTCAGCGCGGTTGGAGGCAGGAGCTACAGTTTTCTTTTTATGCTCTGTTTTTAACCATATCAAATTTACGAGTACCAACAACATGGCAAGTATAAAACAGAGGCAAACAGCTCGCCAGGACAGCTTAAACAGTTTGTTTTCATATTAATTTTTAACGTACCAGGCAAACAAGACAACTTGGTTGCTGAAACTGTTAATTTAATGGAGGATTTATTGAATTTAAATTGTTTGAAGCATGTTAGATACATGCTACCAACAATGGTTAATTCAATTCAATAACAATCACATTTTAATTTTTAAAGCAGCCAAAGATAGATCGTATCTTTCATATGAAAGCGGCAGCTCAGAAATTGGCTAGTCAGTATCCATATTTTTAAATAATAATAACTATTAGTTATCAGCAGCAGACACGAGTTATCTAAGTGCACGCACGTTGTCTATTAATCATTAAAACATGTGAAACATGAGATTCTTAAAATCTTATTTCTTGTATTACTTTAAAAGTGAATGGTGTTTCCTGATAAACACATAATTAAGATTAGGATTAGCAGCGAGGTGAAGACTCCAGATCTGCTGATAGTGAAATGTTAGGATTAGCAGCAGGGGAGCCGTTTGTTTTACTTAAATTGCCCTGGAACTCTGTTGTTCTCTGGACTGGACCTGACGGGACAAGAAAGTTGAAGCAGATACATTAAGTCCACAATCACAAATTCCCAGTAACCAAAATGATGAATTTCAGACGAGGGAGCGAGATTTTGTATCAAAGATTCACATTAGATATTTGTGATTTGTTATTGATGGATGGGTCAAGCCTGAAGAACATGACAATATTTCCAGCATTTCCCAAGGTCTCTGACTCTGAGAAGACCTTCCGTACTTTATTAGCTTTTCGTACATACATACACAGTAAGAGATTACTGTTTTACTGAAAATATGACGACATACAGTTAGCTTTGGGTTTACAAATTACCAGGGTCTGCGCTGTGTTGTTCAGTCGTAACCTTCGCTCGCTTTTGTCCTCAGTTCACTCGGTACTACAGTCGAGTACATGGAAACAGAACATGCGAATGACAGACAAGTACAAATCTTGTTA
The DNA here is from genome assembly GCA_032401905.1 of Swietenia macrophylla. Classification (NCBI taxonomy): domain Eukaryota; kingdom Viridiplantae; phylum Streptophyta; class Magnoliopsida; order Sapindales; family Meliaceae; genus Swietenia; species Swietenia macrophylla. Next base: position 6,350,660 of record CP135560.1, on the reverse strand, counting down.
AAATGGCATCTTCGCATTAAGTATAGAACAGCACGAAATAAACAAAGCCCATAAAAATCCAGCTTTGTTCTTGGATATACAATGAATTGATTTAGAATCAACATATATTAAACCAAAATGGTTGGTGCAGGAAGATTTGGACAATAACATTTTTACAGTGAAGGTAGAGAGTCCTTGTAATCAAAATCAACAAGTACATAAACAAACCAAATGCACAGAAAACATTATGGTGTTTGGGTAGAAACTGAGGGGATTACCGAGTAATGGTTATTTGCGGAATGAAAAAAGGTATCATATCAACAGATTTGAGGGGTGGCATTAGACTAAGTCATTCACTTGGAAGGTCTCCTTCTTCAAGCCCAATAATGCCAGCTTTTGCAGAAACTGGGTTCTCCGTTGGAGCCACAAACGATGGCCCATTATAGATATGAACTTGGGAAGTCGATTGACATCTATTACTGATACTATGCATGACTTCCCTTCCAAACAGTCTTAAATCTTGCCTGCTTCATATTTCTACCACTATTACGCTCAATTACTAGAGATTTTCTAACAGATAAAATATTGAATTATTAATATACTTCCTCTCTCCTGGGCTTATTTTTCTACTGGTGTAAAATCTCTTTATTAGAGATATACAAGACAGCATTCTGTATTAACTCTGTCATCATCGATCAAGAATTAATAAACAAATAAAGATACAGGCACTTGGTAGGTTTAAAAACTGCTCTCTATCTCTCTAATAGTACCATTTTTCGTGTAACTGCAATAAAATTTTATTAAGATATTTAGATATAAGTCTCAGACACCCAATAGAACCGTATATGAATTAAATTATACAAATATTAAAAGCACCGACTGCCTACTAGATTTTCAACCATGGTACTGCAAATGAATTTCTTACTGGGCCAGCAAGATCTCGCTACCAGTCCGCATGCTTGGTCAACTCCTGCCCCTGTTACCCCAATACTTGCCTCCTCTCAATTATGCATCAACAATTGTCACTGCTGCTTGATTTTCAGTGGTAATTGCATTTGTTCTTTAACGAGATGGCCACATTCATCTTTTTGGGGTCCATAGTCACTGAGCATTCAACTCTCTTGTAGAACTTGGGCTTCACCAATTTGCCTAATACATAAGCTCTTGAACGAACCGTGAAAGTCAGTGTGAGAGGCACTGGATCAATTGGTGAACCATTTAAACTGCCCAAGCTAGCTCCTCCTCCATACAAAGGAATGCTACTTCCCTTTATCATCACTGTAATAGATCTCTGGCTCTTCCTTGATTGATAGAACTTACGTATCTGCAGCAAAAACCCAGTTGGCGAATTCATGTAAAAAATTAAATATTAGTTTATATGAAAGTTATTGTAGATGTGTTTATCAGGGTGTGTATAGTTGCATACAGTTCCAGTGGCAACAGTCAGCTGAGAGTATGATAGATCCAGCGGTGTTGATGTTACATGAACGCCAAAAAACGTGGCTGTGTTGCGAAATGTGAGTTTTGCAGAGCAATTCATGGACACCATTTCGGTTGGTACTCCTGAGAAATCTGCACCAGCTTGGACCACGAATTGGTCAAATGAAATGCTCTGCAAGCAAAATAACGGATACACTTCTTAGCAAAAGTGACGAACAAGAGTAAATTCATGTGGGAAAATTCATGTATATGAAATCTGACCTTCATTGTGATGATAGGTTTTTGAGGCTTGCTAGCACCCCACAAAATCAAAGAAAACATAGAGAAAAGCACAAGGAATCCCACAACAAACGTAAGAAAATAGCACCGACGAGAATTAATGCCAGATTGCATGGTTTCTCCATCAAGAAGTCCCTCTTCTTCAATGGCGTCAAACTCCTTCCACGGCTTACGAGTCTTCCTTTCATTCTTGCGTTGGTGTTGGGGCTTCAGCGAGCCAGACAAGCGAGTAGAGGATGATTCGCGTGATGAGTGAGGACCAAGTGAAGAATTGGAGTGAGAGTGAGGCGGTGAGCCCATTGGGCTGAGCACTGGAGTTGAATGGAAAGAGTTTGTTGTCTTTTCGCCATCGTGAGAATCTCTCGACGGGCTCTGCACGTAGTAAACCGCGCGGCGTGGGGATCTCGTTGGCGAAGACTGAGTGAGGCTGCTCACCTCAGAGTCTGTTTTCGAGAGCTGAGCTGACATTGTTACCTATCTGCCTGTTGAATCAAAATCAAAGGGGTTAGAGTCTCACAGACTCAGAGATTTTTGCAGAAGCTGCAGAACTTCTCAAGACCGAAGACTTTGTCAATATTTGATCTTAAAACTTATTTTATTTTCAATGGTTGCAGCATAAGATCTGTAAAACGTACGTTCAGGTGGCACACGTTGTGGGTGCTTTGTTTAATATTATCGAAGTGCTGTTTGTGAAGTGCAATAAATAAGAGAAGGTGGATTTGCACAGAAAGTGATGGCACTTGTCTGGTTGAGGTTTTTGTATCGTTTACTTTGTCAGCTTTCATCATTTTCTTCGTGGGGTGACGCCGCTGGCCGTTTCAATTTATCAACACGGCAGATTTCACATCAAGAAATTTCTAGTCCATGAAATTTATAGGAGAAAATTTTGTCTAACTTGCGTTCGTCCGTCCATTTCAGGGGTGGGGTATTCTCATTAACTTCCCGATGAGTAATGACGGTGAATATCACCATGAAGAATGGACTTCTTGCACTGATTTCATGAAAAGGATGAAACTGATCACGTGCGCGCGCCATTGGGTTGTGATAAATACATATATATTTTATTGGTATGTGTGTTTTTATGTTTATGTTAAGATCTAACTGCATTTACATTGGCTACAGGTCAAAGATCTACCTTAATATTTTTGGCTAGGCTGGAATTGATGACTTTGCCTTGTACGTCCTGCACTGGACCGTGCTACACGGGGGATTGCGGTTCTTCGGCCGCAGGATCATGCGGAGAAATTATATTTTGTTGTTGACAGTTGAGTGGACGCACCGAATTTTTGATTTAAAATCTCGGCTGAAACGTGTAAATTCAGGTTTTTATGAATTACAGGTCTTGAGCAGGGATTGGGATGTGAAGAGGGGAGTGATTGTGACTGGCTAAATTCATGGGATTAGAGTTTCAATCCCACATTTAGTGCCTCTAATTTGTTGAAGACTGTTGGAGATTTGTTGACATTGTTCATCTATACTCACTCTTCAATTCGGTTGAGGTTGAAGAATTATTGTTTTCCATCAAAAAGATATTTCAGGGGTTAAAGATCAAACAGATCACCTTTTTCACAGAGAAATCTAGTACTCGTCATTTTGTTTGTTCCAAAATCGGATACATTGTGGAAATCTTACCTACGATCTTCTGCGTAATGCGTGTGTATTCAGTTTATTAATTATACTTTGATAATGAGTGATAGGACATGCTTAGATTGCAATTACCACGGCATTCGGCACATTCTAGCAATTTGCAAAAATATAGCTCAATCTGCCCTTTTATGGATGCTAGCTTTACTGTTAACAAAGGTTATGGCCTTTTGGTTATGAGCTTGGTAGCCGCAATTGGACTTATGAGTTCTGACCATATGCTTGGCTTCAGCATATACTCAAGTCAGAGAACCATAAACTACTAATTTTTCCATCACCTGTTGCTTTTGTAAAACGAGTCTGTGGCTTCTCTTCTGATGTTTGTGTTTGAAAATCAACTTCCTTGGCATAATTTTCACCTTAAACCCAGTCATTGGTGCCACCTTAGATGCATAATCTGTCTTTGCATTTCCCAAATTAGTCACTGTTCTCCGAAAATTTAGCACAGCTTTTGTGCCACAAGATGCATCAGTTGCATTGAAAAAGACAATAAAAGATGGATAAATCAAATCCAAAGATGAGTTTGATCAATTACAGGTAGATGATTTCGTAATCATCTGAATTTGCTCTGCTGTTTTGTCCATCCTACATGGAAGCTTTACATAGTCCTTTACAATTGCATTATAAATGAAGCCAGGATCTAATGCCTAGTTGGGATTGATATGACCAGTACCTGTGGCTAAAGGACTTGCTGGTTTGTTACGATCACTAAGATCTTTGATTGGCCCAAATGTAGAATGGATCAGCAGTTGTGATCATAGCAGATAGAATGGCTGCAGGACTCCCTTTGTGGGGCGCATTCTCTAAAAGAGCTGCAACTGCAGCTGCATGTGGACAAGTCATGAATGTTCCAGTATATGATATTGAATTCATTGAAAAGATCGGTTTCTTCAAAATCTTTTACGGGACTTATTGAGTCCATAATACTGACACAAGGCAGGAGCCATAATTTCAAGTTTTAAGATGCCAGGACAGCTTGCAGCTGGTGCCCTAGAGCTATAGCAACCTTGGGTGCTGGCTTTGCACCCATTCTTTGAAATTCCATGCTTGTGCTTTAGAGGTTCTCTTTATGTAATTAAGACAGAATGACGACCCTGGAGGCTAATAAATGATGTTGGAAAGGAGGTTTCAATGTAAAATTCTAAAGAACAGGTAGGTATAAAGACTCCTCCGGTCACTCCTGCAGCAGCTGCCCTGTTAACCTGAATGCCTACAAAGTCATTATCATCTTTGCAGACAATGATTTTATCCCTCACTGGTTTTAGCTTGTCTACATTATCACATGCATTCATGACAAACAAGGGCCAGCTGACTTCGAGGTAACTTCCTAGGTAAAAAGAAGTTCCCATTGTTGAAGCTCCACTTCCAAGGGTTATAGCTCCATTAAAATTGCCGTCTATTGTGCCAGCAGCAACATTTGATACCCATGGGATGCCATTTTACAAAATACCATACCAATTCCCTCCATTTCCAGCTGATGATGTTACAAATATACCTTTATTTGCGGCAAAAGGGCCCTTGTACAATAGAACATGCTTATGGCAACTGATAAAAAAATTTGTTGAAAATTAAGATTTAACCACTAAAAAACAATTAATAAAATTTGAAGAAAACGTCAAGTAACTAAAAAATTATCAAACAAATTTAAATTCGAAAATGAAAAAAAAAAAGATAAATATGATGAATTTTAAAGAAAAAATTTCTCTTTCTTTTTTTATTGATTGCTCAAACTTAAATCTTTTATCTAATACAAGTTATAAATAATTTATAATAAATGACAACTGCCACAAATAATATTTAACAATTTTAACACAAAAAACTAATAAACTCAATTATTTGAAATATTTACTCAAATAGTTTAATTTTTTTTCACTTACACTCACTCAATTTAACTAGTTTGATACAAATAAAATTAAGAGATTAGTTTAGAATTTTGAGCACATTCACAAAAATGACATAGACACCATCAATGATTGCTTGGTCTATTGTTGCAATAACATCTGATGCAATAGGCCACCAGAATCCTGCAGTACTTTGTACATTACAACATGAGCTAACGGCATCATTTCTCTTGCAATCCCTCTGTCGTTTCCAAAGAAAGATACATGCTTGACATAATTTCCTGCCGCTGCTGATGAAGTATGAGCTCTAGGTCAATCAGTATCACGAGTAGAATTATCAAGAGAGTCACATTTGGTTTGTTACTACGTAACCCTTGTTGTAAAATCGAGCTCCGATAAGCTTCTTGTTGCACATTCAAGAATTGAAGCCGGTTTTCCATATACCCATCTTCCTTTCCATCTAGCTGGAACTTTACTCATTCCAACATCACTAAAGCTTGTACTCTCAGGCCATATTCCAGAATCCAACAAACCAATAGTTACATCTTTGCCTAAGTGGAGGTTGTCCGTGCACCAGAGGCAAAACTTGGGCCAAGAAATCGCAGTGTATGGGTAGTGAGAACTGTGACAGGCATGTCTATGATCGAAGAAATTAAGCTAGGGGATTTTTCAAGTATATTGAGTTTAGACGGAGATAGTCTTGCAGAAAAAACATGGATTGCGGAAGGGTACGTATGGTTTGAAGAAATGGTTATGGTTGTTGAGTTGCGAGCTTTTAATTCAGTGCCATATGATACAGAGGCGTGGCAGAGTACCATATATAGCGGTCCATGAAGACCTTTAGGCATGATTGACAAGTTCATTTGAACAATATATGTATCTGATGGGGCCAACAAGGAGAGAGTTGAGAGGGACAAAGAAGCATACAAGCATTAGTTGATGCTGAAGACCTCTGTTTGCAGCCAATTGACGCTGAAGGTATCTTATCTTCTCGCTGTCTATTTCATCTTCAACCACATCCGCATGCAAACAATTCCTGATTCTGATTCCATGTTTGGTATCAAATTTGATATTTAACCACAGTCCGTGTTTCAACCTGAAACTACAACTACCACGTATTGCTCTTTCAAAATATTGCATCTTCTGCTCTTAATAGGTTTCAAAATTATGGCTCTACACGAGTTGCTTGCTCCTAAGACGTATGTGAAATCACAATTTCTGCCCTTGACATGCGGTTGTCGTGCCAGAGAATCTATGCCATGCGCAAATATCTGATATTCCAAGCTGTTAATTAGCAGTTTCCCCTATGATTAAATTGGTTATAATCCAACCTACTCAATCATTTGTTCCAGTCACCTGCTTTCTGGCTTAGTCAAGAAACAGGTTGATGGGAGTTTTCAGATTTTGATTTACCAACAAACCTTTCAAATTTATACATCCTGCATACATTAAAGAAAAAGAACCCATAAAATATTTTCATGGTTGTGATGTCATCCCTACGTTACTTTCAGACATGGTCCAACTCTCGGAAAATCATATAGTGGCTCTTTTGAGGCAGTTATTTTGGTTTTTCAGGGGCTTAAGAAAGTGCAACTTGTTTTCTTGAGGGTTTCTTGAACAAGAGGTCGCAAAAATTTGATAATTTTTTTTATTGTCCCACATAGACCAGGAGAAGAAAACAGGAGAAAGGAGCTGACGACAAAGGACGTGGCTTCTGTAGAGCTCATACCTTTCTCGGCCTTTGGGCTAAGATCAAGTGTAGTGTCTGTTCTTATCCACCATGGCAGCTTGCTACTGGGGCCCTTGAGCGTGGCCCATGCGTTTCACTACTGCAAGGGCCTGGCGCACCCCACCAAGGGTAGGGAAACTGTTGAGTTTTTCGTAAGAAGATAATGGGCCCTTAAGTAGAAGTAATATGTCGGTTACGACGGTGAGATTGTCGGATAGTGGTAACGATGGGCTAATGAGCTGTTAAGTTTAAATGTGCTAATGGGCTGGCCAATTCTTTGTATCTTATACAGTAGATCAATTCTCCTCAGGAATTTGAAGCATTAATAAGAGGGTGAAGCAAGCTAATTATAAGAGAAATGGTGGAGAAATGTAGAGATTGATTGGAGGTAGATGGTGGTGGGGTTGTTATCACTGGTCCAGTCCCTAAGCCTGCCGTCTGATTCCATGGGTGGAGATTGTAGGTTTCAATTTCATTGCGTTTTTGAATTGGAGTAAAATGAAAACATTAGTTGAATTAGAGAATTGAATTCAGCCGGACGCTATTGACTTGTTTGTATTTTGCTTAGGTAATTGCAAAATATTGTCTTGAAGAAAGAACTGAAATCCAGAGAGCAACAATAAGAAAGCAATTATGAGCTTCGCTGTAATGACATTAGCGAAAGAAAGAAGTGATGAAATTAAAAAAAAAAATGTAGAAGGCAAAGGAAATATATCTACTTATAACACAATGATTAGAGGCCAAAGAATATAGTTAAAAAGCAATGCCTTTAAAGAGGATCTGACACGATGCTTGTGGCCACTGGCCACTATTGGGCTTCCCACCACGTATTTACCATAATCATCTACCCAACTCGGGGAACCATAAACCACTAAATATTCCAACAATTTCGGGCCTTCCCAAGTAAAGCTTATAGCTTTGCTTCTCATTCTTTCGCTTGAATAACAATTTCTATGGCTCCACATTCACCTCTAGCCCGTTCATGCCGGCTAACTTTGCAGTGTAACTTGTTTCTCCCTCCGCAACATCAGTCACTATCCTCCAAAATTCTTTAACTACTTGTTCATCTAAATTGGAATCGTGATTATTGAAGAAAGCAGTGAACGAAGGTTAGTTAAGATCCAAAGACTGGTTAAAGCAATTGTGCGAGGACTTTGTAATGATCCGAATTTTTGTAGTTGTGTGTTCATTGCACATAGAAGCTTTATGTAAGCCTCCGTCGTTGCATCATAGACAAGGCCAGGATTAAGAGCTTTGTTGGGATTAATATGTGCAGCTCCCATGTCTAGCGGACTTGCTGGCAGCTTATTGTTTGGCAACATCTTTTATCGGACTTCGTGTGTTGTCTAATGAATTGGCTGTAGTCACAAGGGCTGACCGAATGGAAGCGGGGCCCCAATTAGGGTGCGCTGCCACGCCTGCCGCACGTGGCGTAGCCATGGTGGTGCCTGACATGATATTGAAATTCCTAAACAAAAGATGTGACCTGACCTGGGCGACTGAACTAATTCGAGACCATGATGCTAAGACTAATGAGCCAGGGGCTGAAAGGTCTGGCTTTAGGATACTTGGGCAGCTCAGGAATGGTCCTCTGGAGCTATAGCTATCTAACATGTAGTTGATTTGAACTCGATTCCCCAGTGTTAAAATTCCCTCAAATTCGCGATTTATAATGCCTGCACCAACAGTTAGCGGCCAGAGGGCTCCATTGATTAATGTCCAATACAAAGGGCCATCATTTACAGCAGATGCTATTACATGTACTCCCATTTCCGTGGTCACAAGTGTAGCTACTGGAATCGGATCATCTTCCACGAAATTACCATTCAAGCTTAAGCCCAAAGACAGAGACAAACCATCGACTCCGTCTTGCAATGCTTGGTCTATTACAGCAACATCTGATGAATAGACCCCTTACCTCCAAATTGCTTTATACACGGCCACACGAACCCGGGGTGCCATGGCTCAAACAGTGCCAGTAGCATAACCAAAATAAGACGTACCTTTTACATAGTTTCCAGCGGCTATTGATGAAGTATGTTTTCCATTTCCACTGACATCCCGGGGAGAGTTTATCCGAAATTTCAACTTGGGACGGTTACAATCAGACACTTGTTATACAACCGAGCCCCAATGAGTTTCTTGTTTCAAATGGAAGAATTAAATTGGATGCTGGACGTGCGTTTTCCTTTCAATCTTGGTGGAACTTTTGTCATTCCTTCATCATTAAAGCTCCCACTCTCTGGCCAAATTCCGGTATCAACTAAAGCAATTATGACATCTTTACCATGATTTGATGCCGGACATGCGCCAGATAGAGAATTCAAGCCAAGAAATTCAGACAAGTAGAGGATGATCTCGAGTAGCAGAAACGCAGCCAGAATAATTTTTCACGGCTTCAAGCTCAGTAGCCGTTCGAGTGGCACAGAATCCATGGATGGAATTGGTGTAAGTATAGGTAAGTTTAGAAGGCGTGGTACAGCTGGTTGCAATTGGTTTTGAGTTCCTGATACTGAAGAAAGCAGGGACAAATACCAGGTATGGTGGCTAGAATAGGCTTTGGGCATAGCTGATATGTCCATATGAATGATGTATGTGTCAGATATTGCCATAGTAGAGCTAAGATGGAAGATTGTGAAGAGAACAACCTTGACATTATGAGTAGCCATTGATGAACAAAATTGCTCTCTGTTAGACTCTAAATTAATTAATAGTATAGAAATGAACAAATTGCATGGTGTTTCTAACCAAATTTTCTCTCTCACCCTATCCCTCTAGCTAAAAGAGCCGAACACATCAAGTATACTGAATGCATGGTTGGTGATGATATCCCACTTGTAAATTTAGATCAATCACCATCAATTCATCAGGTTGATGTTTGAAGGAGTTGATTGAAAATCAGTTACAATTTGTTAAACTTGGGTGACGTGGCATCACTTGAGGACCCCACGTGCTGAGCTGGAAAACTGATACAAGTTATGACAGCAATAAGAAGCTGAGAAACTGGAAGACTTTGGGGTCATCTTTGAGCAATTCAAGTGAGGGTTTTTACGAAGAGTGGGGAGCTGTCTGTTCTCGGAAATCATCCCTTATCATTGTAACTCATCTCGAGGGAGCTTTTACCCAAGTCATGATATTGAAGTGAGATACCATTACAGCAGACTTCAGGATTTAAATTTGTTAATGTAGTATTAAAAGGGTTAGTTAGATGCATCATATAACTCATGCATAATTAATTAATTGCATTAATCATAGGATTAACAGATAATGAAGCTTCCAATCAGATCAATTTTGACAGCGATCATGATTGTCCAAAGTATAAGGTATTTCAAAGTTTCTAGATGAGCCCTTCAAATGTAAATACAATACATGTAAACGGAACAAAATTAGGATAAGAATAAAGACTTCTTCCAAGACAACTCTGTCATAAAAGTCTGCAGATTTTAATTCTCTAATTCATTTGCACCATCTGTCCTTTAAAGAATAAATTAAAAGAATTTTCTTGGAACACAACCCATCTTGATATTTTCTACGAGAGTTGTTGAATCTAAAAACTTTTAAAATCCCAGCGGGAACTTCCCTTTGAACGGGGAATTTTCAAAAAGATTATTCTCTCTCTTTTTTTTAATTTAAAAAATGTCACATTCATTCATATTTACCAAATAAAAAATTAGTTTCACATTTAACAATACAACTTCTAACATCATGTAAAGATTCGTATTTAAGCTGTTTTATTTTATTATTATTATTAATACATAATTTATAACTAATTATTACAACAAAAAAATCGCAGATATGATTTTTCAAAGGCCTGATATAAGAGAACAGTGGAGAGAACAGAAATGGCTGTGTATATACGTGTGTGGATGCGGTCGCGCGCGCGTGCAGGACAAGAATCAGGATAATTCCTTAACAAGCAGGAGAGGACGGCTTTCCCACTCTTACCAAAGTTTTAATATCAGACGTTTTCATTTCTGCCTCGTGTGTCTTGGAGAGAACTTAAAGTCAGTTTAAAAATCACCCTTAAACTCCCCCAGAGCCATTTATACGGATTCTGAAATGAAGGCATGCAAATCAGTACTCAAAGTACTTCATTTTCGAGTTTTTAATTTTCTGGGCAAATAGGAAACCTTATCACCTTTTTTTTTTTTTTTTTTGCAGGGAGCAAACTTGTTAATTAATCTCCAAATTCAAGTTCTCTTCATCATAGTATCGCTTTTTGCATGTTATTCCAGTCTTAAGGTTGGTTTTTAATTTCCCACAAAAAGAAAATTGTAATGAGATGAAAGATAACCATTATTGTTTGTTTTTCGTATAACAAATGCATATTGTTTCTTGTTTTCATTCCTTTATTCTTATACAGATCGGAGAGACATGTTCTTCTAACAGTGTCTGCGACGACGGATTAACGTGTCAAAGTTGCCCTGCCAATGGCAACACCCGATCAAGATGTGTTAGGATCCAACCATTAAACGCCACATCGAAGGTAATGTTTTTTTTCAGATTTATTTATTCTGTTTTTGGTATTAAAAATAAATAATGGCGTTGATTTTCTTTTCTGCATGTGGGTTTGGTTAGGTGAAAGGTTTGCCATTTAACAAATACTCATGGTTAACAACGCACAACTCTTATGCTCTTACGGAAGCAAAACCGGCGATCGGACCGGTTCTTGTATCTCCAAGGAACCAGGAAGACACCGTCACCAATCAACTTAAGGTAAGACACATGCTTCTCTGCTTTCTCTCCTGTCAGATGCTTATGTGTGCTGATGTTTTATTGAAGCTTTTTATTAGTTTTTCTGTCAAATTGAAGTTCAATTGTGTGTGTATATGTGGTTGCCAGTGATGATTGTTGGTGACCTACCTGGCTGGTTTAATTGAAAAATAAGCATTCAAGCCAAGTTGGTTAGCTCTGATTTTAGATTGAAAGTTAAGATTAGCGAAAGCTAAACCCAACTCGAATGATTTCATATTTTTTTTTTCTTATGCATTCTGCTGCTTAAGCGTGAATATAGCTTTTGCAAGTTCAATTTAAGTCGGTCACATTCAAGGATTTTGACTTAATCAATTGACATATTCCTATTTGCATGCAGAAGTTTCCTTTTTAGACCATGAAAATAAACTCTTTTACCATTTCTCATGTTTAGATGTGAATAGTATGCCTGACAGGTACAGATTTCTGATAAAGATGTTAAGTTACCATTTGACCTTTAAGCTTTAAAACTCCTCTCACATGCAAGGTTACATTCATTTAAATTGCTTGACACATGAATCGAAGTATCAAACATAGGTGGTTGCCTTCACTCTGTGTGAATTGTATTTTTGATTAATTAATGGAATAAGTGTTTGTGGAATTCAATCACAAAACTATTATGTGAAACCTATTTTGGTACCATTTTAAGGTACTACCCAATCTAAAAGCTTAAACTTTAACAAAAGTTCTACGTTTTTTAGTAGAAGTTCCAATTTATATCCCCTTTTTTTTTTATGTGGATCTTTTTATTCTCCAAAATATACCACTTTAAAGTTTAAAGTGAATCAAAATGGTGCAAAAAGAATTAATGCCACAACCCTATTTAACTAGAATTAAGTCCTGATTGAGTTAAATTAGATTAAAGTCAACTAACTAGAAATGTTCTGCTTACACATGTAGAATGGAGTTAGAGGGCTTATGTTGGATATGTATGACTTCAACAATGATATTTGGCTATGCCACTCCACTGGTGGCAAGTGTTACAACTTCACGGCCTTTGTAAGTACATCTATCCCCCACAATTTAATGGTGCTTGGTTGTAACTTTTATTTATATATACTTCAGAGGTGACTTCCTCTTTCTAATACGATGATGAAACAATTTCAATTTTTTCCAGCAACCTGCAATTAATGTGCTTAAAGAGGTCCAAGCATTTCTACAAGCAAACCCATCTGAGATTGTCACTATTTTTATTGAGGATTATGTGACATCCTCACAAGGTTTGACAAAGGTTTTCAACACATCTGGTTTAAGCACATATATGTTCCCTGTGTCGAAGATGCCCAAGAGTGGTGGAGATTGGCCAACAGTGGATGATATGGTTAAGCAGAATCAGCGGTTGGTAGTTTTCACCTCTAAATCAGCCAAGGAATCGTCTGAGGGGATTGCTTACCAGTGGAGATATGTGGTAGAAAATCAATGTGAGTTTTATTTTAACCAATAAAGTCATTGATAATGATTGGAAATGTAATTGTTAATTCTGGATTTCAATTACTGATTTTTTGTTATTATTGATTGGAAAATGACTAACAGTCTAGAGCAGAACCTAATATTAGATGCATCTCTTACTAAATTGTCCTGTCATCATCATTTTGTGGTCTTTATCTAGCTTTCGTACAAGGCCAGAAGCTGTCCTGACATCTTTATAGTGGATAATTCTGTCCTTTACTCTTTTTTTTTTTTATTTGAAAGTAAATTTACAAGGATCAATGAATTGCAGATGGAGATGAGGGAATGATTGATGGTTCTTGTCCAAAGCGGGATGAATCTTCTCCAATGAACACAAAATCAATATCACTGGTTTTTCAGAACTACTTTGCTACTGCTCCCAATATATCAGAAGCTTGCTTGGACAATTCAGCTCCACTGACTAAGATGATGAACACTTGCTATGAAGCAGCTGGTCAACGGTGGCCAAACTTCATTGCTGTTGATTATTACCAGGTGCTCGGGCTGTTCTGAACTTCATAGACTATTTTATCAGAGTTATATCTTGTCCAGGCTAGAAAAATAAATGAGAATCACACACACAGACACCCCCCAAAAAAGAGGGGGATGGTGTTGAAGATCTTTTGTTAAGTTTTTTGGAATTGTAATTGCAGAGGAGTGATGGCGGGGGAGCACCAGAAGCCATTGATGAAGCAAATGGTCATCTTACTTGTGGATGTGACAATATAGCTTATTGCAAGGTTTGTGTTCAAAATTATCAGCTGAATCATCATCTTAATTGACCTTGTTAGGCACCATTACATACCCTTCCTAATGACGTATGTCCGCAAAATTTTGGGACATGTTCAAAAAGGTTTTACACAGTGGTTGCTATTGTATCAAGTTGTCAACAAAATAGCGCATCACTTGGGCTTCCTAGCCAAGGATACTATTTGCTTGATATCACCTGCTGCTACCTTGTCTTAGTATTATATTATATTGCCTTCACAAGATTAGATTACTTTGTAGCTAACTCCAACAATTAGTTGCAGATTATTATTGGTACATGAGAAAAATGATAATAATAACAAAGATTAATGACAGAAGATCAAAATTCATCAGAGTTACTGTATATGTGCAGGACAATGCAACCTTTGGTGCATGTGATGTTCCTCCCATTGCTCCCCCTCCACCTGCTGCTGCAGGAACTACACCAGATTCCTCAGAAAACCCTTCGGGAAATTCTACTAATGGTGCTTATATGAGTGGGAGACTGGTTCTACAATGGTTGTTTGGGACAGTTTTGGCCTCAACTTTGCTGTTAGGGTTAAATGGTTGACAATCGTTTGTTACCCTTCACTTTTGCTTTTTGGAACCGCACATTTACAATTTTTTAGACAAGATTAATTGTTCATTTGTACTTGCATTTAGGATAATTGGGGGTATGAGGGCTCTTTCATTCGACCTTGCACATATCCAGAACCTCTTTGTTCTTAGACTAGAAAATGCATCCAAAATGTTCTACTTTTCTGCTGAGAAAACTGTTGGTTTCAGTTGATCTTATTTAGATTTAAGAGAACGAACATTGAATATATCAGAAAGCAATCCCACCCACCTCACCTCAGGGTTAGCAGGAAATGGGAGATTGAATGTTGGATTTCTGCTGCCTGACTCTGTGCGGTTAATGGGAGATCGAATGTTTCATGAACCAATTGTCTGATCAAGGTGTGACAATGGTACGTTTTCTGGAAAAATATTTCTGTTCCTCGAACTCCCCCCAAGAGAAGTTCTGTCAAAAAACCCACCTAATCTTTTCTGCCTTTGCATGACCACCCAATCAGAACAAATCGTTTCTATTGATGCCTAGATATGTTGGTCAGCCATGAAGCCCACCTGCTGTTTAATTTCTTTCTTGTGATCAGAGACCCAGCAGATGAAAAATTAATATTAATAATCCTGATTTAAAATACTAAAAGGTGCTGAAATTTATTCAAGAATAAATTTTTAAAACATCTTAAATCTTAGTAGTCACGCGTTATTAAATGCATTTTATTATTTTTAAATATTCAGAATTTAAAAGACATTAAAATAAAATTGTTTTAAAAACTACAATTTTTTTTTTTAAATAATTTGATAATAAATCCGCGCATCGCTGAAACTACAGACGAGGAGGCGCGTTAAGCGAACGGGAAGCGATTCATTTAACACGTTGTGTTGTCGAGTCAACAATCAAACTCTCATTGCCGCCAAAATTTACATGTTTTTCCCGCCACATGTATAAGTTTCACGACCATATTGCCCTTCTTTCTCATAAAACCCCGGAGAGTAAAAAAGGGGGAGCAGGAGACGGAAAAATCATCAGAAAAATTACGATGACGGACGAACAGCCAATAGTAGCTGGCCGGCGCAGAAGCCGAGGAGCAGAGGCGTCGGCGAGAGCGGAAGCCTTGGAACGGCTCAAGGCTCTGCGCCGCGGTGGCCGCAGATCGGGAGAATCCGGAGGATATGACATCAAGCTGGAGAATCCGATATATGATACCGTAGAGGAGGACGAGTACGACGCGCTGGTGGAGCGTCGCCGGGAGGAGGCTCGTGGATTCATTGTGGACGACGATGGTCTCGGGTACGGTGACGAGGGACAAGAAGAAGACTGGTCCATAGCTGGCCTCCCTTTGTCGTCCGATGACGAATCTTTGGACGGCCAAAAATCGTGTAAAAAGAAGAAAATTGAAAAAAAGGTAAAAAAGGAAAACAATCAACATGTCAAGAAGCCGAATCCTTCGTTAACAGCCGCAGCTGCAATGATGGGGAAGCAGAGACTCTCCGCGATGCTCACGTCGACGGCAATGTTTAAAAAAACTAGAGATGAGAAATTTAAAGAAAGCGAGAGCGTTGTTGATGAAGTTATAGCAGAATTTGCACCGGATGATGCAGATCGAGAGCGGCGTAGGAGGCCTGTTTCAAGTAATAGCAAAAATTTCGTTTCGGTTAATTCTGTCAAAACCGAGAGTCAATTAGTTATAAATTCAATGACGTCGGTACAGAAAGAAAATAGTGATTTGGTAATGAATTCGGTGCAAGAGCAGAATTATGATGTAGTTGGGGAAAAATGCTTAACAAAGGAATCCGCGGAATCAAAACTGGAATCTGTTGTTAGTGCAGAATCGATTGAGCCAGATGTGATCGTTGAAGTGAAAGAGGAAGTGAAGGATGAGTGCCATAAACTAAATGCGAAGATTAGTACTGAGGAGAGGGATCCACTGTTGAGTGCGACGGCTGGGTGGAAGGCTGTTATTGGAGGTGATAGGTTGGCGGATGAGGTGAAAAGTGGTCCAAATTGTGAGAAGCAGTCGCAATTTGAGCTGGATGCGGATGGAACATTGCCTTTTTTCATTCTTGATGCACATGAGCAGTTTTCTGGGGCTAATATGGGAACTCTCTATCTCTTTGGGAAGGTAATATGAAAATTTTGTCTGTGTTTGGATGTCAATATTACATGGTTTCCTAATATGAGCTAGCACTGTGGAAGATTTCTGACTTTCTTTCAAAAAGTTGAAGTAGTCATGAATATATAGGTAGGATGGGAGGAGATGGGGTGTTAGCGCCTTCTCATTCCCTGATTAATGGTTTGTCGTTAAAATATTTTTATTATGATAATTTGACCCTTATTTCTTATAGTTAATGTCTGGAAACTGCCATTTTTAAATTCGTCTATAGTCAACAGGTAGCTTGTTAGACACATTGTCTTTATGCATTTTCCTTATCTAATCTTTGTTACGAGATAATTTCTTTAAACCTAATTACATTCGACCATATAAGTGAACTTAACAGGATAGAAAGATGAGACTACTCAATGTAAGAGCTTGAGTACCAGCACTTCTTTAGTTTATGTTTGGTAGTCTGTACTCTCCAAAGATATTCCATCCAAGGCAGCAGAAGTACTATCTCTAGAGACAGTTCCATACCATAAATTTTGACCAATCCCTTTCTGTTGTCTAATAAAAATTCAGTTACTGTTGAGTATGTAGCATCTGTTATTACATTCCTTTGCATGCTGTATAATTTATTTGTTGCTTTAACAGTTGAAGAATCAACATAAAAATAACAATGTTGACATTTATAATCTATGATTACTGTGAAGGTCAAAGCAGGAAGTACATATCATAGCTGCTGTGTGGTTGTTAAGAACATGCAGAGATGTGTCTATGCAATTCCAAATGGTTCTATATTTCACACTGATGAGATTATGAAGCTTGAGAAAGATGCTGAAGAATCTAATATTTCTCCCACAGCTTTCCGAACAAAGCTGCAAGTAAGTTTATTTATATATGTGTGCTCAAATGCAGTCAAATCCGTTCATCCTTTTCTTTTCTTTTCCCTGTTCTGCTGTTGGTTGTCATTGATTCTTTTTTGTGCTTTTCCTTTTTAGGATGTGGCTTTAGGATTAAAAAATGAAATAGCACAACAATTGCTAAATCTCAATGTTTCAAGTTTTAGCATGGCACCTGTTAAGGTTTGACAAACTTGATGAAGAAATTCATTGATTAACTTACATACTACTCAATGTTGTCATACTTCATATTTCCTCTTCATGCTCTTTTGATTCACCTTGTTGCTCGTCTTGGCCTATACAGAGAAGATATGCATTTGAGCAATCTGACATACCCGTTGGAGAGAATTATGTAGTCAAGATCAATTATTCATTCAAGGTATATCACTAAATCTGTGGATTAGGTCCAGAAGACAGTTTAAACCATTGCATTATTTGTCAGATCTTTCTGTTGTCAACTATTCACCTGCTTATTTTCCAACAACTGTAAATTTGAAAAAAGTGCCTTCTTAAACTTGATTGTGAACTGACGGTTCACACGCTGCTCCTTTTATAGTATGGATTTATTTGACTCCATCCATTTTGAATAATTAGTTATTTGCATTTTGTCATTCCAGGACCCGCCACTTCCAGCAGATCTAAAAGGAGAAAATTTCTGTGCCCTGCTTGGAACTCATAGCAGGTAAAAGTAGTTAGCATATATTTCTAACCTAGTATATCATAAAGTCAAAAAGTGACTAGACATGTTTTAGCAATTGAATGGATTGCTTGAGATGAATTAGGTCGATCAACTAGTTGTAATCCATATGTCCTTGCATTCAAAATGTTGCTATATGCTTTCATAAATTCTTGAATTTCACTAGACAATTAGGATTAAAATCCATGACGTTAATTTTATTATTTCTTATGCCACATTATTGCCCTCTAATAATGGCCATTTTAATATTGAATGCATTTGTTTCCGGATGAATAAAAGGAGTAATGACTGGTATGATCATTTGCAGTGCCTTGGAGCTATTTCTTGTTAAAAGGAAGGTGAAAGGACCGTCTTGGCTGTCAGTTTCAAAGTTTTCTAGCTGTCCTGCTCCTCAGAGAGTCAGTTTCCCAAATCTGGGCATTTGTTTTATTTTAAGTAGCTAAGTTATGCCCCTATGAAATCATTTATGCTTGCTTGTAGTTTCATCTGCATCTGCTTGGTTTACTCTCGCACAGGTGAGCTGGTGCAAATTTGAGATTATTGTCGACTCGCCGAAAGACATACAAGTTTCATCGTCGTCAAAGCATGTAGCAGAGATTCCTCCAGTTATTGTCACTGCTATAAATTTGAAAACTGTTGTCAAAGAAAAGCAGGATGTAAATGAAATAGTCTCTGCATCTGTTGTCTGCTGTCACAAGGCAAAGGTTTGTTTTAGAGTCTTTGTTAGCAACTCTGCTTTCATATTTTATATCATACATTCTCCTTTCTTTGTAAATATGGGACATGGATAATGCTATAGTTTACATTGCTTGAATATTCTGAATTTAGTTCCAATGGATTTGCAAAATATGTCAAATATCAAATTCTGCTTGTGATGTTTCTGGAATATGACATTTAATTTGATATGTACAACTAATATGCTTTCTCACACTGTTGTAACAGGAATAGTTAGTATCAGTACATTCTTTAACTGATCTTATTTATATGATTTTAGATGTTAAGCTTGTTTTGTCATTGAATATGTTTTTTTTTTTAATTTCTCTTTACTGCACATGGTGGTGTTTTATTTCAAGTTTTCTAACTTGATTTACACACAATTTTGTATACTCAAAATTATTTGAGATTTGACCTGGCCTAATTACACAAACTATTGTACTTGACAAGCTGATGTGGCATGAAACTGATGGAAGAATGAAAATAAAAAAATCTATGAAATAACTGAGACTTGAAGATGTGCCACATGAGTTTATATAAGAGAGTTGTGCAGGTAACATGCTATTTGATTTCAGTATATCCCGTTGAAATTGTACTAAATAAACTACTATGTGCACCATTATGCATTCCAGATTGACACACCCATGTTGGCATCAGAATGGAAGAAACCTGGCATGCTGAGCCATTTTACTGTGGTTCGGAAGCTTGACGGAGGCATATTTCCGATGGGTTTCAACAAAGAGATAACAGATAGAAACTCAAAGGCTGGATCAAATGTTTTATGCTCTGAAAGCAGGTAATTCTAATTACACATCTTGTTGTCTATCAAGCTTTCTATTTCTTTCTACCCGTGTTTCAAGTTTGCATGAATACATATGCTTTTATTGCTGTGTTCAAGTATTTTTGAACATTATGTTGCAGTGAAAGAGCTTTGTTAAATCGTTTGATGATTGAGTTATACAAGTTGGATAGTGATGTTATAGTTGGGCATAATGTATCCGGGTTTGACCTGGATGTTCTCCTCCACAGAGCTCAGGTGAGTGTCTTTCAGCTACTTTCTATAAGGAGAAACAAAAGGTTTTTAAGGTATTTAATATCTTTTCTGCTGTTCGTCATTTGTATGCATGAGTGCAACCATTTCTTGACTGTTGAGTTAATATCAAACCAGATGCAACGTTATACATTTTTGTAGCCTTTATATGAATCTTATTCAAAGTTGGAGAGGTGTTTCCTTACCATTAAAGTGTACGTTAGGAGTGCAAACTTGTAATTCTTTCATTAATCTTTTCCCTTGTATTCTCTAAAAGGCCTGGTTCTGTTGCCATGCTCATCACATGTACATATAATGAGTTGCTATCTTTATGAATACAAGACCCTTGTATCCTTATTATGCAGGCTTGCAGAGTACCGAGCAGCACGTGGTCAAAGATTGGCCGTCTCAAGCGTTCTGAAATGCCTAGGCTTACAAAAGGAAGAACCATTTTTGGCTCTGGGGCAAGTCCCGGGATCATGTCTTGCATTGCCGGTCGGCTCTTATGTGATACATATTTGTCTTCCCGTGATCTATTAAAAGAAGTATAAAATTTTGCTGGTATATTGCACACTGAAGGCACTTATTGCTGGTTTAATTTAATTGCTCACTTTTGCTACCTGGCTTTCTACAGGTTAGTTATTCTTTGACTCAACTTGCAAAGACTCAGTTAAACAAAGAGCGGAAGGAGATTGGCCCACATGATATCCCCAGAATGTTCCAAACATTGGAATCTCTTATGGAACTTGTAAGTGCTGGTGCTTGCTTTGACTAATTTTGCACATCATGTTTGATGTTGTGATAAGGTCATAAGTTCATCTGAATCTCTTATCGTCTACCTTTATTATATAGTACTTAATAATAATATTCAATAGCTTGAGTCATTGTCAGCTGAGGTGATTTTTCAGCTAGGAAGATAAGTTTGGGCTTTTCTAAAACATGGATAACTAAATGCTAATTGTTGTACCAGTAGAATATGGTTCTCATTGTTTTTGCAATGCTTTCAGATTGAATATGGTGAAACAGATGCATGGTTATCTATGGAGCTCATGTTCCATTTGAGTGTTCTTCCCCTCACACGCCAGCTGACAAACATCAGCGGCAATCTTTGGGGAAAAACTCTTCAAGTGAGTTCTTGCTGTTTTTTTTTTCCATTTTTCTTTTTGTTTTCCTGCAAAATCCATACATCAACTTGACACTAACTGTTTTTTCCAGGGTGCTAGGGCACAGAGAGTCGAGTATCTTCTATTGCATGCATTTCATGCAAAGAAATATATTGTCCCAGACAAGATTCCATTTCAAGTGAAGGAATCAAAGATGACAAAGCGGACGATCAATCATGGGGTTGAGGATAGAAATGTTGAAGAGTTAATTGTTGATGATGCAAGCTTTGATAATGATACTCCACACAATGATCGTGGAAAAGGAAAAAAAGGTCCTGCATATGCCGGTGGATTAGTTTTGGAGCCAAAAAAGGGTTTATATGACAAGTATATATTGCTTCTGGACTTCAATAGTCTTTACCCTTCAATTATTCAGGTAAAATAACATTTTAATCTCCCCATCCTCACTTCCTCTCTCTGCACACAAGCACATTCATATATGCATATATGCACTGCTATGCCAATTTGTGCTGTTTTGTGTTGTTTAATGAGCATAATACCTAATGCATTTTACAGGAATACAATATCTGTTTCACAACAGTTGAAAGATCTCCAGATGGATTTGTTCCCCACTTACCATCAAGTAAAACAGCTGGAGTTCTACCAGAGGTATGTTTTCTTTTCTTCTCTCCACCACCTCAACCACCCCACCACCACAGTTTTATTGCCGATTTTTTTTTCTTTGAGAATCCTGGAATTTGAAAACTGATTGAAAGCCTTCAATTGTTTATTTTTCTCTTCCAGTACATTTTGATAATCTACTTCTGAATGGATAACTTTTAACTTGTGAACAAAAGCACCAAAACAATGGTGAAAACTTGGTGGAGAAAACAGTTACAATTTGTTCCTTCAATGATTTTGCCACTTCCAAAGCTCATTCAAGTTGTGTTTATGTAGGAAACTCAGCTTGGCTTAGTTGCCATAGAATGGTTATTACTTTTGCAGTTAGTAATTCAATCAAATTAATAAATTCCAAGATGTCTCATTGAAACTTCTGCATGTTTTGTATGCTCACTATTAGGAGTGCCATTTTGCTTCTAAGAATATCCTATGCGTTAATCATGAATATCCTGTTACAAGCATGTGGCTTTTCTATATCAAAGTATGGGAGCATGCTATAAAATTTATACGTTTTCTTTCTCTCCCTTGTAGCTGCTTAAAAATTTGGTTCAGAGGAGAAGAATGGTTAAGTCATGGATGAAGACTGCATCTGGTCTCAAAGTCCAGCAGCTTGACATTCAGCAGCAAGCATTAAAGCTCACTGCAAATAGGTTTATGCTTACATTTGTTTCCTACACTTTGTGAATGTTCACTTTAAGCTCCGTGATTGCTGTTTCATTAAGACTGTACTTCTATTCCTCTTCACTTTTGACATGGCCGGTATGTTTGATGTTGCAGTATGTATGGATGCCTTGGGTTTTCCAATTCAAGATTTTATGCAAAGCCTCTTGCAGAGCTTATAACACAACAAGTAAGAGAAATATCTATTACTTACGCTGTAACTGGAAGGATATATCTTGCTCTTAAAAATGTAGAGGTGCTATAAAATGAAATTTTCTTTTCATTGAGGAAGTCACATGACTGTGCAGGGAAGGGAGATTCTACGGAGTACCGTTGATCTCGTTCAGAATAAATTAAACCTAGAGGTTATTTCTTGTAGATTTAGATTCAGAAATTATGAATACTTTTATAATGACCATGTGTGCAATATCTCACTTGTATATCAAATATAGATATTGAAGGGTGCATTTATCTGGCAGGTAATCTATGGTGATACGGATTCAATTATGATTTATAGTGGACTAGATGATATTACTAAAGCAAAAGCTATTGCAGGGAAAGTCATCCAAGAGGTGAGATTATAACTGTGTGCTTGTACTTCTTGAATATTGCCATAAATTTTTTAATCCAAAAAAATTCAATTTGGGCTTTGTTTGATGTATTCTTAAAGAGACTAAAGTTGTAAACAGATTCTATTATCTTTTACCATTGCTTCAAACAAGGTTTGGGGCTTGAGATCTACAAGTTATTTTCCTTTTGGGAATTTGCCCTTGGTTAAATTTTGTCTTAAATGTACAAAACTATAAAAGAGCACGTATATCCTGGACAGTTAGTATAAGATAGCAAATTGATGCTCAAAAAATTTTCAAAAGTAAAACTTGTAAGCATGTGGTCACTTAAACTAAATACTCATTAATATTATTCTTTTCATTTTCTGTATTTTTGTGTTGGTGCTCTGTATGAGGTGTGACATCTGTGTTGTTATTAGGTTAACAAGAAGTACAGGTGCCTGGAAATAGATCTTGATGGCTTGTACAAGAGAATGCTACTGCTTAAAAAGAAGAAATATGCAGCTGTCAAGATGCAGTTCAAGGATGGAACGCCATATGAGGTACACCTAAAATATTTTTTCTATTAATTCTAGGATAATTCTATATAGAGTTTTGTGACGGACAAGTGATGAAACTCGTCCACAGTGTTTTACATGCTTATGGTCAATTATGAAGAATGCACCTTGTTATCTTATGTAACATTTTGCCAGGGTGAAATTTTTTAGTGTTTCATATGGTTACAAGCTACATTACTGTTCTATTTCCTATGGTTCTAAATGCAAACATTAAATGTATTTATATTTGTAAATGCACAAACCTCATGGTCAGTGTGTTGTGTCCTTGTGTCTAGATTATAAGGAGCTCTAATGTTAGACGCCCTGCATTTTTCTCTATTGATAATAGTATTTTTCACTTTTAACTAACCCTAATCTTCAATCAATGTGTTTATTTTGTCCAAGCAGGTTATTGAACGTAAAGGTCTTGATATGGTTCGTCGTGACTGGAGCCTGCTATCAAAGGAAGTGGGAGATTTCTGTCTTACACAAATATTGTCAGAAAGGTATGTGATGTTATGCCTCACTCCAGCACGGTATTACTACATTTCTTTTTTGCAAAGTTTGGAAACCTGAGCAGAATGACTGAATTACTGATCTATTCAAAATGTTTGGTTCTTGTGCTCTCAGGTCATGTGAGGATGTTGTTGAATCAATTCATAACTCTCTTATGAAGGTGAAGTTTTAGTTTCATACATCATTTTTGCCATTTCTTTTTGGGGGGAGGGGGAGGGGGTGCGCGGGGAGGTTGTGGGAATGGTGAAATGTATACACAGCATTTTGGCAAGTTTAGCTTGTTTGTGGGTGTATGTAAGTTTATTTAGTTGACTTTCATCCACTGACCAAATATGCATACATTTTGCAAAGGTGAAGATGTACAGTTTGATAAATTTTTCATCAATTGAATTTATTTGATAGATGATAATTCCATCCATTTGTAATTTGTACTTGATCAATTGTGCTTACTAATGTACTTATGCTTTAAACCCATACATACTGTCACAGAGAAATTTAACTCATTGTCAGTACTCATGCGTATCTAACAGGTACAGAAGGATATGAGAAGTGGACAGCTAGCGCTTGAGAAATATGTCATTACAAAGACACTGACTAAACCACCTGAAGCCTACCCAGATGCAAAAAACCAACCACATGTTCAAGTGAGCTTGAAATACAATCATTCTTCACATCACTAATTAGAACCATCGTTAACCTAATTTAATTTGTTCCACCATTTATCTAATCTTATGCATGGAATTTACATTTGTGTGCCATTTTTCAGGTGGCACTTAGACTGAAGCAAAGTGGTTACTCTAGTGGTTGCTCTGCTGGTGATACAGTACCATATATAATCTGCTGTGAGCAGGTTTGAGATGTAGTCATTTGTTTTCTGTTAAAGTTAGCAGTCTTTGAGCAGAAGTTACTTTGCTGTGAGATATTAGATTCATTGTATTTTTTTCCTTGATTTTCTGGACAGGGGACAAGTTCAAATAGTTCAACAGGGATTGCCCTGCGTGCTAGACATCCTGATGAATTGAAAATAGATGATGGCAAATGGATGATTGATATTGATTATTACTTATCTCAGCAGATTCATCCTGTAGTATCTCGTTTATGTGCTTCAATTGAGGGTACAAGCCCAGAGCGTTTGGCTGACTGTTTAGGGCTTGATCCATCCAAGGTAAGAGCATCCCTCTAGGCCACACTGACTTTAAATGGTATTTTCCCTCTTTATTTGCTTCTCAACACTTTAAATTGTGTTTCTTTTAGTTCCGAAGTAAATCAAGTGAAGCTACGAGCAGCGATCCTTCCTTCTCTCTCTTGTTTGCTGGAGATGATGAGGAGAGGTAATGGCTATGTGAATTTTCATTGTACACCTCTTCTGTGCCCATATTTCTGTCACAATTCAAGCTATATTTTTGTGTGATGCACTATCTGGTGAATAAGTACAAACTATTTAAGTATGAGCTACAAATTTGTAATTCCGTGTGGAATCATTTTAGTGCACTCCATGATATCTAACCACATTGTTTTTCATCAATCTAGTTCATTTCTCTTGGAAATTTTTCTAGATTTACCTTTCCCCAAGTTCTCCATGATATACTCTTTTTTTGTTAATCAATTAGGTTAATATCTTTGAAAAGAGTTTCTTAATTTCAATCATTCCAGATTCTTGTATAACAAATCATGTTCATTATCCAGGATAATGGAATTGGTATATTGGATTTTCTGGAGAGCTTGCTCATAAAAGAAATTGATATATTAATATGTGTCGCGAATGGAATTGCAGATATCGAGGTTGTGAGCCATTGATTTTGTCATGTCCCAGCTGCTCCAGTACTTTTGATTGTCCAGCTGTCTTCAGTTCTATTTGTATGTCAGTCAGTGAGAAGACAAGGCCAGAAACAGGGAACCATTTTTGGCATAGATTGCGTTGTCCTAAGTGCCCAGAGGAAGGTGATGTGGGTGGTATAACTCCTGGAATGATTGCTAATCAGGTAATAATCCTTTCCGACAACTGAAACAGTGCTAACGGGAAAATTGTGAAAGCGGAAACCTTAGGCCTTCCTGTAAACTCTAAACGACACACATTTGCACGGTCATATCTCTGGAAAATCCCTTAAAAGTCTGAATTGTCACGTAGAAACCTGAAGTCATTAAGCAGGTGGTGTAGGATTATTAGTTAAAAGATTTTTTCCATTTCACCCTTCTATCTCGTGCATAAATATTAATGTTTGCACGTCATCATCCACTTGTACATTGCACTAGTTTGATAATTCATCCCTTGATTATGTGATACGAAACAATAGTAATATCTTCCAAAATGTGTACTCGGCTGTATTTGTCCGTCAGGTGAAGAGGCAAGCGGAAGGGTTTATCTCCATGTATTACAAGGGCTTAATGACGGTAATTGCCTGTTTAGCAGAATTCAGGATTCAGTGATTATAGATTTAAGAAACTAAATTATTTACAGAAACATTTGACTATTTGGTGAGAATTATATCTTTGGCAATAATAGAACCCTACCATTGATGTGTTTTACTCAGTGTGACGATGAAACTTGCAAATACACCACATGTAGCTTGAGCCTCCGGCTGATTGGTGATGCCGAAAGAGGAACAGTTTGTCCTAACTATCCTCGCTGTAATGGGCGTCTCGTAAGAAAGGTTTTCTTCACCATCTCATGCACACTTGTATATATCTTTTCTTAATGTACATTTATCACATAACTAAAAATTATTTGGGTTTAATCGTGCCTTCACCAGTACACTGAGGCGGATTTGTACAGGCAGCTTACCTATTTCTGCCATCTATTGGATACTGCACGATGCACGGAAAAGGTTACTGAATCTCATCTAGCTTAGCTTTTTAATTTAGTTGGACGTAATCTTTTATGTTAAGAAATTGAGTAATTGATTTATTTATTTATTATCATTGGGAGTCGCAGATGGAGATTAGTGCTAAAATACCTCTAAAAAAAGAGCTGAGCAAGATTCGGCCTATGGTTAATTTGGCGGCATCAACAATTCAAAGGATTCGGGACCGTTGTGGCTATGGGTGGGTGCGATTGAACGATCTCATCGTCACGGTATAAATTTAAATTGAGTCTCGTACCTTTGTATTGTACATATAATTGTATGTGTATAAGCATTAGTTTTCATTTGCTTTACCTAGAAATAGGGAGTCAAAAGTTCTGTTTTGTCCTGGGATTTCAACTGCTATCCCGCAATTCTTGCTTCCCATGTGTTGCATTAAAATCTTATTGCGTTTCATTTCTTTAATAAAGAAACTGATAATTAAGATGATACATTTTACTCACTCTGTTCTAAATGATTGTATAACTAGAATCAATATTTTATAATTATTTTTTGAATTATATTTAATTAGTAATTATTTAAAACAGAGACCTATCATGAACTCAGACTAGGTCAAGTTCAGGCCAGCGTAGACTCAACGCACAGGTTTTTTTTTTTTCTTTTCCTTTTTATATATATTTATATGTATTTAATTTATTTTTTAAAATTTAGACCGTGACTGACTTGAGCTCGTCACGTACCGTCCCATTATATTTGATCTCATTATTTTTAACATTAGCCTGGCTACTCGCGCGGGCTTTAGTATTGTTGTCCCACTTGTTTGTCACCTTCAAGGGTGCGTTTAACTTTCTAGATTGCTTTTCTCGGGCTGAGAATTTCTATAGCATTTTTTTGGTCGTATCTAACCTTCGAAGGCCTCCACATTGTCCTAGTTTTTTTCTTTGAAAATGCTGCTTTAATCAGCGATATTCACTGAAAAAAAAAATTAATTCCTGTCCAATTGTCAAACTTCGTCTCTTTCAACGCCTTTTGAAAGTCCAATTAGCATTAAAAATCAGTAAGTTGGCGGTACAAGGAAAGGAACAAGTTTTTGAACGAGGAGAAAGCACTATATTACTTTTATTAAGAGGAAATGAAATAATGGCTCCAGAAGAATCCATAAGATACATTATTAATGTAAAATGCAAAGATAAGTATGCCCAACTATGTAAAAGCTCCTCCAATTCTGTTGGAATCATTACTTGCAATTTGTACACCGATTGGTGCAATTGATCTTTCAATCCTCCCTCATTGCAACTCCCCAACAGGTGCCTCATTCAGCCAGAGGAAATGAATGAAGTCGTACAATTTCGTACTCACACTCACCTGCTTGCCGTCATGATGTTAGTTTTTCATGGTTACTGAGTGGGTGTATGTGAACAAATGAAAAGATCTTGAGCCACAGATATTTACATTACCTTGTAAGGTGTTGGGTTCAGCCTCCTCATGTGATCTGGCCGCATTTGCTCCAGCTGTTTAATGCAACGCTCCCTGATGTCCTTTAGAGGTGGTAAACCTTCCCTTGGTTTATCTTCAAGAAGCAAAAACCAATTGTTTTATTTTATGTTGGTTAGGCAAGGGGGACAAAAGTTTTTAGAGCTTATATTTACAAGTTTTATGAGCTAGCAAGAAAAGACATGAATGTGTAACAAAAAATGCACCAAAAACTCTATCAAAATTTGAGAGGATGTGGTGATTCCTTGTAGACCATCACATAGTTCCCCCACCTGTGCTCCCTGACCAGTAACACTTCAGAAGCTCTTCGACTTGCTGTGGCACCACATATGCTCTCTTGGATTCATTGAAAGGGTGACGACACAAAATTCGTTCTCCCACCTGCAAGTATAAAAATATCATGAAAATGGAGCCTTTCTGCTGACAGATAAGTACAATTAATGTGAACGACAAAAGTTGACAAAATACCTTTGGAGATGGTTCATTTTCCCCCGTCATTATGTCCACCAGTGGGTAACCTTCTCTGCCATACAGTCTGTAAGACCGTTTCTTACATGGTATAGAGACCTAGTTCCCAGAAAAAGGCATAATGATTACAAAGTGAACAGAGATGCTCCTATAAGATTCTTAGTGTTCAAACCTTTGAAACATCTTCAGAAAGTTTGATGCGAGGCTGGTTATTTATCTCCACAAGCTTGAAAACACAGCCTAAAGCAGCCTGAACATAGCAAGTGACTAGATAGGTTCCTATTCCAAATGCATCAACCTCATGACCCTTGTAAAGACAGAAAAAGCTGAATCATTAAGACATCAAGGTCAAACAAAATGTCCCTAGAATAACAAAAATGCACAAATTGATATATATCATCCTGCATCCATATCACATAAAAGGGTAAATAAAGATTATGCATTTCTCTAAAAGCTTAAACTGATAGTATAGATATAATTTACTCTTCTAACCCAACAAACTATTACTAAATACAACATTTCAGCAGGACAGCTAGTTATAGATAAGACCACCATCTTTTGAGAAAATAGTGAAATAACTAGGAGCAGCCATGTAAACCAAACTTGATGAGATATGAAATGTGCCTGTCAAGCAGAGTCAATAAATTAATTGAAAAAGTTCAGGCATGCAGAAATTACTCAGAATGCCAAATTGCCAACCGAGATCAATGAAATACAATCCACTCATCAGAAAAGATGCCTAGTGGTGTATCTCACATTCATGAGATCCCATGGAGAGTAGTTGCACTATCCAGAAAATTTTTAAGAGGAACATATTTCCAATCTTAAAATCTTTTTAACATATTGATCCACTTATGATGCAATGAGCAGATATATATTATCTGAAGCACTTTGATTTAGAGACATTACCTGTTTGTTTAGAGCATCTAAAGTTTCTTCATTGAGATCATTACTGGCAGTAATGCTCATCTTTTCAAAACCAGGCACTCCAAACTCTTTTTCAATGGTATGAAAGAATTTCCGAGCCTCGCAAGACAAATATGCTAAATCACCGGAGTCCAATCTAATGCCTAGAGCTTTATACCTGTTTAGAACCTCAAGTAAACTCAGCTGTAAGTGGTATGTTATGGCTAAAAAAAGAGGAAAAATGAGGACTATTAAAACACTAGATATGAACATGGAGGCTTTTCAATACGAGGAACAAAAACAAAGGTAACATCATATAGGAAGGAGTAAGTAGATTTCAAGAGTTTAAAAGTTAAAACAATTTTTGAATTCTCAAGTTCTAAGCGATGCTTCTAATCTTGAAAAGATATGCATTTCTAATGCCATTGCATAAAGTTTCAATATGCTAAAATTTAAATTGGGGACTCCAATTCCTGTCTACCCATCAAGTAAAGAGGCCTCATCGTCACCATCATTTTTGTAATCACCAACTTTCTCTTTTCTGCCTGAAAAACTAAATAAATGCTACTAAAAACATGAAACACAAGCAGTACCACTCAAAGAATAGATTGAAAACCATGCCAAAAATAATAATAATAATAATAAAAGGAAACTGTTTGGTGTCCATGTTCACAAAAAATGTAACTGTTTTAGTTGAGTAAAGATGGCAGGCAGCTTTCAAACATACCCCAAATCATTAAGTGCGAGAGCAACTGCACAAAAGTTAGGAATTCCACTCCTTATGACCTGGTAAAATGGATGTGGTATTACTGAACCCCATTAAATGTCAAATTAATACAAAATGAAGATATAACAAATTTATATATACTAAAATATAACATCACAAGGCACGAAATACAAAGTAGCATACATGTTTGTTTATTACAATCTATGGACTCACATGTACCAAGCTACACATCGTTGTGCCTCTTAAATAATAATACCTTGCAAGATATCATCAGATTATTCTTTTAAAAAAGGAATCTAGGTAGAGGACACAAGTTGTTGAATAATGAAGTGTGATCTATGACCGTATTAAATAATTTTAGCTAATTAAAAGAAATTTTAAGAGGTTTAATAACTCCTTTCATTTTTTCTTTTAAATTCTTTTGTTTTTTTGATAATCTATGAATTGAGAATTATTTTGTTTAAATTCTTTTAATCAGGAAATGATTTAGACAACTAATCAACTCAAAGCATAATTTAAGTTATTTGTGTGCATAAATAAAGTGAGAGAGAGAGAGAGAGAGAGAAAACACTTATAAACAAGGAAACTGGAAGAATTCTATGAATAAAGACAAGTCTAGATCCCACTGATGTGATTAAATACTGAGTTGACTTAAAAAGTGCTCCACTTACATCATATGTGTCTACAAGAGCTAGAAAGTGATTGGGGAATGCCAAGGCATATGAGGTGAAAGCGGCTAGCTCACTTTGATTTGTCTCACCAAAGATGCCACATAATGCCTTTGACCACTGGCAAGAATGCAAAAAAAATAATAAATAAAAAAATAGTACTGGGGCAAATTATGAATAGAATAAAAAAGAATAGAATGCAAATGAAATGTAAAAATTACTTTCCAGATGAAGATATGATTCCTACAATATATCTGAAATGGACAAGTAAAAACAACAGAAACAGACAAGGAGCATTCTTTTTGGAAGGTATGTTGAAATTGAAGCCTTAAGGAATGTGAACAAATTGACTTAATTGATCTCACCAAATGCAACTAAACAGATGAGAAGCTTGCAGATTAAACAACAGCAAAACAGAGAAGGAGAAAAAAAGAACAATTAAAATAAAGTAGCTGAGGAACGGAAAAGGCACATTTTCTATATGAAAGGTAAGGTTCACATTGTCCCAGCGAGCCTGCACTTCTGTTTCAATGCGATGTCTATTCAAGTGTGCTACAATGGTTTTGGAAAAAAGACAGGATCATTTCGAATTTTTCTAAAATTGCAGGGAGTTTGATCTGGTCCAGGTCTGAATAAAGTTCATACTAAATTATATAACGAAGTTCAAACAAACTACCTTCCAAGATCAGATGAGCACAATTACTAACATCAAACCAAATGGATACTGACAGATCATGCCTAGAAAATACAGGCCAAATTCAAAGAAAAACCTGAATTTTGCTTAACCACTTCTGAACCAGACTAACAAAATCCTCACAAGTATTCGAGCCATCCGAGCTTTTAAGTGATTTCTCTATAATCTCATCAGGGCTCTGCAAATTAACAGATCATTAGACCAACAATAATGAAGGTTTATACAAACCTAAAGATCTACAACTAGGAAAATATTCTCCTTTAAAGCAATACAATTTTATGTTGATGCATTTGAATAAGAAGACCCCAAAATAGCAAACAGATCTAAATGTCAGCGTCAAGTTCAGTGAATGGCTCCAGCAGCACTTGATAGGTAAGGACCAATATTCTCCATTGGACAGGAAACAAGATCAAGCCCAAAAACAGCCACAAACAGTAGGAAGTACAGATCCCAGGCAGCTTCTTAAAATAAATCCAGAAAAGCAGAGAAGAGAATAGAAAGCACATAAAGCAGTTGATAAATGAATAATCATTTACCAAAAGGGTTTTTGGCAGAATTTTTATAAAATGTTCTTACGAAAGGGGGAAAAAATTAACACTTTTGATAAAGCGCCTATCAAGTACTTATCATCTGCTGAGAAACATCTATCAACTGCCTTTACAAAGTAACAATTAATTTTTTTATTCCAAAAAATGCTTTCGTATAACTTATCCTAACACACAACAAAAGAAAAAGGTAAAATGCACTTCAGCCATTTGAAAGAGCTTTTCATGCTTCCAAAAGCACTCCCGAGTGCACCCTAAGCAATAATATTGGATCATGATATGTTTTCTTGGCTTGAAAAATACAGTCCGACAAAAGGACTTGTCATGCAACTTAATGTATAACAGATACAATGGATACCAAATATGTGGCTTTCCTATACAGATACACAAGACAATGAACTCTTGCAAAGGATCTCATTTCTCAACTTAAAAGATGCCAGGAAACACTAAAAAGAAACAGCTAGTGAGATTCAATGGAAAAAGTGATTTTAAACCAAGAAAAATCAAACATCATAAAGCCATAACCTTTCATGATGGTATAATTAAAACTAAACTGGTATTATGGAAAGTTTTCTAAATTAAAAAGTGCTCTTTTTAACTACTAACAATAATGTATCAAATCTTCCTATCAGATTCACTAACCATAAACGAGCTAACAAAGGCATGTGAATGCGTCCCACGAAGAGGTATACCAAATAACTTCCCAGCTGCAACATTGCTGTTAACAAAATACACAAAGTGAACAGGAGACAAACCAAATATTAGCTAATATCAATAAACAAAGTAGCAGAAGATAAATGCAGAGAATTAAAGCTCAAAGTGATCTAAAGATCAATCAAACAAGAGGGCACTCGAATCTTTGCCTTCCTTCACTTCTTTGTAACAGAGATCTATGAATGGTGATTTAAGTAATGGTGAAATTCTCCTACCACAACTAATTAATTAGCATACATTAGCATCACCAATAGAAAGCTACAAACAAAGCCAACTATAAGAAACAATTCTCTATAGGTGAGGAGAAGCAGAATTGATGTCTCTTTCAATGAGTTCTACTAACCATCATATCAGTAGGAGCACACAAGACAAAAAAGATAAACTTGGGGTACTTAGGGAATCATAGCAATTATGATCCCCTTCACAAACCAATTATATTCCCAGAAGTAAATAAAATAATTTCTTTGATTTTCAAAGAGATTCAAACATAAATGGACCAAACTGTTAAACATGTGTCATATAAATTGATTTTAAAATGGTTTCTTTAAACAAAATAATACTAGAAATGAGTTACTCACACATGCTTAGAACTTACAGGAGAAACAAAAATGGACACAAGAAACACCCAGGGTATCTAAGGACATTTCATTAAAAGTCACCTTGTTGAATCAAATCCTCCCATGTAGCAATATTTTGATGCACCTATTCCACCATCAGGTCCCTACATGTGGCATAAAGAGAACTATTTTAATGAACAGGCATAAATCAGATGTTCAAATAAAAGAATGAAAATACATGTGAGCAACCTGAGCCCGTCGAAGGCCAAACTCGAGTAACATTTTAGATTTTCCAGCAACAAATCGATGCCTTGCAGCATTTGTAGCCACTAATGATGCGTAATTAATAAGATTCAAAAAAGGTGTTTCCAGCAATTGAACCACCTAAAACAACAAAAAATAATCATTAGAAAGAATTTGGAATTTAAAACAAAGAACTGCACAAGAAAGATACAGAATACAATAAAGATCAAATAAAAACAATGACTATGACTATTGGATATCATAATATGATGAGGCAATCAAGTTTAGTGGTACTCACGGCAATTGGCCCTTCAACTCTCAGCAGGGGTACCTTTGGGAAAACAACGGATCCCTCTGAAATAGCATACACTTCAACATCAGAACAGTCGACTCCTCTAAGATAATCGAAGAAGCCATCCTATAGTTTGTAAAAGAAAAAAAATAACAAATAAAAAAATCAGTTAATCTATTAGTTAAAAAATCTAATTTGCAGGTAAATTGACAGATTACGGAATCATATTGAAAGCATCATAATACATCACAATGCATTTTGCACTATTGCTAGAAAGAACATAAAATCCAAACTCTTTTTTGGTAGTTAGTTCATATCACAGCAGCAATTCACCTTATCTGATCTTTATATGAACAATTAGTAGAAAGAGATGCAGAGATGACAGATAATAACAATTAACCAACCAAGTTATTTTTACACCTTTAGGGAAGCAATTGAGACAATAAATGTCCAATTTATCTAGCTTCATCCATCCATAGCTACCGATAACATCTGGACAACTGTGCTTACATACCTATGTACGTGTACTTTACAAGTAATTGGTAAAAACAAAGTGGTCTACAACATTTCAACAGGTTCATCATAAACAACAATAGCCAAGCAGCAAAATCAAATTCAAGAAGCTTTTCCGATAGACTGGTGTCAAGTCTCTTGTCAATTGTCATTAGACACATTTGCAGCAAAATCTATGATAGTGAGAGAAACATTAGCTAAAAAGATATATAAATTCCAAAAATTTTGCATGTATATCGCCAATGCACAACTTTAAAAGTATCAACTAGACATCCAGAAGAGGTAAGAGAAAGTGGCATGACAACTTAGCCTTATTATAAACGTTAAACTAAAGACTTGTACAAGTGAGTAGATTTACAAAATCAACCATTTCCATAGAGTCTGTACTAGTACGGATCTGAATGAGATGAATAATGAATGGCACAACCAGCATTAACTCTATGTTAAAGGTCATGGTAATTGATTCGAATGAAGAACAACAGTGGGCATCAAATCCACCTTACCAATGAAAGGCTCGATTACTGAATGGTGAAAATATTGAGTTTTCTCTTCTTAAGAAGAAAAATATATTGCAAGTTAAAGACATCTATTAAAAAAAAATACGGGGAAACACTAAATCTTTCAAATTGACTTCATTCAGTGATTTTATTTTAAAAATATGAAACAAGACCATAATATCATTTCTTTAAAAATAAAAAGCAAAAACAAAATGAGAATATCATTAGTAGTATTATTGGTAAACTGGTTAGCTATACCTCACATGAACCAGCCAGGCTATCACGAACAAAAGAGATCTCATCCTCTGTCAATTTGAAGTTAGCAATGAACCTTATGCATTCTTCTAAACCAGCAAAGACTGTATATTCACCACCAAATGGATTCCTTCGAAAATATAAATCAAACCTGAAGCACATCATCAATAACAGATACAATCTTAGAAAGCCACTCATTACATTCCTACTTCTAAAAGGTTAGTTTTGCAGTAGAGAAAAAACAGAGTAAGTAGCTCAAGAACAAAGTGCTTAGAATGCCCCTAGTACTGAGGGTCCTTGAAGCTGCCTGCAACAACTAAGTAAAATTAAATGGTTCAAACTTTTGCCGAGAAATCTAACATCTAATAGTGTGAAAGAAGACTTCATGTCATGTAGAATACTTAAAACTGGATATGTGATGGAAATTGAAATCCCTAGATTTTCCTTTTCATTAACTTTTAATATATTTTAATGATTAGTAATCCATATAGTAATTTCACACTCCAGGCCAAAAAAACACATGAAATGGATTCTTTAGTGTATAAGTTATATTCGAACTGCAAATGTAGTGATTGAGCTAATCATCCATGTAAAAACTTTATAATCTGATTAACTTCCATCCAGTAGCAAAACCTCTCAATCGGAACTCCGTAGCACTTTCAAAGCATCACAAAGTCCAAAGCAGAAAACCGGCACAACATATTCATTTCCACATGCACATAATAACCTAAGTATAACAAACCAATGTTCCAAGACGATGAATTATGTGACACAAACAAACAGCAGTATATTCAATTGACGGTAAACTCCCATTAATCATCGACAATTTCCGCAACCAACGAGAAAGCTATACAAATTCAACAACACACCAAACTAACTAATTAACTAACATCAAAACCATAAATAAGCGAATAAATAGAAAAAAGCCGCGCTTGGATAACGAGAAAATTGAATTGCGCGCGCGCGCACAGACACACTTACACAGCACGTTCGTTGTGCTTGCCGGCTTTCCAGTAAGCATAAGCCATACTGAACTGATAAAGATCCGTTAACAGCGGCGTAACCATAGGGTTAGTCGGTCCGTCAACCCGACCCGATAGCGGTACACTCGGTCCATTCGCTTTCCCCTCCATTTTCATTCACAATTATTTTTCACTTTTCCTGTTTGGGACTAGTTAATACGTGCGTTTGCGTATATGTATATATAGAGAGTTTGATTGGAAAAGCAGAGGGATTCTGTACTTAGAAAGGAAATTGCTTGTCGACGACCATTGAAACCGAGGAAGTGCTTTTCGAGAAAATCTAGAAAATCTTTCGAGGGTGGAAGGTCAAATAAACAGTTGAAGACTGGACCGTCAAATACGACTACGTTTTGAGTCTCAGTCACGCTACGTGTTTCAATCCGTTGCCATTTTGTTGCAGCTGGTTAATTGATTTGTTTACCGGAATGTTATATATTTATTGGAAAAATACGGAAATTTTTTTAATTTTATATTAATTTTCATATTAATTTTTAATTATTAAATTAATATATTTTTAATAATTAAAATTAAATTAAATTTATGTAATTAATGTATTATAATTAATATATGTGTTAAATTTAATTTTAATCATGAAAAATGCATTAATCTAATAAACGAAAAATTAATGTAAAAATTTGTATAAATTTTTGGACTCTCTATCTTTCTTCATATTTATTAGTTTTTAATTGATAAAACAAAATATATAATAAAATCAAAATATGAAAATGAATTATATTAAAAACGGAAAAAAGTCATATTAATTTTTTAAATTTTTTGCTATATATTATAAATACGATGTTAAAAATATATATTCTTAGAAGAACTTGAAATACTTAAATTATTTTTAAGGGCCGGTTAGCAGTTTCTTATTTGCTTAGAAAGTACAAAAACAATTACATGAAGGATGTGAACGATGTGAAACCAATGAATTTTTTTGGGTTTTGGACAAGGAGATCTATAAATATTACATTGACGTATCAGAATGTCTCTTCAGTTTGTCAAGCATCGATTGAATTTGGCATGGTCGATGTTGATTGATATTGTGCTATTTACTGGATTACAACAAAACAGAGTTGAAATCGTGCTTAATTATTATTTGGCACCTCAGCACTGATATGCGGAAGAACGCATGACAAATGGCATATGCAACAACTTAAAGCTTAAAAATGGGGGCATGGCATCATAAAGCACCTAGAATGAATGCTATGTATCAGATACGCAATTTGGATTTTGCAGAATGACAGAAACTTGAAGTATATACAGAAGGAAAGTATACATGCAGTGCAGGGTGCTCGCTCCCAAAAAAGCATGCCAGTATATACAAACATGCCCTGGAGCTCAACGCGTTGTGCAAAACCAGGCCACTGCATTTCAGTCTTCACATGTCCATTACCTAGTAAAAGATTTTATATACGAAAGATGGCCCAAGATGAATTGATTTTAAATTTAGAGTTCAGGAAAGTGCAAAGTCTTCAGAGTGATCAAATTGCTTTAGATTTGGTAATACAGCGTTCTAACAATGTAAAACCTTGATGATTCACACTACTCAAACTAGTCCTTCCAATTTTGCAAAGTAAATGGAATGATTATTTAGGGATATGTATAACAGGCCGATGCTACGGACTGTGTTAAGATCCAGAAAGAAAATCAAGAAACTTGTATTCAAATGGAGCTCTTGGAAGTCTCAGAAAGAATAATGATGCAAAGACCTCTAGCAGCACCCAGGAACAGATTGGAATAAACAAAAATATAAGAGGCTAAGCAGGGGATTTTGGTTTTGGTCAAGCCAACAGTTCTTACAACCCGTTTGACGGGTGAAGAGGAAGAGATGACTATGAAATGTACTGAGATTTCCAACTAATTCAATTCAACACCTACAAACACGTAATGAAGAACCTTGTTGAGTTGAATTCTGGACTTGAACCTCAAATAAGGCATGCAACAATTACTCGGTAAGGACTTCAAGAGCGACACCAGAGTAGTCAGTCAAAGATAAGTTAGGTGAGGTGAACAATCAAGAATGGAATGCAGGCCTCTAACCCGACTGGAAATTTAAAGTCGAAATAATAGTTGCCCTGCCCAAACCAGCAGACCCCGCTATAATTGATGCTTTCTTGACAATACCAATGAGGAAATTTTCATATATATAACACACATACATGGGAAGACGAGAGCATTAGCATATAATAGACAGTTATCATATGCTAGTCATTAGCCAATGTCAGTCACGACCAAAAAATAAAAATAAAAAAAAAACAAGAGGAGTTTAAATAGTTAATGCCTACTTTAGACCATAAGCATTGCCTGAAATGTGAATTTTATAAATTCACCTGGATATCGGAAGTTAGAGTCGTGTCCCAAAGTACCTACTTCGCTTTTGAGGCTTCCGTAAGCAATCTGAAATATTAGGGGTTAACTACAGCTGCAATAAATCCCAGTGGTTAATTGAGTAGCATGAGTCCAGTAAACTTCAAAAATCCTTTCTTTCTTGCTTCATATGATCACAGTGGAAACTTCTTGTTTGCGTGCTGGGAAAAAGCGCATGTCAGGAAAAATGAAGGCAGGCATATAGTGGCGAGAAGAAAAAGGAACATCTGAACACCAAAGTATTTTTACCTATTCAATTGTGGGGAAAGTATACCATTGTGCTCTATCTTAACACCCTCTGCCTGGTCTAGTCCTATCATGCGTGCTTCAAAAGAGCCACTGTCCTTTCGATCAGAGCCTTGTGTACTAAAGGGATGTAGTACTGTAGCCGTGGATCCAGTTTCAAATTCAATACATAAAGCCATGTCAGACAAAGGGCTATGAAAATCCTTTTCTTCCTTCTTAACAGAATAGAAAATGACATTAAATACTTCTAGAAGCAGACTCATGGATCCAACACTCGATCTTCAAGCCATATAATGTAATTAGTTAAGGAATGGAGGACTAGACCTGGTTGATTTTTCTCAGAATGTCTTGCATTAAGTTGTTGATGAGGCAACACGTTCACCCCGCGTGTTTCCTTCCCATTGCAAAACTAAATATATTAGATTGTCTAAGGTAATTTCTTAGTTCTGTACACACGATCACTTACAAAAGTGGTTAGTCAGTCTTACCCCAGAAGATGTACCAAGGTGGAAGGCTCCAAGGTAAGCCTGGATTGATGAATCCACACAAAATGAGGTTTCAGAATTTATTATATCTGGCACATTGGGTAGTTTCAACCCGTTTGAGAAAGTGCGCTGGTTGGGTAGATTGAACATGTTTTGCATTGGTGTTTCTTGGTTCACAAGTGTGCCTGTTGAGTTCATATACAAAGATCCATTTTCCGCACCAAATTCCGTTGTCATCTGAGACAATTGAATAGGCGGCAGTGCTTCAGGCACACACATAGGATGTAAACCTATTCCATTTCTCATTGTTAACACCTGAAATGAGAATCATGACAATAAAAATTCAGGACCAAACTTGTAACCATAACTGTCATCACTAATCTTTTTTCCATTCATATTAATAACTATAATAAAATCACTTCCTCTGTTTCAAGTATTTCATGGCTTCTGTTCAATTTAAGGTTGAACGATAGACATCAATAATGTTTAGCATTTGGGATCTGGCCCTCTAACTAAGCATAATTGCCAGTTCCTTAAAATTTCCAGGAACTTTTGCTGAATTTTTGCGACAGAGTTCACAGTTGGCTCCGACTGTTACACCCAAAACCATTTATTAAAAGAACACTGTAGAGTAATGGCTTTAAGCAGTAACATCAATAAAGACAGTTCTGTTTCTCTTACAGGCAAAAAATTTCCAGCTACTAATATCTACAGACAGATAAAAAATTGAGAGCATTTCTTATAATTCGTCTTTATCATACTTAAAAAATATTATTAGAGCATATTGATTGATAGATCACTCCCAGTATTACAATGACTTTTGCCAGAGCTATCAGACAATAACATGAACACGGGATGCCTTGTGCAGCTAGAACTATGCAAAAATAGGGTAACAGGTATTGGGTAGTAAGGGGTGGCATGTGTTCTCCCAACTTTCATCCACAGGAAAGTGTCATGTGTTCCTCTGCAAGTTAAGGCCTAACTGAGCCAAATGAGAACATTAATCACAAATCCAAATGGTTGACGGCATCCAATCACCACTTCCAGGCCCTTGCTCCAACAAAACCAGCAAGAGTACTGGAGCCCTAGTAGCAATTCAGTTCTCCCAAAATTCCATGCAATATCTTTGTTAATTATTCTTTTGTTAGCCTTGATTCTTAATATCAATCAATTCAGTTAATTGGCTACATGTCAATGGTCTGCTAGCTCAGTGACTTGCTCAAATTTCTAAAACAAAGGCTTCAATACCAAATGTATGAAAATGCATCAAAGTAACACTATCTAAAAGGTACTAAAAGTGAGAGAAACCACAAACCTGTACTTGGAGCTGAAGATGCTTGAGGTACTCAATCGCTTCATCAAGCATCGATGCCTTGTCGGTCTACCGTGAATAAAAAATACAATGAATACTGGTAACTAAATTTGACCATTTTTATAAAACAAAAGCAAGCAACCATGAAAGCGATCATATTAGATGAGCATACCTTATTAGAATTTGGTACTAAGTTTTGCAATGCTTTCATTTTCTCATTAATCTTGCTCCTCCTCCTCTGTCATTAAGCACAAGTTTCCACCCATCAAAATACTCATAAAAACAAAACGTTATTATCAAAACTTCCCATTGCAGAATTAGAACGAAGCTAAGCCACCTTTTCAGACAAATTATGGACCTCTGCAGCTCTGCTTCTCTTTGATGAACTGCGAGGACGCGCTGGCTTAGCTTCAACTTCATTTTCCAAAGGTTCAACACCCTGTGGCGATTAAGGAATCATCAAGAAATTTAACTTTTAGACAATTCAAATTCAACCATTTCCAAATTTTACAACAGAAATAAAAGCTTTAAAATATAAATTAGAATAACTATTGTTCATATATTTTTCTTCTAGAAATATCACAAGTCTAAGCTAATTAAGTATTGAAAGGTAGAAAAATTCAAAATGTTACCTTCTGTGTTCTTTATCCACATTTTCTCAGCAACCAAACAGAAACTAAATTAAAAATTTAACGCTTTAACATTTTCTTACCATCACCACCCAGGAAAATTTTTTTTTTTTTAGCCATTCCTACATCTTTTCCTACACTTTCTCGACAAACAAACAGAGGGTATATAAACTACAAAAACGGCAGACCATAAACAACCATAAAAGAAAGTACCTCGCTTTGACAATCATGCTCGTCAGTGTTCTCGTTCTCACTAACTCCAACAGATGAAGACGAAACGTGAGGTCCATACGCACTGGCATTCCCAGACAAATACAGATCACTAGCTGACGTGTTCACCGGCTCAACGGCTGAGATCCCTGTTGATATGCTCAAAGGGCGAGCATTCTCCGGTGAGTATGGGACCACGTTGGCCTTACCAGAAGATGACGTAGTTGCTGTTTTTGTGAACGTTGTTGTTGATTATGGAGATGAACAGTAGAGAATATGCTGAAGCAACAGAGAAATTTCATCCGAAGAAGACGGAGGATGGTTGTTATGAAATGAAGATGATGAACCGGCAGCAGAATATATGTTATACTCGTACACATGATCTTCTTCCATTTAGTTTCTTGTGCGTCTTTGTAGTTTTCTGTTGGGTTTTGTTCCAGTTATTATATATCTTACTTCTTGGCTTCGCTTGGTTTGTTGCTGCCGCTGCTTCCTTTGCTCTGTCTGCTCATCAAAATATCATTACCATTTATCAGAAACAAAACAGAGCCGAGAGTTTGAGAGTGCGGAGCGGAGGATTAAGTTAAAACAAAACAAATACGTAAAACAGTGATGGTGTCTTCACGCGCTACTTCCGCGATTGTGTAAACAAACATTAATGTCGTCAAATGATTCTTTAACAGTGTTCCAAATGACGGTTGAATGTACGAGATAGTCCTGCCGTACACTTTTTCGCAAAATTATTTCATTAATAAAAAATTATATTTTAAAAATTAATTTATTTAAATAAAATAAATTAAATTAAATAATTAAATTTATTTAATTTTTTAAAATTTTTATTAACAATATAATTATTTTTGTTAATGAGTTAATATCATTATATTATCATAAATAATGTATAACATTTTTTAATTTTTAATTTAATTAAATATTAATATGTAATATAATTAATAAATAATTAAAATTATATTTCAATAAAAATTTTAATTTATATTATAAAATATAAAATTAATTTATAAATTTTATTAAAATATAATTTTAATTATTTATTATTAATTATATTATTATTATTTTATTAGAAATAAAAAATAAAAAAATTAGTTGATAAATAATACGACAAGATACTATCCCAAGATTTTCCGGTTGTAAACAATGTTGGTTCTGTGAGGTGAATTCCACTCACTCGCACTCACCGTTTCCCTGACTTGCACGTGACCCACACTAACAGTTTAACAGTGTAAACGCCGTCATGACATAATACTCCCTTGAAATTGTGTGTGCCTGGCAGTGAGCCATCAACCTCATTTCTGAAAACGATCTGATACAGTTGTGCTCTGTTGCAGTCAAAGGCTTGCTCCAGTGTGCTTTACGAAGACATACAACACACAATAATAATAGAAATCACTCAGCACAGCACTGCACTGCACTGCACTGCAAGCAACTGCCACCAGCTGTGGCTGTGATGATTGGAGAGAAGACTCGGAGAAATAATGGAGAAGTTCGTACAACCTCCTCTTGTCTATTTCTTGGAAGAGGAAGAGTTGTTGGCTTGGTGGCGGAGCCTTTCGTTCTGTCATTATCGTGAGGGTTTAATGGGCAATGACGAAAAATAATTATGGAGTTGAGGTTTGAACGAAAGAGGAGCTAAATAGCTAGCTCGTTAA
The DNA here is from genome assembly GCA_032401905.1 of Swietenia macrophylla. Lineage (NCBI taxonomy): Eukaryota > Viridiplantae > Streptophyta > Magnoliopsida > Sapindales > Meliaceae > Swietenia > Swietenia macrophylla. The sequence continues at coordinate 6,307,423 of CP135560.1, read as the reverse complement.
AGACATTGTAGATTTCATGGAATTGCTTTGTTTACTATTGGGGGAAAGAGAATATAAAAGTTGCTTTAACTTCATCATACGCAGGTGATATCTATCCTCCCTCTTGTTTGGCTTAATCATAACATAGATGCAACTATTCTCAAAACTAATGTATAATACCTCCAATTGTTTACCTTTATATTTGATAGTTAATTAATTAAAATAATTTTTTATGCATAAATTTTATATATTTATTGTATTTTTTATATACTTCTCTCAATATTTAAAAAAAATTAATAAAAAATATTTTTATTTTTAATTTTAATATTTAATTTAATTTAATTTAAATAAATAAATAAAAATTAAATACTAATTTGTTAATAAGATAATAATATAAATTACTTATTTGTGTACAATTATAAATTATTTAATTTGATAAATATATATATAAATTTATAAGATATGGATATATATAAATCGATATTATAAATTATTTGTCCGTACAAAATTATTTAGTTACTATAAAATATTTTCATAATCAATAAAAAATATTAAATTAAAAATTTATGAAGTAAAATAATTTTAACAATCAGAAATATATTTTATAATAGTTAAAATAATATTATACAAGTAAATAATTTATTATATCAATTAGTATATGCTTATATTATATAAATTTATATATATTTATTAAATTAAATGATTTATGATTTAATTATTATTTATGAGGGGTATTATTTATTAATTTTAAAAAAATTTACATCCCCGTGTAATTTTCTCAAATCTACGGAAAGGTAGGGAAAATATGCTTAAGATATATTAAGCCTCCCCGTGCTTTTATTGTACGATATAGTTAGATCTGCTTCAGTTTTCAGTTGATTCTAATCTGACTAAACAACCACAAGTCACAGATTAATCTGACACAGAGTAGAAGGAAAAGAAAAAGGAGCAGTCACAGCTAGATAGACGTCACAAAGTTTACCAAGGATGTGATGGGAAGACAGGAAGTTGATCGACAACAATTTATATTAATGAAAATGGAGTTGTTGCATGAATTTCACAAAATTCATTAACGACATAATATAAGTTCCGTTCAGTTTCGGAAACATGGAAAAGGAACCTGGAATGGGTTCCTGGCTCCGGCTGAGGCTCGTTTGTGTTTGGTTTAAAAGGAGAAAGCCCTTTTGCTTCTCGCCATCCCCCCACCGTTAAACGCCAAATTCAAAAATTGATGTTGGTCGGAGGGTCAGACCGGATCACTCACTAATCTGATCTCGGTGTCCATCCAATTACTGTCCTGTCCAAACCAGCGTCATCTTAGGCAGACACAGATGGTGTTGCCAATTAGTTTTCAATATCTTTTTCCCAGCCTGTCTCCATCACGTGGTACATTTCTATTGGTTATATAGATCTCTCATCCACCTATGGCTAACCTACTGGCGGGACCACTATAATTTCTTGGTCGCCATCATCCATCAAACGTCATACGAATCCAGTCGAAATCGAACGATCGGAACTGCTTTGAATTGATCCTTTATGTCGTTCGTGGGGTCCACAAGAAGTTGATGTTGACGTGTCATGTGGATAGGAGAATTGGCATCTTGGGACCTGCACTCTCCTACGTCATGTTTTGACGATCGGACGGTCGAGGTTTGCTCGATAGTCAATTTGAATAGAGTGATTTGATTTGTGGGTCTTGAAATTGAGGAAGTTCGTATGTTCCCAAGGTCTTTGGATGCACGTGTCGTGTCCCTATTTTGTTAGAGATTCCATGCGAGGGGATTACGAGAAAATTCGGACGGTGGAAATGGGCTTCTGCCTTTTGGGTCTTGGGAGAATGTCTGGCACCCCATCAGGCGTCGCCGAACACCGTGGATAAAACTTCCAATGTTCTTTCTGCTGATTGAGCGAGTAAGCAGATGATGCTTCCAGGATGATGGTAAATTGCGCGAGACCTGGAGAGCGGGTTGCGAAACCAGTAGAGTCAGTGAAGCCTGCCTGGTTTTAACTGGCGGATATTCAGCTGTAACTACATATTGTATCCGTATAAGAGAAACTCACCTTGTACTTTCATTGCATTTGCAACGGAGACTACTGGTTCACTTACGCTCTAAACACGAGGAATTCTCATTATTTATTACGTATACATGCATGAACGAAGGATGTCTGTAGAAAAGATGGTCCAATTTTCTTCGTGAAATCACAGAGGTAGCAGTCTTATATATTGTCATGTCTGTCAATTGTCTCCTGCACATCATCAGAGTTATTTCTGAAGACAAAAGACTCCTTTCATCGTCTTCAGCTTCAACCCATCTCATGTGTCCGTTCATATATTGGCTAGCATGTGACTTAGTTTTATTCTATTTTATGATTGCTCAAGGAGTCTTGTCGGTCTTGTTTTGACTGATCACCATCAACTTGTGAGAAAGTTAAAAGAGGGAATTTGGTTTATAGCAAGAGTGCTCCAACTGACACCTCTCCAAAAATATTATTTCAATTTAATAACTGTAATTTTTTTACTTTAAAAGATTAAAAGTTAATTCTTGGTATGCTTTTTTTAATTAAAAATGAAACAAAATCATTTTTTATTCTAAAAACCAGTTAATTCATGAGTTTCTGAATCAATCAAAATTAAATATATTATTTAAATTAAAATAAACCGACCTAAATGATTTGATTTAATTCTTTAAGTTTATTAAAAAATTAAATTGATTAATTTTTTTCAAAAAATTCAATTGAAACAAATTTACGATGAAAAAATTAAATCGAATTATTATATTTTTTAAAAGAATTTTAAGTTAAGATTACAAATAAAATAAAAAAATTTTTATGAAAATTTCAAAGTTAGAAAAATATTGACTCCTTTCTATGTTAAAACACAAGCACAATAGTATTAGAAATGAGTATTTACTTAGCAATTGATTGCTTTGATACATGGTATAGACTACTCTTGTTGTGCAATGTACAGTCAGGAAAAGGGATTAGAACTTCTATCTTTTTTTATTTCGCTTTTAAGTAAATTTTAATACGTGATATAATAAATAATAAATAATTTATATTATATTTTAATATAATTTATAAATTAATTTATATTTTAAAATATAAATTAAAAATATAATTTAAATTATTAATAAAAAATAATAAAAAATATAGAAATAAAATAATTATAGCAATAAAATTTGATTTAAAATATAAAATACCTTTATATGAGTAATCAAAAATTATATAATCTTTATAAAAAACTCCGAAGATTTTACGGTTAGATTACCTCGCATGTCATGAATGAATCAACTGCGTCTATGACATGCAACGTAATCGACCAACACAGATTTCATCCATCTATGCAAAATATACAACCACAAAGAAAATATTTCTTGAGCAATATAGAAACCAATCTTATTATAACAGAGTTTCTGCCAAAACTTCAGCCTTTGAAATGGAAGGCGTTGTTCAAATATTTAAGTAAGAGCATGAGGCACTAGGGCATTTCTCACCGGCTTACTACTGTGATAATGACAAAAGTCCGGCGATAGAAAGAAAAGAAAAAGGAAAAAAAAAAGGCAGACTCTGTGAAGTAAAGATAATAAAACTCCTTTGCATGTAGGAGAGCTAAGATCAGATGATCATAAGCTCGCCAGAAGATCTCTGGTTTTTTATTTTTGAAAGGAGCTTCGGACTTCAGTTCTCTCCCTCTTTACCAGCCAAGCCTGTCATTTTGCAGATTGGGCATTGATTCTTCTGCATGAGCCACTGTTTTATGCAATTGACGTGAAATTCATGCCCACAATCCAGCTTTCCAATATCTTCCCCATCAACATATTCCTCCTGCAAACACGCACAGAATAAAGAAATCGAAGATTACTATTAGATATAGCTAGAGCTCTAAGTATGTATCCTCTTCCTAGGACTTGGGAGGTTTCTAATATTATTCTTTAAGCAAATAATAACTTAACGAGCTCTTTACCTGACAGATACAGCAGGGGTCATCATTTTCATTGTCACCGGGACCATCTTTCAACGACTGATGTTTATGCAGCTTCAGATTCGCCAGGATAGCTTCCTCATTTAATCCAGTGCTTACATGACCAATTTCCTCACCCAGGGCCAGCAGTTCCTAAACCCATGTTGCCATGCACATACCAACATTTTCAAGAGATGATGATGGTGATGATATATATTATTAACTACAAAGGTTAACATTGTTTCAGCGTTACCTCATATGTCATATCATCTATATCAAGACGCATATCTTCATGTATGTCTTCTCCATCACGGAAACCCCTCAACATTGAATGGTCAATCACCATGAGGTCCTTGTATCCCACAATCGGCACAAATCACATATAGGTATACATTAAACCTTGATAAACATGAACACATTGGGACGCCCTTCCGTGCGTTCAAAATGCAATTAACTAAATGAAAGCTTACCTCAATCCTTAAGCCACCACGCCTACGCACAAGTGCCAAGGCATTGTGAATCTGTTATGTATATACGTATATTTCAAATTAATTTCTGATTAGTAATTAATAAGTAAAACTAGCCAAGAGTTTAGTATTATGATTTGCTCCCAGTCATAGATGATACGGTAACGTAACAAGATAAGTCGTCAATTTAGCATACCTCAGAGAACAGCCGTCTGCCTCTCCTCCTAGAAGGAGACGAAGCCTGTAATATAGGGGGCACAGGAAAAGAATCTGGCCCTATCTCAGTCGTTGGCATTAATCTTGACCTTCGGAGTCGCAGTCGATACCTATTTTCCATTTCTCGGCTAGCAGCAGAAGGACCTGTATGCCTTTGGAAGTAATTAGTCTGCATCCAAGACTCTGAGCTACTTCCAATGTCTGCCACTCCGTTGGAATATTGATCATTGAAGATTGGATTGGTAAACCAGGTGGGAGCGTATGGTATCGTATTAGACTCGGTAGAAGCAGTAGCAGTTCCTGTAAAGTTTGTATTCCCGTTGGGAAAATTCAAATTTGTTACCATGGGAGACAAATTTCCCAGTCCTAGCTCAGTATGAAGAAATATATCATTTGGATTGTTTATCAGGTTCCCTTCCTGAGGCTGAGCATCTCTTCTGTTTACATCAAGAACAGAAAAACTTGATGATCCCATGGCTCTTGGCATGATAACGCCCTGGGAAAGCTGAAGAGTCTGAAAATGATCTGGAACTTGCATGAAAGGGGCCATCGGTGGAGTTGTCTGAACTGGTGACGGAAGACTTGGATTCAGAAAGTGATCATATGGGAAGAACGTAAATGTTTGGCTGGGAGGCTGTATCTGAGAATTCATAGTATTGCTAGTCGTCAAGCTAGCCGGTAAGTTATCTTGTTGGTTATCATTTCTTCTCGGGCGAATATTTCTCTGGAAGTCCTCTGATTGTCTTGCCAGACTTGGAGCTTGATGTATCATGGCAGAGGCAACTCCTATACCACTTGCAGGTCCAAGTCGATGTCTTGCCACATTTGAAGTTTGATTCACAAGCAAAGTACCTTGAGGTGATCCATTGGCTGCTACAGTTGAACTTTGATGTCTGGCAGTAGCTGCATCGATACCAGCTCCGAGAACAGTTCCTGCCGCGTTTGGAGTTCCACGGCTGGCAGAAGCTGCTCCCATGCCAACTCCAAGTCCAGCTTCCAACTGTCCCAAATTACTGACATTTGCTGGATCATTCAAAGCGCTCGATATAATTGTGTTTTCACGGGCAATAACAGCCATTTGTTCATCAGAATCTCTAGCTTGTTGAGCAGAGCTTGAACCACTACCCAGCAGCAGTTGCCTTGGAGCACCTTCCGGCGCTCTTCTTTTGCAGGATAGACGCCTGCAGTTGGATGAATCGCCCTGTCTGACATCATCTTCTTCCAAAGCATATCCCGCAATACCTGGAGAAATCAATAGTGGATTAGAAGGATCGATGGAAGGTCGGTTCCTATCAGCTTCTGATTCATCAGGTTTAGACGGATGTAGGCTTAGACCAACTCCCGTTCGCACAATCAAATCATTTGAGTTTACCTTCATATGTTGCATTTAAGTCATTATTTATATTATTAGGAAGAGCACTGGCATTGTTTCCTTCTCTGACTTGACCATTCTCAGAATGCATTCCTTCTAAACTTTGACCGCTGCCAGAACGATCATCAACAGCCTCGTTCAACAATGCCACGAAACTCATCTGGTTTTGGTTGTTCATGGTAGAACTAGATTGCCTCGTCGCGTTCACAGAGTAATCACCGTTACGAACCGAAGCGTCACGGCCAGAAATTTCATTCTGCTGCCCCAACCATAACCGGTGAAGGGCATCGAGTTGTTGCCACGTAAAGCCAGAGTTATTCGCAGAAGAGTTGGAAGTGTTCCCCTGTCCTTGCTGTCCTTGCCCTTCCATTCTTAATTTTCAGAGGATGATGAATTCCGGTAATACAAATATAGGCAGGCCCTCTCGGCAGACTTGAAATAATCAAACATATGGAATTAAACATATTGAAACAGAAAGCAGAAAGTGTTTGCTTCTAAGTGTTTCCTTATCGACTATACTAAGTAGTAATAACTAAACGCATAGACTAATGTGGGCTAACTACGTCCTAGAATATCAAGAACATCGATCGTGACCAAGAATAGTTCATACAAGACCTTAACCCGATTGATCGATGCATATTACAGATGGGCAGACAAAGATAATCAAAGTAAACATGATGACTCAGAATCCCCCACTAGCTTCAATCATCTCGTAGTTGGCTATATCATGGATGTTTTTATAAATATTTCAATCTTCCTTAGCGGAAAATCTGAAGGATTAAGTACATCATATAAGCCTTAAATAAAATAACATTATTGAACACAAAATGCATGCATTTTTTATTTATTTATTTGAAGAAATTAAACTAAATTAAATTTAAAAAGCAAATATATATTAACATCAACTTACAAAGAATTAGCCTAAACAAGTAAGGATTCAAGAACATTAGAATGAAGTGGTAAAAATAAAACAATCAAAGTACATTCCCAGTATAATCAAGTGAGAAAAATAAAACAATCAAGATGATAATTAATTTGGGATCATATCGTTTTATACATTAAAGGAGGAATTTGTATTTATCCTTAGGATGAGGGTGGGGTGGGTTGAGTTGAATGGTAAATTAAAAATAAAAAAATTTGCAACTAACAAGTATATATAATTTTTATTTGATTGATGAATAAACAAAAGCAAATTATGCAACCATCCATATTCATTACAAAGATCTTGCCCCAACCATGAATAATAATAATAATAATAATAATAATAATAATAATAATAATTCCTAATGGTAATTAGATATAAATATTTAGTTAAAAAAATAAATCAAAAGCAAAGATCAATGTTTCTTTCACTATTAGTCATGAACATTTATGCTAGATGATAGACGAATGAGAATTTTTAAGGCTTTGAAAATACATCTAAAATGAAAACAAATGAATGGCAGAAAAAAAATATTTTGAAAAAAAAATTAAATATTGACATCCCTTGTAGCAATTAGTCACAAAGACCTAACTTTAAACAATTGGAATGAAGGATTTTTGGCCAAAGGGCATCACATAGGTCCGATCATTATTTATCAAAAAAATTATAACAAAATAAGGTAAAATAAAAAAAAATTCAAAATAGCTTTTGTGATTAGCCTTGAAGATCTAACCTTTAATCGTTTGCATGATAGAATTTCAACCAAAATGATTTTTGTGATTATATGGACCATAAATTAACAAAAAATTCAAATATAAAGGAATCAAAGCAAATCAAAGCAAAGATCTATGTCCATTAGTCAATGATCCCATCAATTTAGATCATAAGCCACAAAAATTACAGATTTTTCAAGCCTAGATTTGATGATAATACACCGGTGTAGGTTAAATCACAAATGAGTACATAAAATTGTCAAATCGTATCATTTGAATGCAATCAACATATCACACATCCATCAAAATGGTCAGTGAAATCCCATATCTTATATGTGTGTATACGAATTATAAGGATTTGAACCACAATTATTATAAATATTTTAACGAGTGGAAAAATCCGAGTCACATACTCGTATTTGTCGAAGCATATATAAAATAAATAGCACATGAAATCGTGAGATCCATCACCAAGGAGAGATTGGAGCAGATTAGAATGAAAACGGATCAAAATTGGAGATTTAAAACAATGAAAACAAACCCCCTTGAGATAATACAAACAAACAAAGAACCAAACATATGATGATATATGCTTATATGCACATAATCATCGACCAATCTAACACATAAGAGTGATAAAGGAAAGAGATTATACCAAACAGAAGCAAAAGAACTCTTTGAGACAACAAGTGTTATCTATGCAACAAAAAAACACCACCAGGAAACTTGGACTCTCACTCACTGACTCTTGTTTTGTGATTGTGAAGATGATTGTGTGCAAAATGAGAATGGAGATAGAGGTTTATATAATAGATTGTGGGTGGGTAGACTCTGCAGACACTTAAGAGGATAATTGTCTGTAATAAGTGAAATTTCCAATGATGGATTGCAATCATAATTGCATTTGAAGAACAGACAACTGTAGAAGTGAATTGTCACCGTTGGCTGCTGACCAATTGGATACGCTATGTCTTAGGGAGACCCTAACTTCGCAAGACTCGTGTTATTTCACTTTGCATGACTCTCTCTCTCTCTCTAAAATCTGATAGTTTATGGAAACTACTTTCATGCTCACTAAGCGCCGTGCTCTTACTCTCAACACTCGCGTCTGTGCTTTTACATGCCTTATTGTTTTTCCGTCCTTTTGTCCATCTGGATTGCTTCAAACTTTCCTTAATAAAGAATTTCACAATTAAACATATAAATGATTAACCAAAAATGAATTTTTTGATTTATTGATAGATTTTTCCCTTTTTCATTTTCATTTTCAATATTTCTTTTTATATGAGATATTCATATATTAATATTTATTTGTTGAGAATGATTGAAAGGTTATGTTCTATATTACTTGAAAAAAAAAATCGAGAGAGAGAGAGAAATGCATACGACAAAACTCACTTAGTTGATTAAAATTTACTTGAAGTTTCTAAATTTATGAAAAACATAATTTTTGTTTCATATTTTAGTTGACAGTTATGTTAATATTTTATCCCCAGCCAAAATGACCATTATTATTTTTATTTTAATTCATCATCATATTTCTTATTTTATTTTATAATTATTATATTAATTTAATCAAATGTTATTTATCTATTAAGAATTCATTTTTTGCAATATTTTTAAAATTTGTGAATCTTATAGCCTAAAACTAAAGGGTGATGGTACATATTATTGTGTAATGATCAAATTTTAAAAAAACGAAAAGAGAAAAGAAAAGGATACATAAAACAAGACTCACCTAATTGAAATAAAAGTTCAATTGGGTTCCTAAATTTATTTACGGCATAATCTTTGAACTATATTATAGTTGACCAATATAGTAGTATTTACTTCCCGCCAAAATAATTGTTATTTAAATCCATTATCTTACCCCATATCTTATCTTATAATATGATGATCCTCAACGGTTAACATCTATTTAATTACTTTAAATTTACTCTTAAACTTTTAATAAGTTAACACAATAGATATGATTTCGTTATTTCAGTTAATCATTATAAATATAATTTTGTTATTTTAGTTAATTATTAAATTACAAATCATGCCTTTTAAAATAAAAAGTCGTTATTCAGTTAATTTCAATGCTTTATAAGCTAATTAGTTTGGTTGTAATATACTTTGTCCAATAAATTTACGATATTTAGAAAAATAGTTTAATTAAATAGATGATCCTTATTTTAGATCACGTCGAATATTCTACCCTTTAAAATAGAAAATAATAATTCAATTAACTCTAGTATTTTATAAACATCTTTAATTTATAAGATTGATTAGATGCATAATATGTCCTAAAACCAAAATTTATAAATTTATTGTCAGTATTAGGTGTTGATATCTAAAAATAAGATTTCACTAAATAATTGCGCATGCATGTCGAGTGTAAAATTTTGAGTTCTTTCCCAGGATTGTCTTGCATAAGGTGACTTGTCATATAATTTAATGAATTCCCCACTACTAGAGTAACAGCTCGAAATACCCAAGGCCATATGGTATCAATAATTATCTCACCATTGTTAGACATGTCATATATGAATGAACCCATATTTAGAATAATTTTTAAATGTGGAAGACACAATACATGGCAATATCTAACACCATTTGCTGGCATTCATCTTGCTACTCTTCGTGGATAAGAATTGCCATCCTTTACACCCAATTGTTTTCATTTCATGTTAGGAAAGATACAATTCACTATTTAAATTGTGGCTTTGTCATATTCTCCTGGCCATTCAATAAACCTTAAATGTATTGGAGCCATTTAAGAATCCGTTGAAAGATATACCATATTCCTCATTGGCATTTGAATATGTTAAATTAAGTAAGTAATTTTTGCAAATAAGAAAATGTTAGATTACAAGAAATGCATTATATTTGGTAAATACATGAATCACACTCGGTTTGTAAGATATGTTGCCAACCAAGCATTTCTTCCTTCATCCATTTTAGTCAAGTTATTGGAGATATTTTACTAATTATTAATTTCCTAAATTGTTTAGGACAAGTTATATAATGTTTTCATACTAAAAAAACTATTTTAAGATAAATAATTATTTTGATAATTAATCCATTTGGTTTCATAATTATTTCAAGGGTCCTTTTTAATTTATTGCGCTTTTTGATATTTAAACTAACAAATATTTTATATAGAAGTGACAATTTTTCATATGATATGTTATTCTATACAAATATAATAAAAAATTTGCAAGTTTAATTTAATATAATATGAGACCATTTAATCAATGAAAAGAAAAAGATCATTGATTAATTATAAATAAAAAAAAGTTAAAAAGAGTTTCATTTTCTAATTATTTTTTTATTTAACTTATTTAGTACTCTTACAATGAATTAATAATTTTTTCTTTTTTTATTGATTAAATAGTTCTATCATGTCAACTTTTTTATCTAAATTTTTTTTTACGATTAAACAATCGTATTAAATTGAGTTTAGAGTTTTTTAACCTATTTATGATACAATTAACTATTTAAGTGATTATATCATATTAATTAATTTATTATTTAATAAACTTATTTAATAATTTTTATATTTTAAAAAATTTTAAATTATATGTATTTATTTTTAAAAGATATTTAGTTATATTTAAAATAAAATTTACTAATATTTGAGAATATATTATTATAAATAATATAAAAATATACTAAAATAAAAATAATAAATATTTGACACGATCACAATGAATTTAAAACTTTAATATTAATAGTTGTGTCGGGTTGGAATTTTATCTATTTAATACCATTATTAAATGGGTGAGATTGGAGTTAGGAAAGTAAATTAGGAATGATGGGGTTGAGTGCTTTAAATAAGTTAGGAATGGAATGGTTAATTAGCTCGAAAATAAGGGAGCCAACAACCAATTTCGCAATTTAACAAACACTTAAGGCGACGAGGGCAAGGCTACTCTCTCTCTTCTTGCCAAACTTTTTATTTACATTGATTTCATGGACCATCGTACGGAGTCGAAATTCTGTTCTAATTTTATTTTTTAAAATTTTTTGCAAGATTTTATAACATATATTATTGAAGTATAATTAAATTTTAATATTTTTTTTTATTTTACTTATTATTTGTTATTTTTTAATATTATATTTACGCATAAAATTTTTAGTGTCTTATTTTTTTTATTAGATCCAAAATATAATTCAGTTTTATTTGTATTTCTTTTTTCATTTAACGTTGAAAATTTAGTAATTACATTAAGTTAAAATTTTTAATTTAATAATAAATATAAATATTATTTTTTTAATCGAATACAATTTTTTTTTTCACAAATTGACTTGTAAAATTATATTATTATGATAAAATTTAAAATATTACATTATTATTTTATTTATTCTATATTATATAAAATATATTTAATTATTTATAAAAAAAGTAAAAATATTATTAAAAGTAATATATTTATTTAAAATAAATTTAGATTTCAGATTAAAAAAAAACATCAACAAGCAGTAAGCAGGTGAAATACAGCCGTACTCTCTTGTACTGATAAATTAGAAGTTATTCTCTTATTCTTCGTCTAGAACCTTGAGTATTGATCAGCTAATGCGGCGGCATAGAGTAATCCCATCAGAAACAGAGAGCTGGCAGATCTCGATTCTTGGATCAGCAGCCAAGGCCTTGTTGAGTTCCAACACGAAATCCCTCAAACGGCTAACGTGCAGCGGCAGTGGCGCATCAGGCGGTGCCACCACGGATCCGAGCCACAGGGTGTTGTCGTAGCCAATCACTCCTCCAACTTTCACAAGCTCAATAAGCCTCTTGTGGTAGTTAATGTAGTTATCCTTGTCCGCATCAACAAAGATAAAGTCGAATGCACCGTGATATTTTTTCTGAAATAGTTAGCAGATTCAGGAGAAAACTAATACAAGTTAATCATATTCTGGAGAATCTGACGCATATACTTACGTCTTGGACCATTTGATCAAGAACAGGAAGAGCAGGGCCTTCCCTGAAATCAATCTTGTGAGCAACACCAGCCTTTCGAATTAGAGGCAGACCCAGATCATAGTATTCCCTGTTGATGTCCATGGCCAATATCTGAAACATTCAACAGTCAACACACGCACACACCAGCCTTTCGAATTACAGGCAGACACATATCATAGTATTCCCTGTTGATGCCCATGGCCAATATCTGAAACATTCAACAGTTAACACACACACATTCCAATAAGAAGGATACCTTGCCATCATCGGGAAGAGCAAGTGCAGTGGCTAGGAGAGAGTAACCAGTGTAGACACCAACTTCCATGGTATTCTTGGCGTTGAGCAGCTTCATTAGCATGTTCAGGAATTGTACTTCATCGGCTGAAGTCCTCATGTAGGCCCTGCAATTTTATTTGTGGGAAAAATGAAATTGATAACCACCGTCTATAAAATATGGTGGTAAGATTATGTAATTGATTAAGGAGAATCTCACAACGGATGCTTGGCCGTCAACTCACGGAGCTCCTTCAAGCATTCGGGCTCTCTTGGATATACACTAGTTTCAAGTATATACTGCGAGAGACAAATAGAAATTAAAGACACATACATAGAAGTTCTGACAGCATAAATATATTCTACTTCTCCATGCAAGAGTGGAGATAATTTTTTTACAGACATTCTGGCCATTTATGTTGATGACAAAGCAGGAAATGTGTACTTTACCTGGTGAAGATCATTGCTTCGTAAAATACTCTTGTGGTACGTTTCTGTACGCCCAGCTGCAGTCTGGTTTTCCCCCATTATCGTACTTCTAGTGTTAATCACTGTACTCCTACTTGTCCTCGTGCTTTTAAGATTTAGCAGGTTGCTTTATTTATAGAAGTTGCATACGGCATAGTTGGATGATGTCAATGTTCGGTTGAGAGTGTTGTGGTAGTTGTTAAATATAAAGTATAAATTAAAATTAGTTATTATGTATTAAATTACTAGATAAAAAAAGTCAAACATTTAGGGTATATTTTTAAAATAATACTTATTAAATGTTGGGTCGGTTGGCTAAAACGGGAGTATAATGAAGAGAGTGTTAGGTAACAATAGGGATGGCAACGGGTCGAGGACGAGAACAGATCGGAGCAAAGAGTTCTTATCCCGAATTTATCCTTGTTTTGGCGGGAAATCTTTGTCCTCTGCTCGTCCCCATTTCGAAAGGGTAATTCCCATCCCCATTTTTGTCTTCAATGAGGAGTAGCCACAGAATGCCTGCAATTCAAGCAGTTGCACATAGTAACGAAGCTTGAAATGTTGGTAATTAAGAATAGGCCGAAGACCATCCCGATTTTCAGCCTGAATCGAGCCGAGATTGGACTTGATCCCGGTTCAAAATGGGCCGAAATTTACAAAATTTAAGTGAAACAATCCCCTTATATTATATTATTACGTTAATATAATAAAATTATTTAATTAATAAAAATTTAAAAAATATTTTTTATTTTATTTATTTATTATTATTTATAATCAATTCATAATTTTTTTAATTTATTAATTAAATAATTATACTATATTAATAAAAATTATTTTATTTAAGACTCTTTTCATAATATAATAAAAAAAATTATTTTATTTAAGATTTTTTTATAATAATTTTAAAAAATATTCAAGAAAAAAAAATGGTGACCAATTTTAAGAATTAATATGTATTACACACTTCATTTATACTCTTTTAAATGATACAGCAGAAATCCAACAGATCGCCGAAGCACCTTATTTTAGAGTAGGTTGGCAGGGTACCAACTATCGGCACAGTCAACAAAGATGTGCAAACTTCTAAGCACAGTTGAGTCTCATAAAGCAAATCACTAGATAACAAATTTCTACCAATATTATCAACACGACATTAATTAATTCAGGCTACAAGTCCCACAAGTTCATATCAGTCGCTTCAATATTAAATCTCACATAAATTATACCCCAGTTTGGTGCAAATCCTGCCCCGTTTGCCCCCTTATACTTCTACCAGATGTTGCTGCATTATGTTTATCCAAATTTTATTATAACTCTGAATAAGTAAAAAAAGAATATGCGAATTCATTTCTTAAAAGTAAGAATATGAAGTAACAGTATTATGATACATTTATATATTATTTAAGTATTCACTTATTTTTTATAAATAAAATATATGATATTTATACGAGAAAAAATTTTAGGTAAAAATAACTTTATTACGTTGTATAAGTTACGTTGTAGTACCATTTAATAAATGAGAAAAGAAAAATTATTTGTTGGTTATGAATGAAAAAAAAAGATTAAAAATAGATATCGTAAATTATTTTCATCGTACTCCCAGTTAATGAATAAATATCTCTTTTTTCATCAATTGAATAGTTCTATCACATCACCTATTATTACGTGACAAGACTGTCTTGCTTAATTCTTTTTTTTAAAATAAATAAAATATTTAATAAATATTTTATTTATTTATCTAATATTTTAATATCTAATAATTTTAATTTATAATAATATTATTATGGTTATAAATTATGTCATTTTAGTATATCTATTAAATAAAATTACTGGACCTTTTGATTTATAATATGGCTGAGGTGCTCATGCAGTTCCAGCATTTTTATTTGTGGCCATGCAATTGATAGCCACCATCTATGACATATGGTAAGATTACGTATCAGCTCTCCATTTGTGACGGGATTTCACCATGCCGTCGCTTTAGGCTGCCCTGGAGTTCCCAGTTTTTATACATAGTTTTGAATCAAAATTCAACTCTTCTATACAGACTACTCTTTGGGCTTGGATCCCTTTATTTATTAGTTACGATTTTTTTTTCTAAGGTAAAATATGATATACACAAAATTAGTTAAGATGTTAAAATACCAGGGAAATTGGTGTCTACACTGGTGACTCTCTCCTAGCCACTGCACTTGCTTTTCCCGATGATGGCAAGGTATCCTTCTTATTGGAATATTATTTAAAAAAGAGAGAGAGAGAGAGAAATATATATTACATACAGAAAATTAATGTGAGAAAAATGTATCTCTGTCAGTGTGTTAACTGTTGAACGTTTCAGATATTGGCCATGGACATCAACAGGGAATACTATAATCTGGGTCTGTCTATCATTCAAAAAGCTGGTGTTGCTCACAAGATTCACATGGGAGATCCCGTATTACCGAATACTTCCTTGTATAAAAATAGATTATTTTTAAATTTATAAAGACGAGTTTTGTATATTCTAATGGACATATTTTAAAAAAAAATAATAATAGTCTAACCCGTGATAAATAGTATCAGAACCAAATTTATTTTAATTCTAATACCTCAGTCAATTGTCCACGTATAAGTAATGCGTCTATGAAGAAACTATAAGTCTCGAGGTAGAGTAGGACGAGTATGCAGGTAAACTCGCTGTGACGAAAGCGTCACAGAATTGAGTAGGGGAGAGTGTGACAAAATCTCACATTAAATAGAAATGTATTATTTTTAAAATTTATAAAAATAAATTATGCACGTTTTAACGAACAAGTCTTTTAAAAAGAAAGTAACAGAGTAACTCGTAATACTGCTCTTACTCTTCTAGATCAAATGATCCAAAAAGCAAGAATTGAATTCACCGTAATTTTAATTTTCTTGCATTGATTCTATATTTTACACCTTAATGAATTAATTAATTCGAAAATATGTCTGAATTTCAGAAAAAAAATACCGTGGGTTGCTCGGCTTTACCTTTGTTGATGCTGACAAGAACAACTACATTAACTATCACAAGAGGCTGATTGAGCTGGTGACGGTTGGAGGAGTGATTGGCTATGACAATACCTTATGGAACGGATCTGTGGTGGCAACGCCTGATGCACCACTAACCCAATACGTCAGATATTACCGGGATTTCATGGTGGAATTCAACAAGGTCTTGGCAGTTGATCCGAGGATCGGGATTTGCCAGCTCTCCATCTGTGATGGGATTACAATATGTTGCCGTATTAGCTGATCAAATTAGACTGGCCTAAATGTGTTCATAGTTATTAGGATAGTTGAATTGATATCCAGTTTATGCATTTCTATACTCTCGTTGTCTAACATCAGAAAACATCACCAGAAGAACTTTCCCCCAAAGGAAAGAGTTACCAAAAAAACTAAGTTAGATTATCCCACCGCACTAGTCAGGGTATCGTGATAAAAATATTTAATTAATAAAAAAAATTATTAATAAATTTAAGAAATCAAGATATAACACTAACTTAATTAAATAAAAAAATAAAAAAAATAAATAATAAAATTATTTTAATTTTTTAAATTTTTATTAATAAAAATATTTTTTATTTATTAAATAATTTTATTATATTATTGTAATTAATGTAGTGAAAGAATTTTATCTAAAATTTTTTTTTGAAAGTAACTTCTCACCAACTAATAGTACAAGAGATGATTTTTTTTTTTTTTTTTGTAAATTTAAATTTTTGATTGTTCCGATCAAAGAATAAGACCATATTTAGTTCTATTGACATAAAAGAACAAAAAATTAGATCACATTTGATCCCATTTACAAAAATAGGTTGAGAATAAAAATAGTATTATTCAATCTATTTTTGATCTGATGTCGTTTTTGCGCTCCAAATATAATCAAATTATGAGTTAGAATAACGGACCAAATCATTAGACATATATAAATTCAATAAAGTAATGTATTAATGATAAATTCACTTTTTTTGCTTAATAATATTCTTAGTCACACAAATTATTCAATCAACTATTTTCGTATAAATTAATATGAATGTAATAAAGTTCCATCATTTATTATATGTTAGATATAATTTTTTCTTTATTTGTATAATTTTTTATTTATTTTTGTAAAATTATAAGACATGACAACGATATAATACTATTATAATTTTTAATTAAATAAATTTATATTTGAGAAATTATACCGATTTAAAGAAGCTACGAGGGATTATAAATGCGGAAGTGGGGTGAATTTATCTTCGCCCCAAGATAGATCAAGTACGGCCCATTGCAGATAGCAAGCCCGGCCCGTGATAAAGCCTATTTGTATCACGTGCAATAAAGCCTAATTTTTGTTACGGCGTCGTATGCTGAATGGCTTGGGTATCATCTTAGCACACGAAAAGTATTGACAGCTATGGTGGAGAAGTCAGAGACCACATGCTCACGAGAAGCACTGGATTAATAAAAGTGATGATGCTAATGACACACGATGACCACATCCTTTCTTCATTAGTATTATAATGTTTTTCTTGTAACTTGTAACTGTAACTCACAAAAAGTAACAGGACTTTAACGACCACTTCAAGATTCTACGTACCCACGAAGCTGCAACCATTTGTCTCTGCAAACATTATGGAGGGAGAGGCAGAGATTGATAGGTTGCCGATAGACTTATTAGCTCATAGCTTTGTTTTGATCACTTCTTCTTTCACTGATCTAGCCCAGTAAGTTATTTATTTATTTACATGTTGTCATTGTCGTTAAGATTTGTTTTTGTTAATTAGTTTTTTGGTTTTGTTGTTTGTGAAGGGCAAATAGTGTGTGCAAGAAATGGAAAGTGGGTGTTAAGCAGTTTTTGGCACGAAGACAGAATTTGAGCTTTGCTGGATGGAAGATGGACCTTGATTCTACTGCACGTCTAGTCGGCTATGCCTACAGCCTCAAAGAACTTGAAATGAACGCTACCTTGCTCTCTTAATTTTTTGTTTCTTGCCTCTGTGTTTCTTTTTTTCCTTTAAAGGCTTCTAGTTCTTGGCGAAAAGATTGAGGTATGATGAAATTTAGTTTCAGAATTAGGAAGATGAAATCTTTTATTATTGTAAACAGTATGGCCTGATACAATTTGATGGGAATTCTTTGTACGATCTTCAACTATTATACTTGGGAAGCTCGAAACAGAGAAATGGGTGTTCCACTTAATCTTGTTGGCTGGAATTCTTCAGTTTTTGAAAGTAGCATTTCAGCAAAGAAAATTTAAGCAGTTTCCTTCTTTGTTTATACTTCTTTGAAGTTCAATTGAAACCTTAAATAGTATATTGTGGGGCTGGGGCATGATCTCAAAGAACGTAGTCCTCGGATCATAGTTTATTTGTGATCATACAAGTTATTAAGTCTTTCACTTGGCTAGGTGCGAAATTCCAAGTTCCCCAAAGATTTTGGAATTACTGGATCTGTGTTGTTCGAATGGTGATGCATTTAGTATAAGTTGTTTTGAGTTAGTCCTGCCTTTAGACTGTGAAGTGATGCCTTAGTAAGATATAACTGGATAACTTGGGATGAGAGGCGGAGGCCTGATAATCAAGCTACTTGTTTAGATGAAGTTTATGCGGATACTTGAATAAATGGTGAATGAATTACACGTGTTGTGTGCTTCTCACCTTCTTGGAGGGGGCATTGCTACCTTGGTGAACTGGTCAGCTTATCTCAAGTTCTAAGGATCACCCCATCCCCACCGTCCCAGGCCTCCAAAAATGGCAGGGAGAAAACCTTATAATTGCAAATATTTAATATGATTATGGCAAGAAATTTTTCTGGCCTTTTTTGTTGGGCAGTGTGAAACAGGGGATTAGTAATTAAATGTAGTGGCCAGCAAAATTGTCAAATTTTCTAGTTCTTTTCGTGCTACAACTAATGCAGAATGGCTCCTTTTGTTAGTTCATGCTAGACAGAAGTATGATCTACCTAACATTTTAAGCATGATTATATATGTTTGTTTCTCTAAATCAATTCTTCCATAATTGTTTATCAGTTGAACATTACTTGAGGTGATCCATTTCCTTTTTTATATTTATGTTTGTTTCCAGTGTAAAATGATTATTTCAAATATCAGGGTCAAAAATTTGTGCCAGAAATGATAAGGCGAGCGTAAACTCTTGTTGATTGAATGGGAATATCAGCTGGTCTGAAATAGAAAAATGGCAATTGGAGGTTGCTTTTGTGAGACATGAACCTTGTTTTATATTGGCAATAGCCATTCATATATATATATATATATATATATATATATATATTCTGCCAAGTATGTAATGTGTACATGTATCAAAATCCAAATGCACGAATTTGGTTCTTTACGTTTCAGTTTATGACTTTTCTTATCATATTTTCAGTTCAAGAAGCCGCTGGGGTCGCCAAAAAAACTGATAATGGACTGTACAGAATATCTGCAGCAAAGTGTATCAGCAATTTGACATCCATATCACTCTGGGGTTTGACAGGGATCACAAAGGTGTTATTCAGCTGGCATGTGACAAATATCTTTCAGAACACAAACATTTTTTGGCAACAATATGTAATATGCTCAATCGGGTGCCCAAGTTAGGAACTCTGTCCTTCAAGTGATCTGTTCCAACTCATATCCGAAACTACCAGGAACATACGGATAACTTGAAATGTAAAACACTAATTAAGTGCATTCATGAGTTTGGGTTTGGTATTTGTATGTATTGGTTTTGAGTTTTGCATTATTCTGGGTATAAAGATTTCAAACCAAGTATAAAGAGATGTCCTTGTTACTATCATCTGGGAGCCATTTTCATTTTTCTGAAAGCCTGGCTTAGATGATTTTCTTTGTTAACTCTTTTTTTTTTCTTCTTCTTCTTCTTCTTTTTTGTTTTTATTTATTTATTTATTTATTTATTTTGTAAATATTTCCAACATATATCAAGAGCTAGTTCCTTGCAACACCTGAATATAGGTGGTACATTTATCACTGATGAATCTTTGTATGCCATTGCAGATAGCTGTCCACAGTTAAAGTTGAGTCTTCTCAGAACATTCCGCTTTGAAATCATATTATTAGCCGTAGTTAAATGTCCCCGTTATCAGCTACCTTCATCGTTATCAATTTTATTCTTTTGTTCATATTGTTGCTTAATGGATAATGAACATGCCTGTTTGTTCTTTCTTTTCCAGAGGATTGTCCTCTGGAACTGCCGTCATGTAACCGAGAAAGGGCTACTTACACTAGTAAATAAATGTAGCAAACTCAAGTCAATCAATGCACGGGGAAGCAGAGTTCCTGTAAACTGCTTCATTGGTTTGCTTGCAGTTAGTCCCACCCTTCAGATAAAGCCTGAAGAGCTGCTCTCAAATCTTGAAAATGCTTCTGTGTTGCCCGTTGTGTAAGATGCCAATCTCACGATCTTTGTAATTTTATCATTCATAATAAATATATACGCTCCAACAATTGCCCACTGGTTCAACTCTAGCGCACATCGATTGTATTGTCTTGAGCTTTTGCCCAAATGATATCTAAATATAAAAGAATTCATTTGTTTCCACATTGTACAAGCCCAAGCAGCCATGCCAGGAACTTTAATGGCACTTTATAATTTTTATTAATATCTTTCTGGGAAATTTTGCATAACTGCTAGTTATGCCGGTGGCAATAAATTATAAATCTATAATGTTGATTGCATGGCTTAACTCCAAAGTTCATTTCCAGATAATAGAACCTTTCCAATTACTCAAATTCCAAACTCCAAACAGGAAAACTACATGCCATATTACACACTGGGAAAATGCTGGTCTTCAACACCTACTAACTGAATGTTTCTTGTAGTTGTGTATTCTTTTTGCTATGGGTTTCTGCTTCAATTCATGTCATCAGTATGCAGTGTTCCAGTGCATACTTGTATTAGCTTGGTAGCTCTAGTAAGTTGCCCCCAAAAGGGCTGATTATTTAAGTTATACAGTTCCAAGGATATTACTTGCCTAACATGAATTCTACAGAGAAGGAACAGGTCTCCCAAAAAATCATGAATAGGCTAACTGAACAAGAATTAGCTCTATCAGTAAAGAAAATAAATAATAAAATGTCAATACACAATGCAATACACAAGGCAATATACTAGTTATTTAATGAACTCAGCTGAGTACCTGAATCAACTTTTGATACGCTCTGGGTTTCTCTTAACCACTATCTACATCAGATTCCTGGGCATTTGCTTGAAATCGTTATCTAAATCTCTATTAACTTAACTCTATTAAACATTCCTCGACCCCTGATCTTAAAAGGCAGGATCTGTTATATCAGTTCTGACTCGAAAACTAACTGACTTATCACAACACCCTTCTAAGAGAGTTCACTAACCTTCACTTCCAAATAACATCCATTGCAGTCATAATAGAAACACCATTAGTGGAAGATAGAACAAGTAGATAAGCAAGCAATTTATAGGGTGGACTATTGAAGCAGATCTTGAGAACTGGACTGTTCCAGAAAAGCTTCCTGGAGTCTTAGTTGTTGGACTTGCACTGGGCACAGAAATGTTTTTGCAAGATCCAAAAGGTGCCCCAGCCTGTAAAATTCCATCAATATAGTATTCTTAATGAACAAATTTATACACAGAAAGTATGTTGTCACCAGAGTCCGAATCCCATAAATGAAATCACAGTATCCAAAACGTTCCCATCATATTGTCCGAACCAAAAAAAACAAAGCATCCAAAAAATGCTGTCAACAAATGGAAGGAGTAATCATATTAGACTTAGTTCAACAGTGTGCCAGGAACTGTCATACCAAGGCCTTGAGTTTTGAAACATTCAAGATATAGAGAAATTTTCAAACATTTTGAAATTTTTCAACAACTGTTTGTCTTGCAGAAGAGTGTGTGTGTGTATATATATATGTATCTCCAAAATGATTAAGAGTATTGCATAGTTCTGGGGTTGGTGAACAGTTGACCAGTTGCTTCACTTTAGGCTATCACTAGATTTCTGATGATCCCAGGTCAAGATGATGCAAAATTAAAGCATAAACAATTTTATCATACAGTTTTGGAAATTATGCGCTTACTTAAGCCACTTTTCTTTGTTGAACTATGCTCCAGATTGGAAATTTCCTATGGTGGACCAAGACAACCTTTGATATGTTGCAATTTGGACAGAGATGGACTTAAAAAGAAAGAAGTTTTCAACTCAGAATTTGAAAGTAAAAAACATATAAGAGGGGCCTGAATGCTAGGAAAAGAATTGAAGAATCGAACATTAAATAAATGAACTAGAATGTTGGAATATATGTAGCAAGTACTCAGATTTGGGCAAACCTGGCAGGCAAGGACAGCGTTACACCCACACAATGTCTGGCCATTCATTCTATCCAAAACATCAAAGACACCACCCCCATCACTCCTCTGCAATTACTAGTTAGGATTCTTAGTCAATATTGAGCATCTTAGTACAAATTTCTTTTCTTGAAGTAAAATATCAGTACCATGTAGAAATTGACTGCCAAAAAGTTTGGCAGAACATTTCCTGCTGCTTTGTAACAAGTACCAACCATTGCAGCAAGTGGAGTTGAATGCTCTTTGCAAGCTTCATCCTCAACTGGATAAGTAGGGAAGTAATTCTGAAGGAAAAGAGATGCCTTTCTTGAATTCAGGGGCTGTGATTCTTTTCTGTTTGGACAGGACCCTTCTTTTACTCCTGGATCTCCAGCTGAATGCAATACATTATGAGCTATTGCAGGATGACATATAAACTACTCAAAGTAATAAAAACATGACATTTATATAACACTTACATTCATTTTCCAGTATATATTTCCATTGATAAGCTATTCCTTCCTCAGCTTCTTTTGAAGCAATTGAAGTGAAAACAAGAAGTCGATAGTTCTTTTGCACCATTTCTGTGACAGTAGGCCAATCTTTACCTTTCTTGGGCATCTTGGACACAGGGAACCAGAACTTGTCCAAACCAGCCCTAGTAAACAAATTTGTTAACCCTTTTGGAGTATGTACATAGTCCTCGATTATAATAGTCACAATTGTAGAAGGATTCTGACTCAAAAATGCTTCCACTT
This sequence comes from Swietenia macrophylla, assembly GCA_032401905.1. NCBI lineage: Eukaryota > Viridiplantae > Streptophyta > Magnoliopsida > Sapindales > Meliaceae > Swietenia > Swietenia macrophylla. Next base: position 6,284,032 of record CP135560.1, on the reverse strand, counting down.
CCCTTAGGGTGTTAATTGCAGGTTGCTGAGAACAATTCAGTCATACATTAGAAACCAACTGAAGAAATTATTACCACAGAAATCATATTTAAATTTATTAAACTGATAAAACAGGAAGAAATATTACGAAGGCAGTGAAGTTGAAGCATTGCCCTCGAAATGAATGGCAGAGCCAAATATCGCCATCGAAATCATACATATCCAACATCAATCCCCTCACTCCATTCTAAACATTATCCATCAAAAAACAACATAGATAAGAATTTAATTCAAGAAATGAAATATCAATTTACAATACACAATTTTCCGGAGAAAATAAAAATTAATCGCTATGTGAAATTTAAATGTATGGGACAGTATTGAACCGACTTTGATTGACAAAGCAGAAGAATAAAAATGAAGACTAACTTAAGAGATACACTTAAAGAAATGTTGTGCTCAATTATCTTACCTTATTTTTGATTTAGTTTTGCACAAGATTCCTACATACTAAAGGAAGGATCAATGAACACACAACTTATTCAAGAAGAACAGAATCATATACCCTCAATTGATTAGTAACAGTGTCTTCTTGATTGTAAAACGTCAGTCTTTGGACACCAGGCAAAGACGGTGAATCAACGATGCTAAATGAATTATGTGTCACTAACCACGAATATTTGTTGAATGGTAAGTCACCAATCTGCCCATCAAAAATTTGCAGAACTGCTGAATCGCCCCACCAGATTGACATAGAGTACAGGAAAAAAAAAAAAAAAACACAAACGTCATTAAAAATAGAATTTTGAAGGTGTAGAAGCTCACAATAGAAGTGGGCATGGTTGCCTGGCCTCTGGTGCAAATGGGTTGAGTCTTGCCTAAAGCAGGGCAGTTTCCACAGTAGAGACCTGGACCACAATCTGTAGCTGTTGCACATGAATCAAGAACCTGAAAAATGATGAAACTCAGTTCAAACTCATTTAAAAAAAAAAAATCCAAGACAGATCAGAATCTTCAGAGAGTAAAAGATGTAGGAAAAGAAACCTGGCAATTCCCATTAGAACAAGCAGCAGAGTTGGAGAAGAAGACTGAAAACAAGAGTAACATTAAGAGATACCGAATTACATGTGCTCTGCACAAGCAATTATTGGCCGTGAAACACGCCAACATGGTTATGGGAGCTTATGCAGAGCTCGATAAAGAATTGGTAGAGAAAGAGAGAGAAGCTCTAACCAATGAAAGCAAACTCAAAGTGGGAAGATAAATTTTTCCACTGTGTGTAGAGTTGGTGACGTGGTAATTATTTTGGGTACTAAACGCGGGCTGCATGTTTATATGATCTTTTTGTTTGGAAAACATTTATAAATAATAAAAATTTTGGGTTTATTTAAAAATTTAACCCCTCAGAATTGTCTTTTTTTTTTTCAGTCAAACAAGTCTCTTTTGAGCAAAACTACCCTAATAAATCACTTCACTAATTCATTTTATGTTGGATAATTTTTGTAAATAACAATAAATTTGAGTCCCTTTAAAATTTTTTACCCCTAAATATTGTCTTCTTTTTTTAATCAAATAAGTCCCCATGAGAGGATATTTTTGTCCTAGGGGGACTTGTTTGACTAAACAAACAAGACAATATTGAGGGGTAAAATTTTATTTGGATCCAAACTTATGGTTATTTACAACAATTTTCCAAAGCAAAGGCTGTAAGGTGAATTAAGGGGGTATTTCTGTCCAGAGGGACTTGGTCAAAAATAGAAGACAATATTGAAGGGATTAAAATAGAAGACTTTTACTTGCGACACTGATAACGAAGTCGTTTTGTTTGAGATCCGACGTTGTAAGTTCCCAGTTGTACTGTCTTGCTGCGACGGAGGTTATCCTCGGCATAATGGAATAAATTTTCTGAAGGACAGCATTTGGTTTTAGGCTTTATGATTTGGTCACCCTGCGGAAGTTATTTTCAGTGCTTCTCACGTGGTGGGGTAGGTTGCTCGGCATGCACCGTTGGGAGTTGCGTCTTCTAGAAATGCAATCCCATGCGATCACCATCCAAAACGACAGGTTTCTTAGTGATTGCTTTGCTGCCTAATGGACATTATTATGCACTTGAGAATTGTGGATCTGGTAGTGGTAGCATAGTCTATCGCTCTATTTAAGGCTGAGATAAGTCTGTCAAAAAAGCAAGTTTCCATTGTTACGTACAAAATCTACACTATTTTGGCCAGCTGAGGATAAGAACATACCATTTGAAACCATTTCGTATCCAATGTATCCGGAATAAATCTCTTCTTAACTTGTTAATGATACTAGGATTGAAGCAGAATAGAGAATAACAAGGCAACCCACTATCTTAGAAGTAGCATTTTTATTTAAGAAAAAAATTGACAAGGCATATGCATATTACTCTCCATTAACTGCTTGAACAGTTCAAAAATCATGACCAAAACCTTACATGAAAGTTCAACCTAGGCCCAAAAGTGTTAAATACCGATTTGGCTGAAGAAAAAGAATGCCTTGCACATGGTAGCCTTCTCCTTCACTCTCTACCCAACACAAAAAAAATTAAAATATAAAACCTATCATATAATATAAATTAATAAAAATAAAACAAAAAATAAATAAATTAAAAGAGGAATAGAATAGTTGAATTGTTGTTGTTAATGGGATATCTCTCTCCCTCTCTTCTTCTATTTCCCGTTTACAATAAAGTCTGATGTTACATCATGTTTATCCAATAAACTTATATTATTCTAATTGTTAGTGGATATAGCCTGAAACGGAATTAACATGAACAAAAAAGGAGAATCGAATAGATTGTCTATGGAGATGAGAGTAGCATCTCCAACAACAAAATCAGAGAATACACTTTTTTTCTCTAAAATCAATGACAATGGGATCTACCTGTAAAAGAATGGTAAAATTTTGAATTTGACTTTAAATAAATGCACATACTAGGCGAGCTTCTTAGCACGACCGCTTGAAGGAGCACCTTCCTCATTTTTCAACCCAGATGCCTCGGGCTTCCTAGCCCAAGCAGGAGCTCTGTCAGGCTCATAACGATAATCATAGAAGAGTTCCTCACCAGCAGTAATTCGCTCCTTGGCAAAAATGCCCACCCGGTGATCTCCGGCAACCATGATGACCTACCAAACAATAAACACGAACATAAATTGGCATACTGCTCGAAATGTGATGCTCCCATGACTTGTAGAAGCTATTCATGCATTATCAAAATATAATCTCCTTAATAACTGAGAGGGGTCCAAGCACTAAGACAGTCAAAAGGGTACCTTTGCATAGCAATTTGGATCAGGAGAATGATTTGCAAACTTCAGTTTATCACCCTTCCGATAAGCATCAAGGACAAACTGCACAGAAATGAACTTATGTATTATGTATTGATCATCACTCAAGTATAGATCGAAACAAGTCAGTGAATAAACTAAGGTAGTGCCATGCATCATGCCTGATCATTCAGATTGAAGAGAAATGATGAATTTTCGCGATCATATATCTTCCCCCGCTTGTCTGCTTCTCGATGAGAAATTAGTTCTCCGGTGTATTCACCAAGATATTCATGCTTTCCAACACTATTCTGGTGGCAGGCCAAAAACTTTTCAGCAGCAAGAGCAAAATCTAGCATACAACAGTACCAAGTCTGATTTCTTTTATTAGCTGAGCGTATATCAAAAATGAACATTACCTTTAAGAAAGCTCCCCACCCAGAAACATCGGATCTTCCAAGCAAAACCTGTACATATATGAGAATTAGACCCAAGTAATGGCAAGCATACTATAGAATCTTCAGTATCAATCTCCTGGAGTTTTCAAGAATCCTTCACACTCAGTAATCGTCAAAGAAAAACATACCACACTAGTGGCACAATCAATAAATTGCTGTGTGTAACAACTATAAAGAAAGAACGGTATCACACGCCAAAAAAAAAGTGCACATTCAAGGCATAATAACATACAGGGTTCACTACAGCATCTAAGATGAATACATTGGTGTGTATAAATTATAAGTTGACACACCAGATCTCCAGAATTACCCCAACTGCACATCCATCTCCCCACTCACCATTATTGAATTTAAACCCAGAAACCAAAAGGTCAATTGATTAGAAAATTATCTCACGGACAAAAGCTCCGACAGAGAGTTTTAATATTTTTACTGGTCATATATACTTGCCACTGTATCTATAAAATTAGCAGGGTGAATAGTTATCAATGTTTATTTTTGATAAAAATAACTTCAGCAAAACACAAAGGCACTACTCAAGTAAACAAGATTTACTCAGGAGGAACATCACAGCTAAATTTGAAGATATAACTATCCAGAATCAACATATAATTCTCTATTGGAAAATGATAGTAGAAAATAAAACAAATAGCATTGCTTCTAGTGAAAAAGTCCGAAAATAAGAAGTCTAATGATGCTCATTCATATTAGATGTTTGTTTAGAAACTGGACATCGGCCAATTTAATATTTGCCCAAAACCAAGATGTGCACAAAAATATTAGAAGAATATCTTCACAGTTCAAAAAAGTTCACAAGTATGTAACTTCAGTTAGGAAGATCAAAAAAATAGAGACAAACAAATGCAATTACCCTTTGTTGTTGTTTGAGCAGAAGCTTCATATTCCTACATTCATAGTTATCACCTTTTTGATCAGGAATCCCAAGAGTACCATCACCACAACTGCAAAATCAATTTAGAAGGCTCAAACAATTGAAAGTATTAGAAGTGTAAAATAGAGTACCAATAAAATACATTTGAACTTGCAAATAAAGTAAAGGTCATTGACATTATATAATCTCAAATTCAATTGATTAGAAGGAGAAATTAAAAGATAAAATTTTCCAGATACCATATACCCATGAATTACAACCCTTTGAAAAGCTAAAAATCTCTAAAACTACAAACAATTTTAACCTTCTGTCCATGGGGGGTGGGGGTGGGGGTGGGTGTGGAAATGAGATCACTTTTTTGCCCTCAACAGCAGACCCAAAAAAAAAACAAAATCTCTCCTGCAAGCCAGGATGCAACTAGGTGAAAATCTCAATTCCTCAGATAAGCAGAAAGAATACATCTACATCAAATGCCAATTTTGGATCTCATTATCAGAAAAATTCATGATGTCATTGAGCATTAAGTTATGGAATCATTCTCTTTAGTAATATTATTTTAACATGATAAATCATGACACCAGTACAAATAAACAGAACCATAAAATTAGCAAAGTCGTTTATGCTAAAATGCCCTTAATAATTGAGAACAGCAGATGAGGCAAATGTGTATCACATGTCCATGTCACATACCACATTCTTCACCCCTAATTGATTAAATATAACTTCAAATTGCATTTCCTTTTAAACAGCAAAATCAAAGGATACTTTCCACAGACTGCTCATAAGTGGTCAAATAAGATTGAGCATCCCAAGTTAAAACTTACCCAATCCAACAATTCCTACAAATATCTGGATCGCATTCCCTGTCTGCCGCAAAACATGGACATTGACGACTTCGGCATTGACTTTTAGCACAATGACAGCCTCTGAATCGATTCTTGCAGCTCTTGGGACATCTAGATGAATATGCAATTCATAACTTAGAACTTTCATTCATCATATCTATCAGCATTGCATATATAACACACACAAGTCACTAGAACACATCCATATACAAGTCCCCTAATTTCCTGAACCATTGTAAGAATAAAAGACATTCGTGCATCAATGTCCCACACATTCCCCTGCTAGACACAAACTCAAATACCATCCAGCACATTCCTAGAACTGGTAAGCAATGCAGCTCTGCATCACCCACACGTACAATTAGAAATAGGGATGAATGCAGCCTTCTTCAAAGACAACTTCAGAAATTTGCATTGTTACAGAGTAAAATATGAGAAAACCAAGAAAACTTTGATGTTTGATTTGTGTAATCTACAGGGGAAAGTAGGGCTCACCCACAATACTTTTCACAGCAGGTTCCATTTAGAAGACAAGAACACTGCTTTCCACAAGCAGTTTGGCATCCACAAGGATTATACTGCCGACAGGGCTGATCTTTTCTCTCAGTGATCCGTTTCCTAATTGAATGGTAAGCAGCAGATTTCCAAGTATACTTCAAGCGACGAACTCTACCCCTTCTACGTAAATATCTTGATCTCCTTCTCACTTCATTGTTACCCTATTGTTCATTTAATCAACCCCGCCCAGAAAAATGAAACAATAGAAGAGATGAATTGTTAGAGAAAAGAGGATCTAATTTCCTATGCCTCCTTAAAAAAACTACAATACTAACCATAGTTCCATTGAAATCAAACTTCGAATAGCCTTCAAGATGAGAATTTGCAGCATCGCCTGCCTGGCAAAAAAGCTTATTCTCAGAGCAGGTCATATACTGGAAAACCTCCCAACAGGTCTTCAAACCATTTAATAGGTTTCTGGCTATCAGACAGCTGTGATGACAAACAAGGATCTGCTGTTAGATGGAGAATTAATAAACCAGCAGGAAAGAAAACCTCTTGGAAACAATAGAAAGCTAAGGATGCAAAAATGCTGCAAGGTTGTTTCAAGCTAAGCTTTAGACACAGGAAATAGAGCATTGTATTATTTAACATTAGAGTTTTATTGCCAACCAAAAATCTCCTGCATGGGAAACCAACGTATAGAAAACAAAATTGATTAAGAAATATTCAAAAAGGAATCATGCATAATGAGATTGATTAAGAAATATCCAAATAGGAATTGTGCATAATGAGATTCTTCCAACCTAAATATCAAAAACTAATTTAATGAAATGGAAGTAAAATGTTGAATAGAGAACACAAATTCCATCCGCTGACCTGTTCCTGCCAAAAATTTGGAAACCTTTATCAAAGAGGCTTTTTTCAATAGCTTTCCAAGATTTATCATCACTGAATTCTGGCTTACACACATTTTCATCAACAAACTCCTCTTTTCTCAAGGCATCATTACTGCTAGTCGTGGGTGGGTCAGTAACTATCTCTTGTGACAAACCATGGGAAACTGCACCCTGCACTAAAATGCAACCGTCCTGAATTTGTATTCCCTTCTTCCTAGTTCTAACAGCAGTTGAAGATTTCACATTCTTATGCGAAGAGGAATTAGCATCTTCATTTTCTTTGCGAGAACTAGACCTAAGTTTCATATCGCTTGGCAAAACACCTTCACTGACAGCAGAATTAGAATCAAGAGCTGCCATTTTTTTCTGTCTCTTTTGCTTGAAAAGTAGAACCCGTTCAGCAACTCGCTTGCTCTTCCTCTTACGAATTCCACCTTTCCCTACCAGCTTACTCTTTGAGGGTGATGAGTGGTGAGTAGAAGAGGTGTCTTGCTTGGGCCCAACCTCTGAGTCACTGCTTTCTGCAATATTTTTTGCATTAGATGAAGCACTTTCACTTTGACGGGACTTTGCCCTCCTAGCAGAAGGACCAGAATATTTCTTCCTAGTTAATGTCTGAGACCCAGCACCGCCAGTGGGAGATATAGATTTTTCTTTGATATCACCATTCAAAGGGGAACACACTGTAGAATTTCTTTCTGACTTGAGAACCTGACAGCGAACATGAAGCTACTTAATATATTGTTTTCCAATTCTTCAAGGAGATAAGCCAAGCCACATAAATCATATCAAGCAAACACCCAGCATATACCAATCGATAACAAAGTGGGCCACATGGTTCATTTTCCTCCACTGGATGACACCATGGAGGTTGTTTATCAACCTGACAACATTTTACCAAGAAAGACATCAGAATCTGGCAAGAGAATCAGATAAATATTTAACAGAGTTATATAATCAACTTACTGGAAAGACGAGATCCTGCGAACATCCATGTAACCTGCAATCAAAGACCTGCCAATTCAAACAAAAGAGCAATGGACTCTGTCAGGGGAAAGTTGAAACAGCACATAATCTAAATGGACTAAAGGAATGCCACTTACAAGACAGCGACGACAAAACAGGTTGTCAAAAGAATCTAGAGCTGCTTCAAGATCTTTTTCAAGTAAACTACTCATAGTGTGCACCTCATTCCCATTGCTAGATCCCCCCATAGCATTTTCTTCCTTTATCAAAATTTCATATCTTGCCTGTATAAGATGTTTGACGGTGTTTCATATCTCTGTCAAGCCAGCACAAAGAAAATGGGAAACGGCTGGACCAAAGCTTACACTATGACCAGTTTTAATTAGATATTAAGGTTGACAAAACAGTGCCACATTAAAGGAAAACTATTTATCCCTCGAGATTTAAAAAAATAAACTAGAATGGACCAAAACACAGACCAATAATACAGTGGAACCCGAAGTGCATACCTTGACTTCAGACGGGCTTCTACAGAAACACTGTGCTAGTGACTCCAGCACAGCATCGGATAGACCAACTTCTTTGATAGTCATGCTGGTAATTTTAAATCATAAATTATAAAAGAATAATTAGTTGAATACATCAAAAATCATATTAAAGATTTGTAACATGTAGAACAAAAGTTGAGCTCCTGAGAATATTTTGTAATGAACTATGAGAACTGTTTCAAAACAAGGTTCTAACATATAAAATTGGATATGGAAATACAGTGCCAAACAGTGATTGATATACCAGGCAAACAATAAAGAAACATATCAAAATGTCCTGGCCTACATACTGAAAGTTACATGATGCTCCCAACTATACCAACTGCCTGTTTCTTCACAAACCTAAAGAATGATCTTATAGTCTATCCAGACAACCTTGAGTGAATAACTTCTTTATGATGGCAACTATTATACTGGCAGTGAGATGGAGCACAGAATGATGGGAGAGAAATCAACAACTGCGCTTTGGTAAACTTGGGATGGAGTGACAATCATAGATTGATCAAAATGATTGGAACCAAGAGAGGAGAAAACAGTCATGAAGTTAATTCAACCTGTTGGTGCAAGGCCTTGACTGCAAGTTGAATTTGGATGAAGCACTTAACAAGGAAGACAAGAACATAGAGAAGTTAAGTTTGAAAGAACTGGGAAACAATGGATAGGCGATTACTTTACAAACATTACCAAGAGAAAATGCTATGAAGATCTGGATCACAATAAAAGTTCTTCTTAAAATAATTCAAGATAGAAAGTAAAAGGAATTAAGAGGATGTGCAAAAGATTAGAGATCACATCAGATAGTTTATAATACCAACCAAAGAATATAATCTTCTGAATCCACAAAATCTCTTTTTTCCTCTTCTTCCTCAATTACTTCTTCCTCACTGTCACTGCATATCAGCGCTTCACCACCATTTTGGTCATAATAAATTCTCCTTCGACCCATCACTGACTGATCCTCGGTCATTCTTTGGTTTCTGTAGCAGAATCATAATACATCACAATCGCATTAGTTAAGATATAATGAAATTTCACTGAAAAGTGGATTAAACAGATAAAAATAGTTTTTTATTAAATCACAATACAAGTAATATCATTTCACAAGTATATTTCTGAACATCTGACATTGCATGTCTGAAGCATATATGCACAAAATACTACCAGTTGCTGCAATGCAGAAATGAAACTATCATAGCTATTTTTACCAAAATATATATATATATATTAATGACAATCCTACTGAAGAAAAGCACAAAGAATAAGCAAAAGAAAATGCCATTCAGTCTGCCTACAAGGGTGCCGAAGGTGGATTAAGGTAAAAAGACACATGACTACCCCATCTATAATCACATTACATATCCAATGTTTTTCCCGTTAGTTAGCAGAAAAGTAGCAGGAGAAGACCACTAAGTAAAATTAGTAGGAGAAAAATAAAAAAATAGAAACTTAATTGTTTTGCCCCAATTCTCTTATTTAAACAATATATATTTCAGTGTTCAAAATTCTACAAAATCTAGACCAGCCAATGACTAGAATTCCCTGAGGAAATGAAAGCATAACTGCAAAAGATGAAGAAATTAATTAAACTTATCAAAAAATACAAAGAGAAAATCTAGAAAATTCCTTTATTTACAAGTAAAATAAGAAGCCAACAATGTGACTGCCATTGACACAATGCATGAAAGTTTCCTTCAGCAACCATACAATATCATGAAAAACAATGAGAAAAATATTCTCTACAAGCTATTATTGTGTTTCAAAATGATTATAATATCAACAACCCTGGAGAGGATGAGTACGCTATATAATTTCTTCTTATTCTGTTTGATCAATTTATTTTTGTGGCCAGGGAAAAAGGCCAAGGGCAACTGAAATATCAAGCTTGGGATGCACAAAGGGTAAAAACCTGAGTTATACACGCTGATTACTGTTGATAATATATGGAACAAAACCATAGACAAAAGATTACAAACTCTGTTGCATTTTATAATCAGGTAAGAAAGAAGACAGAGACTTATCAATCTATAGCAGAATTGGATTATAAACACCAAGATACATGTAAAGCAAAAGTAAAGGAAAAAAATAGGAAAAGTCTGCTCAGGACTAAGCACACAAAATACAAAGTGATTGCAACACACCTGTCTAGAAATATCCATGTAGTATAAGGAGGTAATCTTTTAACTTCAGCGAGCTTAATAGGACGAACAGCATTCTTGGCAGGATTACTAGATCCTTGAACTGCTGTAGCAGCAAGGCCATCTTCCTGATTCATATGGCTATCCCTATAGACGTCACTTTCATACAAACCATTTTGCATACCTTGCACATCTCTTTGCCTCTTTGTTAGTAGGTCAATACTACTGTCTGTATTAATTATTTGGCTGTTTCTTCTTTCCATTGAGAGTCTATACAGGTGATTTGTGATGCCAACCAACTTTTTCCTATTTTCCTCCATCCTTTTCTGATAAAGATAAGAACATAAACTAATTTACATATTATGAAGACCATATCCAAAGCATACTACTTAAATCAACAGTAACATGGTACAGTTAAAATACACCTCTATAGAAACAAAATGGTCAGCGGCAACTTTCTTCTTTAAAGAATCAATAACAGACAAAATCTCCTTATGAATCATAGTTCCATCTTGTGGCTGTGTCATCTGCTAGAATCAATAACAACGCATAAACTTACAAATATCTATATAAGTGAAATGAACAAGAAACAAATATCTATATAAGTAAAATGAATAAGAAACAATAAAATCTTCTTTCTTTTTTTTCATTTTAACTTTCCCCACATTTCTTTTCCGTAATATCTGTTATTTCATACACATATAAATTCTGTAATCCCAAAATTTAAAGCAATTTCTGCAATAACTTTAAGTAGTCTCCGGTAATCCACCAAATCCCGTATAAAACTCAAATGATCCACTAAAAATGAATCAAAAAACCGAAAATCTAATTTACACAAAATTGCAGTTATATTTCGCACGCTACATAGCAGAAACCATACTGAAACCACATAGGCATTTATAAAAATCACATCAAAACTTAATCCACTCAAAATTACATAAAAGACTGTCATATGCCCCATAATCTACTCAAAATGAATCCAAAAGCCTAAACAATCCAAAATTCACACAATGCAGCAGTATATCCCTCTATATATAATAATTAACTAATTAAAATAAACACAAATTCATTAAAATCATACGAAACTCAGTTTCAAAACACAACAAAAGGGGAAAAAATCCAACTAAAGTCAACGAATAATCATTACTGGAGAGCTGACATACATTTCCAGAAACGAGTTTGTTGAGAGAAGAGAATTCAAAATTAAATACCGAATAGTCCTTAGCAGGCTCCGATCTGCCCGGAGAGGCAGAAGCGGACGCCTTCGAGGCCATGACGGTTCGAACCAGGATCGGCAATGCGGGTCCGTATCAGGATCCGATTCATGCAGAAACAATGCCGAAGAAGAATGTTTCTGCCGGAGGGGGTTTTGCGTGAGGATTTGGCGGTTCGGCTTGAAACCCTAAAGTTAACATAGACTCTAGCCCCCAATTTCTATTTTGCGGGGGTTTTTTTTTTTTTTTGGTTTTTAATTTTTTTAAAATTTAATTTAATTTTTGGTGGTGGTTGGGAGAGGTGGCTTTTGATTTTGTGTAAGAATATTGTTGGCAAACGTGTGGCAATTCGCATGCGAGCGTGTGAATGCATCCTTTATAAACAGATAAAGTAACGAACTGGGGGGACCGGGTTTAAATTATCTACTGTGCAACGCACTATACTTCCTCGTTTGGACCAATAAACAAGCCCCCTCACCATCACCGGTAATTTTTATAATTAAGCATTTATATTAGGTATTCGTTAATTCCAAACAAATTAATAAGAACATGTTGTTTATTCTTTTAATATTTCATTAAAGTGGAGTTATGATTTATAAAAATTTCAAATTTTTATTAGTATTTTACTTTGATTATAAATAACAGCCACTAGAATTCAAGTAGATTTGGATTTGTCTAAAAAATTTTAATTTAAAAAAAAACAAATCCATAAGTATCAATTTTATTTTTAATTTATATTTGATAAAAATATTAATTTAAAATATTTTAAAATTTATAATTTTTTTTTATTTTATTATTTTAATAAACACAAAGTTACTCGTTCCCATTTGGTTAATATAAAACTTTAAAAATTAATAAAAATACTAGTAAATTTATAAATAATTAATTTTAGTACTAATAAAATTAAAAATAATTTTTATTTGTAATTTAGACTCAAATTATTAAAAGTGAACCAAATTGACAAATTCAATTTATCATCAATTATCATAATAAATCAATTTCGTCTAAACCGAAATTAATAATTTTGAATTTCTTTAAAATTTAGGCTAAAATCAATCCAATCCGAAATGCAAACTAATTAAGGTTGTCTTAAAGTCTTAAAAATATATATATAAACAAATTTATATGCATAAATTTATCATGTATATGGAAATTATTTTTAGAGTATATATATTTTAATATAGATGTATAAATTTTTTTACGAATAGACAAGGAAGAATTAATAGCAATACATGCATCAATCGTATTTTAACATTAAATTCAAAATCGAACACTAACAAGCAGATTAGCTAGAGGGTGACAGCATCCACAAATTCTGCAACATTTCCCATTGCCTGCAACTTTTGGGGCAAAAGGCAAGCTTCAATGTCGATGCTTCCTTCTTCCTCTCCAGGAAACACAGTTATCTTCCCATCGATTTTGTTCGCTGGACCGCTTCTTACTGCTATAGGTGTTCCCCACCCGAAATCATTACCATAAACATTGAACCTCGGCGAACTACTCGTAAAAAAAGCGTTGCTCAGAATGCTTTCCATTTTAGGGATCCACGGGATTTCTCTCCAAGACTCCAATAGGTTCCTTATCTTTTCATCTGTGTGCGTAGCAACTATCTTGTTCATTTGCAGTGCCACATACCCCAGCCTTTGCTCAAATTCATCTGTTTTCATCGTTACGATTACATTCTGAACTGCATTCCCGAAATATTCTGGCGGCAAAGGTGGTTGCAGTCTTGGTCGAACTCCTATTCCTAACGATAAATGAACTTCTTGATGGGTATCAAGACATTTGTTACGAATGGCAGACAGCAAGAGATGAGATAAGAGTGATTGAAGAGAGGAAATTTTGTTGGTGCCAGTCTCAGCGTTGGTTTTTGCTTTGAGTTTCGCAATGTTTTCTTTTGTAAAGTGAAAAACTCTTTCTTGCAGAGGCGGTGGAATGAAATTATTGCAGAATTGTTTAGTGGTCGAGAGAGGTAGATGAATGGGGCAATCCGTATCGCGAATAAACCAACGTTGAAGAACAGGAAGTTTGGATATACGATCAAAACCTCGGGAGATTTCAGACCAGGAATTGAAAAAATGCCAGAAGGACGAGCCATCAACAACGGAATGATTCATGGTGCAACCAATGAAGATTCCATCCAAAAGTTCTGTCAATTGTACTGCAAGCAGTGGTTTGGACGTACCTTCATAGTTCATTACTCCATTGAGAGGGAAAAAGGAGTAAACAATTTTAGGAACGAAAGTAGGTTCAATGATATCAGCAATAGAAACTCCATCTGCCACAGCATGGACAAACTCTGCTCCGGCGTTATTGCAATCTATGAAATAGGAAACCGTGTTGTCGCGATGTTCAACGGTGGCAAGGCGACCTGCAAATGGGGGAAAGAAGTCTAGCGTGCGTGAAAGGGAGGTCTTGAGGCGGTGTATGCGGTTGCTGTTTTCGCATTCATTATCCTCGGGAGGTTTGCGGAAGAGAAGTCCTTTCTGAATGGCACCTACTTGGATGAACGCGAGATCCCACGCAGTCAAATCAATTCTAAGGTTAGGTTCCTTGTGATCTGTCGCGCAAACTGAACTCGATGAGATTATCCGAACGTCTCCCATCACCACCTCTGTCAACTTAATTTTCTCCTGTATAAACACAATTGCAGTTAACAACCAGTGCCGAAGGCCAACAATCACAGTCTCTTAAATGAAAATACTTACAATGACTGTCTTCAACGCAATTTGAATACCGGAAGTAATGCTAGTTTGGCATGAATTTCTTTATTTACTTAAATCATTGTTCTTCCTCTGCTCCCAGTTGTCCGAGTAAACAGCGGAAGCCACTGCTACGAGATGATGTATTATCTTGTGTCGGGCTTCGTCTTTTTATCTTCTCCATTATTGGCTCGCCTGCTCCTTCTTGTCTTCTCAGGTCTTGGAGCAAACGGCTTGAGCGATCACTATCTTATCTTGATGACGGGGACAGGAACAGGGACTATGCTACCCTTGCCTAATTATTTGTACCGGGTTTTGTCTTTTTTCCTTTGGGCATTTTTACGTGCGAATATAAATGCGTGATTGGCACTTAATAAAAATTATAATTAATAATGTATACGTGTTAAAATATTATTCGAGAACTTATTATTCTAATAAATGATATTAATAGCATTGTTGCTTATATTTTTAATTAAAAAAAAATATTTTTTTCACTAACTACAAAAGTCACAATCTAAAATTTGAGAGTCCGTTTAATTTATATTCCATTTAAAATTATTTAATTTATTATGTGTTAACAGTAAAGTTAAAAGAAATCTAATAACACTAAATTTTAATAAAATTTATTTATTTTTTATTAATATTTATTCAACAGTAATTATATTTTTAATTTCAAAATTATATACAGTAAAAATAAAAAATTTGTTAATATTTAACTTTTATTTAATATTATGGTGTAGTAATTTTTAAGGCACGAATGTTTTTAAATGAAAACAATAAATATGAAATAATGTCCTATTAACAGCATAATAATCAGTTGATTATAAAATTAAGATAGTCCTAGCAAAAAGCCAAGTGTTGGTAGCATTCTAAGTTTATTTTAGTATTTGGTAGGATTTGTTAGGACTTTATTCTAAAGCTTGGATTTATTGGATCACGCATGACCAATTCATGAATCTCGTCAGTCAAAGTTGCTTTGTATTCTAATAGAAAAAAAAATTAATAATTTTATTTTAAAAATTATTTATATAAATAATTATAATTTTATTTTATTCAATCAACAAAATTCTAAATTTGTATTGTCTCTTTTATTTATAAACTCGAGTTATTTAAAAAAAAAGAAATGGATTATATCTTAAATTTAAGATAAGTTTTTTGTACCTATTTTAAAGATAATAAAGTAATTGGTTGATAATAAAAAAAAATTAAAAAAGACGATTAATTTGAGATAAAACATACTTTAAAGGTATTAAAAATCTTCAAAGCAATTGATTGATAATTAAAAAAAAAAGGTTAAAAATACTAATTTAAGGTAGATTTGATATGTTAATTAGCACTATACTTATACTATATTGGAATAAATAAGTATTTATTATATGAATTTAAATGATAATTTTAAAAATATTTGTTAAATTTAATTAATATTAAAAAAATTTATAATTTTTTTATCGAAAACATTAAGACAATATTAATTGTCTTAGTATTTTTGAAAAATTAATAAAAATATTTTTTAAAAAATTTAATTGCATGTCTTTTTTTATAACTTACATCTATTATGTTTTAAGTATTTTTTTTTGTTACATATTTAAATTTTAAATTATTATTATTATTTTAAATTTTACATAAATTTTAAAAATTACCTGTGGTCAAAACATTACTTGCCGACGCTCCCGGCCGGCTACCTTTTCCAGTATTCCGAGAATTCTATTACCGTTTATTCCCATGCGGCCGGGATCAAGACGTTGGTTTCGAACAGCAGCTCGGCATAGACGAGCTTAGACTGCTTGTAGAGAGGAGATTCTGTCGGTGCCAATCTCAGCATTGGCTTTTGCTTTGAGTTTGGGAAAATGTTCCCTCGAAAAGTGGAAGACTGAAACCGAACTGTCGGAAATTATGCCGCCGGCGTCTATTATTGAAGTTTAAAAATTATACTAATGTATATAATTTAATGGAACATTTGACAAATCACTGAGTCTACCTTTTAAATATGGTAACACTGCTGACAGAGACAAGACAAAAAAAAAGGTTGACGGTTGACAGGTAAATAAATTTTAAAATATATAATATAAAAAATTAAAATTTAAAACAATTACCATAAAAGTTTAAAAATTTCACGTAATCTAAATTATTTGTCAAATATTTGCACTAAAAAAGGAGTAATCACGTCCTCAGAGTCTAAAATCTTCGGGATCAATAAACCAATTGCAGTTCATTATCAAATGGGAGCCACTGTGACTGAACACATACAGGTTATAAATCTGCCATGGAGTGACGTAGATATATATATATATATATATATATAAAAGCTGAAAAAAAATATGCAAGACCGCAAATCAATCTACCATTTCCGACTAAAACAGAAGACCATTATATATTTTCATCTACAGATTGTATAAAGCACCAATTTTTCACAATGTTATAAAAATCAAATTCCCAAAACAGGGGACCAAAGTCATTGAATAATCAATCAATAAATCAATAAACTGTGTAAAGCACTTTAGTTCACAATATTATCTAGTTCCAGTCACAAAAACTTGGAACCAAGTCATTGAATCCAATGTCACTGCATACCTGTGTATAGAGCACCATTTTTTCACTGTATTTTGGATTTTTCTACACTACAACGGGGAATCAGTTATCAAACAAGGGAAGATAATGACAATAAATCTACAATCCAGGTGTGCATGTTGGTCACAAATGGAGGCATGCATGCATGTTCGTTTAGCAACTAAAAAGAACAGCCAAATGGAAGTTGTTTCATTGTTTAATTCATCATAACCTGAGCTCATCTGACATGTCTGGTAGCTGATGTGAAGGACAAAGAGGGAGATGATCAACGGCAGATCGAACTGAAGAATTTTTACGAATGGAAAATTTTTCTGGCACAAAACCTCTTCCTTTTTCTTTTTTACACATCATAAAGTCGATGTTACCTAAGTTTCGGATATATATACAGTAATATAACACCCGGCAACAGCAACATGAAGTCTCTCTTTTATAAATATTTAACAGAACCCAAACCAACTCAACTGTTTCCCTCTTCAGAATTCAACAAATCATCAAAACAGACCGAAGCACCAACCCATACTCTGTCATAGCTTTATTCTGTTATTTGGCAAATGGAAGAGTCAATTTTTTGCCATTAAGTTTCCTTTTTCTCCAAAATAGCTTTTTCCACAAACCCCCAACTCCCACTTTTTTTCTGGGTACGGTGGCTAATGGATTATCTACACCATCCTCACCCTGGTGTTTGTTTCTATTTAAAACAGGCATCCTTTCTACTGGCTCTGTTACCCCGCTGGGAATGAAGACAGAACTGTAATTGTAATCAATCCCTTTACTACTGGGTGAATTAAGATCCTTATTGTCTTCAGCATTATCCTCGGCAATCATCTGATCAAGCAGAGAGGATCTTTGGTTGGTGACCTTGTTCTTCTGTAATGTGGAAGGTGGAGATGGGATTGTGGTAATGGTGGTATCGGTGGTGTCAGCAGCAGCAGCGGCAGAAGCAGTAGAAATACCGTCAGTAGGGTTAGAAATGACCTTGTCAAATAAGGCTACTTCCCTTGGAGAAGCTAACGCTTTCAATTGTTTCCCTAGGTTTAGAATAGTTTCTTGGCACTCCGCCAACTTCTCTGAAGCAGCTGTGATTTCCAAATCCTACCACATACACCAGCAGTCCTTGATTCAATAATTAGTTATTTAAGCACTTACAAGCTATTAATGTCAACAATTTCTAAAGAAGAAAACTGGTAACATCAATCATGTAAGTTGAAACTAAGTCAACAATGCCTTTTTGTAAATAGATAGTTTCTCCAGCCTCATGCTCCTTTTTATGTTTTATCATAAGTAAATTAACCCCACCTCATCCCCTGGCAACAAAGAATCAGTTATGATTCTCATTTCTTCTTTGTGACATTTGCCCACAAAGAATTCATGTGGAAGTGATCACTTGAATTTCATTTTGAAGACTCCATAAATTTTCTACGTAGATTTCTTGTGAGAAGAGAATCATCATAACCAATGAAAACGGGCAGGGTTTGAAAAAAGATATAACACTAATTAGGTGACTCATAATTTATATTTATTATTTGATCATATCAAGGTTTATACACCCCGGAATCTAATAAGTATTTACTTCAAAAAGAAGAAGATTTATATGGTTAAACTACAGTTTATGTTTCATATAGTACAGATGGAACAGAGTAACGCACTCCCAAAATGCTAATTGACAAATATGTCTTAAACTTGTCTATGGCTTTTAATCATGACAGTTAATATTTAGTTGAGGACATATTTGTCAATTCAGATCAACAAGGACAGAACAAAACTTGTTGGAAACAATTTTCACTGGGAAATTTTTATTAGAAAATTTCAATTCTGTGTCAATAAAAAATAATGAAACAAAGTCATAACCAAAGGTACCAGAACCCAAAACCACAGACAGACCATAGAAGTTATATCTATGATAAAAAGATTTGAACTTACAGTTCGAATTTGCTTTCCATCCAGCTTGAGTTCATTGGTTGATTTTTCATTCTTCGTCAAACTGAAATAGCACATATGACAAAAATGACATTCCTCAGTAATGCAGGTATGATTACTAAATTACTAATAGTTATAGATTTTATCAAGTTGAAATAGTAAAGAGCTATTTAGTACCTTTCCAGCTGAAGTTGTAATTCAAGACATGTGGCCTCCAACTCTTTGCAGCAGTTATTTTTGTTCTCCAGCTCCACTTCTAGTGATACAAATTTCTGGCGAGCCTCGCTCAATTCAACTCTGGCCACTGTAAGCTGCGCATCAAAATCTTCATTGATCAACTTGTGATTTTTAACTTGATCCTCAATGGGTTACTTTGATTTTTTCAAAATATCTAACTCATTTTGCAATTTTGAAATGATTTTGTCTGATTCCTCAAGTTGATTCATCAAAGAATTACTCTTGTCCACAGCTGACGAGAGACTCTCTCGCCCAACCTTCTTTCCAGCTTCTACATTGATGAACTCATTTCCTAGTCTTCTACTTTCTTCTCTCAAACTAGCCGGAAGTTCTTCCTTTTGGGAGATGTTGTCATTGCCATTTGAAGCCATAAGTGTTGGCAATCCAGATGATAGTCCTCTGGGAAGATGTAATCTATCTGCTTCTGCAAATTGACTAATAATTCCAACTTCTGCTTCACCTTCACTCTGTGATTCATCCCAATCAAACTGCTTCTTTATAGTATCCCTCATGCTGGAAACATCTTGAAGGGAAAAGCAGTGATTCATAATCCATACCAAAGCAGTACTTAATTCTTTGGTAAATTTGTTAAAATCAGCCCTTTTGTTCAACACATCATAACAGACATGAACAAATTGCTGTAGAACACCGGTAATTTCAGAAGTTTTCCATTGGAAAACCCGAACCATGTAACCTGATGGTGTTTCTGAGTTTTTACAAGAAAGAACACTCCCATCCTGCTTGGACAGATTCTCTAAGATACCATAGTCAGGAGATGATAAATCGATCCCTTCAATAAGCTCAGCAATTTTACATATTGATTTACCCATATCAGAGTGAAAATGCTTATTTGTCTTCTCTGACAATGAGATGTCAGCATCCATTGCCGAACTAACACGAGGGTAATTTGATGTATCAAGATGGTTTAAGCTCTCCCTTGCATCAATCAATTCACTAGTTGTTGGGTGGCCTATGTATGCTAAAGCAACTCTAACATCCTCAAGTATCTCATGAGTATTTTGCCGGTTGACATGGATTTGCTCCAAGATGAGCTCCAGTATAGTCTGAAGCCAACGAGGAAATTTACCAATCAAAATATCACTGCATTTGATTTCCTGATTCAATACAACAGTGTCGGACTGAAGATCAGGAACCCGAACTATCTCCCTACCTCTGACCCCTGAGGAATTCTGACCAGACTCAGAATCCAAGGGGCCAATAATTGCATTTGTTCCCTCTGGAGAAACATGACAACTCTCAGATGGTTTATTGACAGAGACTATGGCCAATTTTTCCATTTCAACAAAATCATCCATCAGACTTATGTCTGAAGCTCCAACACTTTTGCACGGTACTGATTCCCTCTGTTTTCCACTTCTCAAGTGTTCCAATTCTGAAATCAAAGCAGAAGCCCGCGACTCAGCACAATTGACCTTATCATCCCTGCCAATATCAGACATTGATGCCAAAGAGAGTTCATATGACATAACACTGGTCCTGGATGGCTCCATGATTTTGTGACCTTTTGACAACGCCTCAAGCTGTGACTCAACCTCTGATATTTTGGAAACCGCACGAGCATACATTGTTCTTGAAAATTGGAGTTCATTAGTTTTCTTATTAAGAACTTCCTTGAGAGTCTTATTTTCTTCTTCCATGGCACATAATTGCTCAGTCAGATAATTAATCTTTTTGTTGGCATTTTCAGGAGAGATGTCAACTGCAGAGTCAACCATAGAACCGAAAGGACTAGAATTCGACCTTTTTCTCCTCATTTCAGTTGACTCCTTTCCTAGCATTTCAACTTCATTCTTCATTTTTGCCATGGAAGCAGGACCTGGCAACCGCTTCCTGACCAGGACTCGTAGCCTCTGACATTCTGATTCTAACTTGGCAATTTTCTTTACACTCTCTAAGTGTTGCTTGTATGATGCATCAGCAGTTCGACAATTAAATTCTCTCTCCTCATTTCGGATCTCAAGCTCCTTCTCGAGCACTAGAACCTCATATTTTAGAGAAGCATTCTCTTTCTCTGTTGAATCTAATCTAGTCATTAGTGCATTAGAATCTGCTTCGGATTGAGTCCTTTGCTTACTTAAATCTTCAATCAGTTTTTCCTTTGCTAGAAGAGCCTTAGTAAGATGAGTATTCTCAACACGTAATTTTCCAAGCATTTTACTGGTCTCTGCCAGCTTGTCCTCTAAAACCATCTGGGATTTTTCAAATTCCCTTGATGCCTTCATCACAGCATCATGAATTCTCTGCTCCTGCTCTTCTCGAACAAAATGGAGCTGCTCCATGCATTCCTTAAGGGCTGCATCCAAATGAATTAATTTCTCCTCACCAGTAACTCTCTGCTGTAAAGCTTCATCATGTTCTTGGTTTAGAGATACCAGTTCTGCTTCTGCCTTCTCCCGTCCTAACATGAACATAAAAATCAAAGGGTAGCTAAAAAAGAATTGCAATGGAACTCCAAAAATAAGAAATTATTGAATTCAAAGCACAAAATCTTCTGATAAAAGGTTGGAGGAACTTATAACCTGCAATTGCTTCCTGCACCATCTTTAGACGTTTCTTCAGAAGATCATCTTTTGCATAACATTCAGCCAGGGCAAAAGAAAGTTTATCATTTAAGTTCTTCAGTTCATTCTCTAGATCTGCTTTATCAGTTGAAAGTATGTGTGTCTGGAAAATCAAAATTACAGTTAATGCACAAATGTACAACAATTCCTTGTAAAAGTTTTCAGCAAACTCTCAGAGGCATCACGACACTGTCCAACAGAAATTTATGGTTATAGTTACTCTCTCAGGACTAAACTTTCACTGACTGAACTGAAAGTTAAACTTAGGAGTTCCTGCAGCCACATAAGTATCCGATATTTACATGTTTTTGCACTAAGCATCATTTTTTTTATTTTAAATTTTGCAGAATTGATAATCCAGAAAATGTCAGTGGTATTTCACCTAACAGGCTCTGGCCAAACAAGGTCCTTATTGTCTCAAACAGGGTAGCTAAGACCAGAAAGTGTTTTAAAATAAACCACAATCTGCTTCAACCAATAGTAAACTTTAATAAATTAAGCTTTATGTACACCTCTTCTCTTTCAGTTACTAATCACACCAGGTCAGTAATAAAAATAAAGCAGGCTAACATGAAGGAAGGGCCCAACCTCAGGGCTGTAGTAGCAAGACTATGAGGCTTTGCCATCTAGGTCAAATGACATCTTGCAACTCACAAGTTTAGATGGAAAGGTGGGTTATCCACACGACTCAATATCAATTAAAATGAAAAACAAATTTACACCAACATTAACATGCATGAGCAATCCCTATTGGTGTGATGAATTGGTGTGATGAGAACATGGATTGTGAATTCATAAAGAATTTTACCGGATGATGGTACAATATCACATCATGACCATCAGTTTCATAACATATTTTGGCATACAAGAAAAATTATTAAACCAAGGGCTAATTTACCTCTGCTTCATTTCCTTTGGAAGAAAGATCTAATTTGTCAGTTGCAATAATGGTCTTCTCACAGGACTTTTTCCGCCAAACCCATTTCTTGTGGTTGTGGTCCATAATTTCATCAAATCCAGCTTGAATACTTTAAAGACCTTGAAAGAAAACACCTGCATCTAAATTGAAGAGGAAATTTTAACTTCACCACCAAATGTCGATCACATATCTTAACGTGAAGGATCATTCAAGATGAAAACTCGTCTTGAACTCCATTACAGCATCATTAACAAAATTGCCCTGTACATTTCGGTCATAACCCATCTACTTGAAGAAACCAACATTATATATGTCACCCACAGGCGGATGATTAACGAATTATTGAGTCAAGAAACAGAAAATTTATTAGTCAGCTGGTTTTCACATTACATGGGTAAAATATTTTCAACTAAAAAAGTCTAAAATTGCAGTAAAATGCCATAATCATTCTTCTCTGACTCTCTTTAAGCAATTCGTTGAATGTATTGAAATTTTTTTTTGAAAAATGGAGACTCGTTAAAATTTGCATGGATGCAAGTATTTACAATCCACGGATTATTCTCTTTCTTCGTCTTCAAAAATCAAACAAAGAGAGAGACACAATAAAAAGTTTGCACAGCTATCTCTCACCTGCAACAGTGTATCACCAATATCTCACCATGCATGGACCATCGCAATGCAGAGAAGGAGGAAGTGTCTTAAATGCAAAGAAACTCGAATGAATGCCACCAATTGTAATAAATTATACAATGTGTAATGTTCCAATCCAGCAGACAACTCCGTGAAGAAGAAGCGATAAAACATTAACCACTAAGCTGAACACCAGCACCACCACCACCACAGCAACAAAAACAACTGCGACAAAAGGAGATATAAGAGAAAGACTGTTTGGCAATCAAGAAAAAGTAAAATGAAGGGAAAGTAAAAGTGTTAACTGTAGACAGAGAGAGAGAGAGTGACTGGGCTGAATACTCGATATCTTAATAATGACTGGCTGGACATTTCTTTTATCCTACAGAGAGAGAGAGAGAGAGATGGCAAAGTGTTGGCTCAGTCCTGACACGGTGGGACACGTACGAGTGAATCGTTGCCATATTACTCTGACGGAGCGGAAGCTGGCGACTCCTTCACGCGTTGCATGTATGGACATACATACGTCCCAGATAGATAACGGAAGTTAAAGCCCAAATCCCGTTTCCGTTAGTATTAATGCTTCTTTTTGTTTAACTCCGTTTCGAACGGCATACGGGTATTGTTAAAGCACTAAATAAAGCGGGTAGTGGGTGGCCTTTGCTTGATGCACTCTTGGTGTCTTTTCCAAGCTTTAATTTTCTTACATTAAACGACAATTATGACTAACGAAAGTGATTGTAGTGGATTGGTTTGGTTGACCCAGCGGCTGTGGCCCCTTTTTGCCCGGGTATGCCGTTGTCGAGTTTCCATCTGCATAGACCTCCAAGTTCCAACCACTAATAATGGTCGACTTAGTTTTTTTCTTTTGGCATTGTATGCTTGCGTTATACTCTTAGTTTGTCTGTTGCGTTTCCATCTTATCCATCTTACATTTGAAATGACACTCAGTCTCGTACTCATACACCAGTTTGGCGAAATCCAGTGGTGGCTCCGAGACAGAACCTCGTGCAATTGGTTAGAATCTCAAAACTTAAGGTCCTAAAAATTTAAGAAAATTAAAAGCCGCTCGCAGTGAAATCATGCAGAGACACACATAAGCCACATACTTAATTTTCTAGCAGGCTTGGCTACGTGGGATTCTATCAAACTCCAACGATTACAATTTGCATGGTCGGCATCGCTGTTAAATGCTGTTTACCTGTCTCACCTAACGCTCTGCCTTCTTCTCTTTCCGGAATAAAGTTTTCAGAAACACCTTTTTGGTTTAGGCCCGCTCCATTGCCCGTTGCCATGTACGTAGTTTGCTTGCTGGGCCTTCACATCTGGCAGTTTAGCTCCATCCTTTTTATCAATATTTCTTTCTTTCAAACTAAAAAATTTGGTTCGGGTTGGTTCCTTCGGCTTGAAGTTAAGCCATTCATCTGGCTTTTCGTAATTATCTCGTAATTAAGTTACGTCAATGTTCCTTACTGTTGATTAACAAGCGCCGTATGAATAGGCCCAATGGGCAAAATCAGTTTTGTAAATGGGCTTACAAGTTATGAGCCGCGCTCAATAACTTCCATGGTCCATGGCCTGATTAATGCAGAGCCCGAGAGGGAAAAGCGAGACAGGGAAAGAGTACAGTTAATGCTGCATTCTCAACTAGTCACAGTCCGAGACCGAGTTGCGGCATTGACTCCGGTTCGCTGATTTCCGTATCGTCATCTCTGACTCCAGCGCTGTCTGAGCCAGGCCTATCGTTTATTTTCACAAGAGTAAAAGAAGAGCGAGAAATAAACTTGAAGGCAATCTGTCATTCAAACGATGGTGAAAGCAAAGCCACAAAAGTCCAAACCCAAGAAACAGCCCCACGTAAGTTCATTTTCATCTCCTTACTTGGACGGTTTCTAACTTGCCCTAATTTATTTTCTGTCTTAATTGCACCCCTAATTTCCCATTTAATACTCTTTCTAAACTCTACGAGTTTAATTTTTAGTTAAAATTCCTGATAGATGGGCCAAATTTTAGTTTTATATTTGAAGACGACTGTGTTGCTTTGTATAACTACATTACTTTGTTTTGTAATAGCAATAGCAATGTGCTTGAAATGCCTTCTATGCCTGATTATGTGCTTCTTATTGTAAAATATATTTTCTAATGGAAACGTGCTTGAGGAAAATATGTGCTCCCAGTGGCCTTTATGTAGAGCTTTTAACTTGTTGCTAGATAAATAGATATGTTACTGAACATTTACAGTGGTAGCGCTTCTTGTGATTTGACAAGATTTGCAAAGAGGTCTTTTGATTTGAGGGAGTTGAGTGGTCTGGATATTACACTCAGGAGCCACCGTTTCAAGGATACATAATATTGAAATTGATAACTGGCTCCCTAGTAGAGACTTTATTAGGCGATGGACATGGATTAGATGCAATGCATGAGTTATAAAATTGAGATGACATGTGCCTGTGTGCCCAAACATTTGCCTGTAGCTCGAGAAAAAAGAAAATAGTATAAGAAAATGTTTATATTTTGGTTAGTTAAACATGAGAAAGTTAAAATATATTCGTTTGGATAGCGAGCAAAAATGGTAGACATATGTATGAGCTGCTGGTTTGACCCTTGAGTTGATGAATTTAAGATGTTGTGGGTGATGTTTTTAATTAATTTTTGAAGTTGTGGTATTCCAGCTATGCTGACTGTATTTTGTACCAACTTTCAATTTTTTTTTTTCAGTAATGGTCACTTCTGGATGAACTAATGTTTGATTGATGGACAGACTAAAAAACATGGAAAGCAGGCTGATATTTCTCAGTTCCATGCCCAGCTTGACGCATTAGGCCTGAAAATCATCGAAGTCACTGCTGATGGTAATTGTTTCTTCAGGTACGTCTTTGTAGGGAGATTTCATCTTATATTTCTCCTAGTGCACATAAATTTTTATAAATTTTTTACGGTTAAGAGGATTTGCATGACCTACTATTTAAACCTAGAATAAAAAAGGATAGAATCTTGTGAACAGATTTTGATATATTTTAAAGTTGTTTATTTCTCTTAGTTTGCAGGGCTCTTGCAGATCAGTTGGAAGGTAATGAGGAGGAACATCAAAAATATCGCAGCATGGTGGTACAATATATACAGGTTAGTGGCTTTAAAGGAAGAACAAAAAATCAATTATATGCTTTTGCTTGCTTTTCAGTAGGAATTTCTTAATTGTGTAGACATTGCTCTGTTTAAATTTAATTTTTAGTTTTCATCTTTGAATTGCATTTACTATTTAGATTCTAGAGCTAACTAAATTTCTCTAATGTAATGCTCTTTCACCCTCTCCCCCTTTTTATTTTAATTGATGCAGTATACAGTGAATATATTGTTTTTATTGACATGGAGCTCTTGTGATAATAAAATGGCTGGAATGAGGGGAGGACTAAAAGACCAAGAATCTTAAGTAGCGTGATCTCGTGCTGTGTACAGTCTTGATGTGAACTGAATAGAGATTGAGTTTAAGATTCTGTGTTATCTTTCAAAAGAAGCATAGAAACTCCTTTTATGGTTGACTTAGGCATGGGCAGTCTAGCCCATCTGCTGTGCAAGAAAAGAGACCAAAAAGGCAAGGAAGGGTACCAAGACATTGCTGCATCTAATTTTTTGGATTCATTTTTATATAGTTCATCATTTCCTTGCACAATGAACGAGTAGGACTGGTGCAAAACAATCATTTGGGTAAAGTCTATGGTATCTAATGCCTAGACTTAGAGTTATGCTTACATCTCTCTTATTTTTAATTTCTAACTAGCAAATTACTGCTAACTGGTTGGTATCTTGCTGCCTGTCAATGCTAATCTCCCTTTATATGATATTTACAATTTCATTCAGGAGTTTTTGCTTTGAGAAACAACATTTGAATGATCTATAATTGCCTCTCTCACTTTTCCCACACCCTTCCTATTTTTTTGCCTGTTGAATGATCAACTTGTAAGTGATATTGATATTTGAGCTCCAATCAATAGAAGAATCGTGAAACATTTGAGCCCTTCATCGAGGATGATGTCCCATTTGATGAATACTGTCGATCCATGGAAGATGATGGCATGTGGGCAGGACATATGGAGCTACAAGCAGCTTCTCTCGTTACACATAGTAATATATGCATTCATCGGGTAAGACCCATGCTCTCTATTTTTTTGTGCCTGACTCTTCTGCTCATTCTCAAATTCTAATGGTATATTCCCTTTCACCTTTCCTTGGATCCTTCCAATTGGTCACACACCTTTACTTTGAACTCATTTTGCTTTTTATTTTAGGATTTGAATCCAAGACCTATTGTCAAGTAGGTACCAATATCATGTTGAACTGCCCTTTAATTCCAAAAGTTTAAGTTTACAAGAGAGGGATCAGCAATGGAATTTTAGCATTAGTGGATTTTCTATGTGACAAATCTGGATCTCTTGCTCACTCATAGCACATCCCAAGGGGATAGATTGACTGGTAAAAGACTCAAGGATTCAACCCAGAGGTCAGGGGTTCAAATATCCTTGGCCATCAACCTGAGATATTAGCTACCAAGGTTGTAGAGTCAACCAACAGTTCCCAGTTTAGAACTGAACGCACATAGAAAAGTTGAGGGATTTTTTGGTATCTAAAAAAAAGATGGATAGAATCTAAAGTGCTCTAATTACCGTGAAACTACATTATGACTGAGGTTTTTTACTTTCTTTATTTTTATTTTGAGAACCTACAGATTTTTTTGTGTGGCACAATATGTGAAACGTGAGATCAACATTGATTATAACCTTGTGAAAGCACGAACCTTGTCAATATTTTACACCGTCAGTTCCACTATACCTTTTTGATGTAATGGCTTTTTGGCTGATAGATATATGAAACATGACCCTTTCTTGGAGAGAGTTTACAACGGCATTCACCATCTAAATGTCGTATAGTTTGCGGGGTTGCATTGACGCACTAATAGGACTGCACAAGCACGCTCCTAATGAAACTACTGCATGTATATCTTGTGAGCCCAATATAAGATGGACATCTCCTTTGTTCTTTACTGGATACAAAACTTATCACCTCAGTGGTGCATGTGCACTATAATGTACGGACTGAGATTCATGTGTGCTCATTTCTTTGATTGATGCAGTACAAGTCACCTCGCTGGTATATTAGGAATTTTGATTACCATGAAGCTCGTATGGTGCATTTGTGAGTATTCTGCAATTTCTGTCATATTATTGTTATTCATTTGCTGTGCATTTATTGTAATTATAAAAGAGGATGAGGCTGCCACTTGGTCCATGCTATTTCTTAATCTGACTGTAAAATGCAGTCTTAATCTTAAATAGTTTAGCTAGTTCTGACAGTGTCATACTTGACAGTGGGTGTTCTCTATCATTTCCACGGTTTAATTTCTTTTTGTTGTATAACATTTCTGTTAGAATTACGTGAAAGATGAGGAGGTGTAATGTTAGTTTTCCTCTTTATATGTGTAAAATAATGTAGCCTCCACATACATATAGTAAAAGTATTATTAAAATGTGCTTGACTTTTTCATTTTCCCACTCTTAATGTATTCATGGCTGGCACCTATCCTTATGGAAATTTTTAATAAGTTCTGCATATTGATTTGTATTTTTGTTTTCATCCAGATCCTATCATGATGGTGAACATTACAATAGTGTACGGTTGAAGGAAGACCCTTGTAATGGCTCAGCTAGGCCAATTATAATCAAGGTTTTTGTCATAACTTGTTTTTGGCTAAAATAATACGTCAACTTGCTAGATTGAATATGTAACTGTTAGCAAGAGCCTAATAATTGTACTGTGTTGAAGGCTGATACTGAGATTTCAGTGGCACCTAATCAAGTAAAAGCTGCGGCAAGCAAATCTAAAGGGGCATCTGGTACAATCGATGGAGGATCTATCAAAATTGTTATGGCAGGAAGTGGTTGTCAAAATACTGGAAAAGTTGAGGAGGTGATGAGTTACATTCAAATTCTCACCTGTGTTTTTTCTTTTTCCTCCATTATAGTTTCAATGTCTTAAAATTTGAGGTTCCTTTGAGGAGTGTTCCTTTTTCTTTTTGGTTTTTATATGTTGATCTCATTCCAGGTTTTACTGCAAGTAGGTGGTGATGTTGATGCTGCAATAGAGTTTCTGATAGCAGAGCAGGCAGCAGAAGAACACTCTGCCATAAACAATGACACAGATATTTCTCATGGTATTGGCCAGTCAGTGTATTTTGCCCACGTGGGTATTATCATGAGGTTCACCCTGTAGGGATGTATTTATTTAGTTATTATTATTTCCTATGCTTTGCATCCTTTTCTAAATAAATTGGCATTAGAAGTAATTCATATGTATGTTACTCAACTGAATTGGCATCCTACAAAGAAGCTCTTCAAAAAGTTTAATCAGTCTCACTAACTAGCACAGCTAGAAATTCAATTGTCTGGAAAAAGACAGATTTTTGGCCGTGGTTGATCTTTTTGAACCTTTCCTTTGTATATATTTGGGTAATGCTGAGATGAGTGAGGAAACTTGCATTCTCACTGAATTAGATGGCATATTAAAATCAGTTGCTGATTAGCATGTACACGTTTTATTTTTACCAGTTTTTGAGAATTTGTAGCATTTTTCTTTTTGTTTTTCCATGCAGGAAAATATTTAGAGCACTTGCATCTTTTGTCATCTTACTGCATTACTTGATTCATTTTGCATATTGTTTGGTAGATGTTGCAGATGTTTTGCTTTGGCTTTTATCATAGTTGAAGACATTGCTTTTCTTATCCATATTAAATTTCTGAGAATGTCTAGGTGACAATGAAAATGGAAATTGTGTGCAACACAAGGAAGAACCTGTAGAGATGACCTGTGAACTGCAAAATTCTAGTAATAGCATCAAAAGAAGCCATGATGACAGCGGATTCAAACCCAATGAAAAGGTTTAGTTTTGCCAAAAATGATAAACCTTTCTTACCAATTCCCTGTCTCTCCCCCTTTTTCTCCCTTGAGTAGAGTCAGTTTCAAAGCAATGATGAATTTTTTTGATCTCTTTTTTCCTTTCATTTTGTAGCTTAAAAAGATCCCACGAAACAAGGTCTGCCCTTGTGGATCAAAGAAGAAATTCAAGGCTTGTTGTGGATCAGCCATGGAGATACCCTCTACCAAGTTTGCTGTGTAAACTCCTGAACTCTATATCTTATTCTGTTTGAGCTATTTAAATGACATGCAGTATTCAAATATCTTCATTTCAAGGCCAACTTCCATTAGTCACCTGATGTTCATTTTGAATTACAATATGCTTGGCATCAGAGTATGTAAAGATCTTACTGCAGTTTCATTAACTGCAACATCAGTTAGAGCTAAAATGACAATCTTTGATGTGTATTCATGCACTGGCATGCATTATTAGTAAACAATTTATTACTAGAATTACAGCAAGATCAGTTAGAGCTCAAATGACAATCTTTCATGTGTATTCATGCACTGGCATGCGTTATTAGTAAACAATTTATTACTAGAAATAAATTCTTGACAGCTTTTTCCATTGTGTTGTGGAAGATTTTAGCATCTTTCACTAAGAAAAAATTGTTCATATCCTAATTTGCTATTTTTGATGCTCCAGTAAACAAACAGTTGACTCTAGAAAGGGTCGAAAGGAAAGGAAGCAAAGCAAGAAAGGACCTGCTAATACTGTGTCATCCTGTGGGTCTGATGGAGGGCCACCAGACATGGGTGCACTTTGTATATGATCTGTCTTAATGTGAGTACCACTGACAGTTTCTCTTCCTGTGATTTTCCATTTCTTCTGAATTTGATTTTTATGTCTTTCTTTTTTATTGATCAATGGGAAAATGTGCCTTTTCTTTTGCCAACAGGCAATGTTCTTGCTGTGCTCTATGATAACCAATTAGTTTTGTCATATGGTAAATGGTTCATTATTTCGTACAATTGCCTACCAACAGCTAAAATTGTGATATGCCATTTATTTTTGTAAATTGTTTGATTTGATTGCACGGAGTTTGTTCTTCATTGTTAGTTTATTCAATATTGTTAACCAGAAAATACCAAGAGAGAAGTATGTTGATCATATTTTCCTGTAGAGGGTTTTGTATCAAAAATGTGATGAAAAAAGTTTCTTATATGCCATGCATCGTGTTGCAACTTTTTTCAATTCAACTTTGTGATTCACTGTTACCTCTCGTAGTCCATCACAAACCTTTAGATTATTGGAAATAATCTCTCTGATTACCCATTTTTAATGGGTTGGCATACATTTCTACTTGCAAAGGCAGTGGAAGACTTGTAAGTCATTTCCTTGCTGGGATTAAATGCGAGAGTGATGGTGTTGGTGAATGTTATTGAGATGATTCTAGATCTCTAACTACAAAGGAACTAGATCCTGAGCTAAGGAAGCGAAAAACTTAAATTGGATTTGTTACTGATCAGTTTGCTTTCCATCTTGCAGGTTTCTTATTGCTATCTGTAGGATTGTGTACCACGAGATCAGGGGATGAAAACCCCTTGGGGCCACCTACTTATATATAATCATTATATATCTTCCTAGTACAAAGGTTGTAGCAAAAGGCTGGGGGATTTCTAAGTAAACCAAAAAAAAAAAAACCCACTCTGAATCCCACATTAATTTGAATCATAAAACAGTTGGGGATAGGGGATACTTTCTGGCAGAAAGAAACTGGATTGCGTATGTCTTCTAATTAAACCCGACTTTTGGCTAAATGAAAGCAATGCAGGCACATATCTGCAGCCTTGATGGTCCAGCAATACATGGACCCCTGTGACCTCTGCCCCCAATTTTAACGGTCTTTTATCCTCACATATATCCTATTAAAATTTATAAATGTTAATGCTTATAGCCATCCTATCATGTGATGACAGTTTTTATTATAAAATATGATTAAAAAGTTGTGGATTGAACTAGGGCCCATAGTAACTAATCATTTATTTATATGTATACAAAGGATTCATGAAATTATGGAAAGTCTTTAAGCATGTGTTTGATCCTTTGCCGGAACTACATGTAGTAAGGAATTAGCCAAATAAATCAGTCTGTCTCGTATAAGTTGGTGTAATTTTGAGATACCTTCAAGAGGGCTTGTAAAATAGATCGGTTTTGTCCTAAATAGTATGCGTGGAGATTTCTCTTGTGCATACCCAGGAGTTTCAGATGGTAACAGGGGCTACAATTTCAAATACTAAACTAATGCTGCTGCCACTACTAGCACTCATCTGACCTCACTTTTATGCTAAGCACATGAATTTTCTGCATATTCATTCCTCAAAATCAGAAAATGGATTGACTTAAAATTGATCGAAGTGCATTTATCATCAAACTGGTCTTCACTCAATGTAAGCATGTAAAGCATGTTTAATAATAAAGCCAAAGCCCATTTGCTGGACTCCTTTCGGCCGGTTACCCTTTCCATCGCCCACTGCCTTGATGAGACAGTGTGGAATTTTTTGTTTCATTAATGATAACAAAAGTCTCCCTTTCAAATATGGGAAATTGGTAACTTTCTCTCTTTCATTCTTTCCCATAAAGGAAACCCTTTAATTTCTGCATAACACATAAGCGATTCTGACAAGCACTTTGACGAATAGAAACAGTCATTTGTTGTTGAGTGATGGTTGGGGATGGAAGTCCCTCTCAATTCTCAACCAACACTTGTACAAATATGTTATTCCATCGTTTTGGCCCAGTTGTAATGAAGGATCTTTTTCCTTCTACGGAAATCACATATTGAAATGCTATTTTGTCCAAAGAAGATAAGAGAAGTGCTTTTCAATCTAAACAAAGAAAAGCTTTTCATAGTAATGGAATGACTTTACAAAGAGGCTTCTCATTGGGAAGTTTGAACTGTTAAGGTATCCTTTCTTTATTCAATAGTCAATCAATCATCTCTAGCCCTATAGAAAAGAGTTTCATATGTACCACCTGCCCAACAATGCAATATAGAGAGATACAGAAGCCATTTTAATTACAAATGAAGCAAACAAAGTCAGAATCTAATTGAATAATGCTATATATGCTTTAAGCAAATCCCAGTATCCCACCCAAATATCATACCTAAATAATTGTGTGATTGACTTGTATTTTCCTTGTCAATTAATTGCTACATCAACATCGAACCTTAATCACGGCACTAATTAACACACACTATGGAATATATTTTGATCAAACCCAACCTCCAACCTGAATAAGAATG
Organism: Swietenia macrophylla; assembly: GCA_032401905.1. Lineage (NCBI taxonomy): Eukaryota > Viridiplantae > Streptophyta > Magnoliopsida > Sapindales > Meliaceae > Swietenia > Swietenia macrophylla. The sequence continues at coordinate 6,250,542 of CP135560.1, read as the reverse complement.
TTGCTTCAGTGGTTGGTGATAACTGTACTGCGCATTCATTTGAATCCTTAATAATTTCATCCATTTTTCTTGCAAATAATCAAACCTGAAAAGGGCAGTAGACATTTGGTTATAAGATAGAGATATGACTTCTTAAAACTTTGAGAGACCGATAATGGTGGTCTCAACAACCTGAATTTTCTAATTAAAAAAAATGGAGAAGGAAGGAAGCGTATACCTAACAAACAGTTGAAGCAGATAGGACATTAATTATTATTTTTATTTTCTAGCTCCTTCCCAATAATGCCAACCTAAAAGGGGACGAATGGCGGTAGACCACTGGCTTCTCGTGGGTTGCCACTTTTAAATTAAAACCTCCCCACTTACGCTTATCCCCACAATCTTTTCAGAATTGGAAAGTCTACAAAATAAAACAATAATTACCAAAGTAAACCTAAAAGAGCAAATCAAAAGAGATCCATCATTATTTAGCTCTCACTACTATTACACCACATGACTGCTGCTGCTGCTGCTGCTGCTGCTGCAATGTCATGACAGACAGTTTCCTGTTAACAATAACACACATTCAATTCATTAATTTCATTGGTCTTATTCAGTGCTGTATTGTAAATATATATATATATATATATATATATATATATATATTATGCGCGCTTTGGGCGAAGGTGGGTGCAGGATCATTATTTTCTTGTTCTCTCGATTTCTCCTTCCACCCAAAAGTTGAAAGCAGCCATTAATTGGACATTATTAGTGGAATTGAGCTACGAGGTTCCATTTAGGGTAAATGACAAAAGCTATAGCAGAAGTTTTGAGATAGTCGTTAACCCATTATTATCTCAAGAGAAAACCCTTCATTGTTATCTGAATCTGCATTAGGTGGATTCAAATTAATCAAACAATCAGTGAAAAACTGTATATTTACATTGATGGATTTGACCTTTCTGGTATCGTCCACTTATGAAATACCTAGAAACCATTTGAAAGAGGAATTAGGATCCATTCATTGGTTTCAACAGATGATTCCATTGCCTTGTAAGTTGTAACTTTGTCTAAAAAACTGAGGAATTAGGATCCACTCATTGGTTTCGATAGATGATTCTATTGGTTTCAACAGATGATTCCATTGCCTTGTAAGTTGTAACTTTGTCTAAAAAACTGAGGAATTAGGATCCACTCATTGGTTTCAACAGATGATTCTATTGCCTTGTAACTTCGTCTAAAAGAATCAAAAGATATCTTTTGCTAGTTTTCACTCAACCTAACCCTAAGTTTAGGCCAGAAGCAGACCTCTCCCACCTTCCGAATTTTACCGGATGTAATATCCAAATAAATTTATTATTACATTAAAATTGAAAGATTGTCTGCACAGGTCCATTACTTCATCACCCCAGTCTAGCTATTGTCTAATATCTTATACAGTAAGAGCAATGAAAAAATGTATATTTGTAGACAAAGTTTTCTTTCCTCTTTTGAAAAAGAGAAAAGGGACCACAAGCCCACCTCCCATGGTTTCTAAGTGCATTCATTCTGCATTCAATATAATGAAGTTTCATACAATATGCGGTCCATGGCAAACCAAGTCTTGATCGATAGCTATACACGAGCCATAATTAGGTAATAGACTGGTTCACGCGCAGCTTTATAACTAGACAATCTCTCAAAATATCATATGAATGTCCATTGATTTCTTGAGGCAAAGAATATCAGCAATGAAAACATCAAATTCGTAAGCTCCTAGTATAATATACTAGCCAGTAAATGTATTGCCTTCTCTACAGAAAGTTCTAGAACGAAGTATGGATGAACAATTCAACAATGAAAATGAAGCAGCGAAGAAGACACAAAATTCCTCCCGGAAAAGCATCGAGTAACATCAGTTTTCTTTCCAATTTGTGGACCCAGCTACATTGTTTATTTATGGATGAGACCAATAGATGCTCGAGCATTGTAATTGTTGAGTTGGCTGTTTTAGATTGGAAGAAAGCATGAATGGGCTGGATGTGGTCACCAATGGCGCCAAGAATATGCCAATTATATATGCATAAACGGGTCAAGGGAATCGATAAAATTTTCCAGGCTAGCAAAGGTAAGAGCGATGTTTCTTTTTATCATGTTTGATATCGATTTATCTTAGAAGGTGTGACAGCAAATTGCCGGGATTTCAATGCCCCCTCAAACTCAATGCCAGAAATGGGACCGCAGAATGATTCTTGGATCACCAACTAGAAACAAGTTATACAACCGAGAATCTTCTATATAAATTATCAACTTAAATATAAGATATGATGAATTATTTAAATTACATAGTTTGTATTTCATATCATAAAATATTGAAAGCGTTTAAACAGAAACTTAACGGTAGAACTTTATTATATGTATAACCAAGTAAGGGACCAATGGGGCATGCCCCCACAGTCAAGTCCCAGTCTCACCACTCACATTCATTGACCCCCCAATCAAACACGGTTCACGTGATAGTTAAAAAAAAAAAAAAAAACGAATAGTTATCTTTTTGTCCTTCATATTATCTTGTTCATCTTCAACCAACCGCTAAAGAAATCCCATTTATGGAAACCCTAATTGTAAATGGAAGTAAAGTAAATTCAAAGTATACTTTTACTTTACTTAGATTCCTCTTTGTGCTTTTGTTGCATGTGCCCACATTGGTTATAAGTTGAGAGAGAGAAAGAGATACTGAATCCCCGCCTGTCTGAGGGCGGATTACGTTGGCAGTATTTCGTAGATCCGATGCAGAGGAAAAGGATGTAGAGAAGGGTAGGAAACTTTAAGCCTACTACCGGACAGACTCAATTTGTACTCTGATTTGTTCTTTCTCTCTTGTTTCTTTATATTCTTACATGGGACTGGCTGATGGTGGCTATTAATTGGCTTGTACAAAGTAAGGGACGGTGTGATATTCTTTGCTTGAGCATAGAAGTCATCCAATCCAAATATATTTGCTTATTGCCTGTGAATTTTTACATGGCAATGTATATTTTCATGTGTATTTTTCTCTCCAAAAACAAACAAAACAAAAAAAGAATAAAGAAGCATGAGAATGGGGTCTCGTCCAAAGATAAAGCAATTCAATGGATTACACGTTCTTCTCACAATGAATTTACTAAAGTTTATGCTCCCAAGAGAAGAAAGAAAAGAACACACACACACACACACAAACTCTTAGAACTTTTCACTTTTTTTGGTATATAATTTCATTTTTAGCAAAATATATGCATGTTAGCATGAATTATTCAATCAACAATAAGAAGACTAATTTGAAACAAATTATTAATTTAAAATATATGAATTTGATTTGATTTGGATGCAATAACACCTAAATTCATACATACATACATACATGGATGGGACATGATCAAAAATATTTTTTGCTTGACATAATTTTTTACATTAATTTTTTAACTATTAAATCAATATATTTTTAATAGTTGATATCAAATTTAATATTTATAATTAATATATTATAATTAATGAATATATAAAATACAGTTTTAATTATTAAATTTAGATTAATAATATATAAAATAGTACAATAAATTATATATAAAAAAATAAGCTTTGAATCCTACCCCTTCTTGTATTAGTATTTATCGCATTCAATCTCTTAAATGACAGAGAAATTTACTGGCTATGAATCTCAGTCAAGGAAGAATTTCAATGGCTAAGATTCATGTACACTTTATATATGTAATGTAATATATTTAAAAAGTTCAATATCAAACAATTTATTATGTAAGTGTCTATGAATCTTAGCCATGATGGTTTAGTTAATTTCATGCTCTTTATACATCGATGAAAATAGGACTCCCTGTGTGCGCGCGCGTGTGAAATTAATTAATTAATTAATATATATATTTATGGTTGATTATAGGAAAGGTAGAGTCAAGGTTCCCGGTTGATGAGATGCAGAGCTGTCAATCGCATAGAAATTAATTTAAAAATGCCCTCAAGGGTCAAGAGTGATCATGTTCTTCCTGGCCATTAAAGGTTTCTGCCCTCGTTGTTGGCTTAGTGCTGATAAAATATTTGCGGTGACGTCCCAGGTGACGAAATAGCATTTCTATTTTATAATTACTTGCGATATCTTATTCTATTGATTATTAATGATATGTGCTTGAACCGATCAAAATTGCATACTTTATAAAATAATAGGTGTTCTTCATGGGAATTTCCTTCAATATTCAAAGTCTCTATGCTGTTTCCTCGTACATTACTAACTGGTTTTAAAGAATGAAACCCTTTAACGAATGGTTAAGACCGTGCTTGTAACCCTTACCCAAATTACCAAATCTGGAAGTCATTACGGTAATTACCAAATTACCGTAAACTTGCAAGCGAAATGGTTAAGAATCTTAACCCTTGTTCCTGATCTACTCTTTGTTGATCTTTCTCTTTCTTACAGTAATCATAGTGTCCTTTAAAGCTTTTGTGCTAAGAAGTGATATGTCCCTCTCGTCATTATAGCCATTTCGGCCTGCTTTGGCCAAGAGAACTGATTCAAAGGACGCAAATGATAGTGACTATTCATCACCATCCGGAGATATTTCCAAGACAAACAATTCTCTCACTTTTGGTTTATTTTTCTTGAGAATTTTGAGTTAATTACATAGCATGATGCATTGAACGTGTATACAAGGCATCATTGTATTGGAGACGTAAGAAACTCAGTCCCGGAAGAGCTCGCGGAGGAAGTAATTTAAGAAAAGATACAGAAAACGAGGTCATACGAGAGGAACACATGCTATATGCATACATATAACGAAGATAATTAAAACCAGTAGGTTATAGGTGCCAGGAATGAATTACTATATTTAGTGGCAAAGCAATACATCATACGCGTAATAAAAAGGGTTCAGCAGTTTTAGTCAGAATTCACAAAATCTAGAAGAAGATTGCTTCTTTTTGTTAGTTTGACTGATTGACCAACGATTCCCACAACCAAATAGAAGGATTCATTTAAATATTTTATCTCTCTGGGTTTTTTTCTTCATTTTTCCTTTCTGGGAAAGTTGGAGAAGGGGGAAAGGCATGCTTTTACATGCTTACAAGCAAACATTTGCCAATTTGGGAGATTGGAGGATGGTTATGTCAATACTTAGAAGGGTCTCATCAGAGTATGGAACCCATTTTTGTGCAGCCAATTCTGAGAAGATCTAAACTGCGGCGGGAATCCTGATGATGCTGCAGCAGTAGGAAAGGATTGGTGAGCTCCGGATTGCCATTGTTGATCATTTGTTAACAGTGAAAGATCATTCCCAATTCGGCCTCCCTTACTGCTGCTTGGAAACTGAGTCTAAAAATTGGAAAAACGTTTTCGTTTAGTGAAAAATGCTTCCTTCTGCTTTGAAAAGTCTACCCAATTAGTTATAATGATTTGCTATATAATATAATATATATATATATACACCTACTTGATAATTTGATGATGAGTTATGATTCGGCGGCAGCATATGTAGCATCTGAGTCTCTTCATGCCTCCTGAATTGTTCATATCTTTGCATTTCAGTCTCACTTCTATATGGTTCTTGCTGCAGGTAGGGCTGCAAAACAAAATTAATTATTTCATAATACAGCTTAAATTCTAACGAGAAAGGAAATCACAAGTTAAGTGTTATATATAAACCTTATTAGGCCTGGAACCAGGATTGCGCCAGTCAGCTTCAAATGGAAAGGATGCTGTTTGCTGATCCATTTCCATTCCAGCATTTTGATTCTTATTAAGAAAATCGAAACTGCTTTGCTTAGAACCTGAACCACCCAAACTCAAATCTAGATTGTGATCTGCGGCACCATGACCTGATGATTCGAACCCAGAAAAATCTGATTTGAGTACATATCTCATGGTAATTACGGAGAAAAAATTAGCAAGAATGCTTTAATTAAGATATAATTACTTACCAGAAGCGTTTAGCTCGTCTTTATACAAGCTGGGATCAAAATTAGTGACAGCGTCTTTGCCATTGCACTTCACTGCGGCTCTGTCGTAAGCCCTACGAAGAATTTAAAATCCCATATATCAAATGAACTTGCATTAACTCCTCGGTGATATACATGTACAAAAATCATGAATGCAAACTCACGGACCTTGCAGCTTCGATCTCGGTGTCAAACAAGCCCAAATACACGTACCTGGAATATAGATCCAGCAATAGATTTTGAGGAGGAAGCGAAGTAAATTAACAAAGAGGAACAAAACACGAGAAGATGAATGAGTCTGAGAAAGGAAGGAATACAAAGAATTGCAAGGTTGTTTAAATTACTTTTTGCCTAGAAATTGGCCCATCCGAGCTTCCCATCTTCCACACTTATGCAAAGTAACTCCTCTATATTTGGAGCTTCCTCGAGGGAAGCCGGTGCTTTGTCGGCGAAGTACATGCACAAATTCCTCCTTGGTTAGGTTGCTCATCTGTTATCATACAACATTACAACAATCTTTCTTTATGCAAACCCAGATGCTTTCCTCATGTATCATAATATCAGAATATAACAAAGAAAAAGTAAAACAACGACAAGACTGTAGAAGATAAGGTAGAACTGTTCAAGATAAGATAATAAAAACCTATACAATACTCTCTCTGTCTCTCTCTTACCTGTTTCAGGTCATCCTCATAATCTTCTATACTAAAGTTTATGTCTGCATCCACTCCCCGGAACTTAATGGCTGCCCTATCATATGCACTGCAAAAGACAATTTTTATTTCAATTTGACAACACAGTGTACCAGAAGAGAAAAGAAAGACCATTGTGAAAGAATAGGGGGCAAAGAAAGCAAGCTCACCGAGCAGCTGCATGTGCAGTGTCAAATCCACCTACAACAAACACCCAAATCGACCACATCAGCAAAATATGCGGATAATATATTGTTTCCACAATTAAAACAAAAGGAAACACCATTTCTTCTAACTTTGTTTTACCCCTTAAAGAGAAATAACAATGAAATTCCACTCATACCTAAATAAACTTGTTTTCCAGAATCCCTGCAAGGAAAACAAGAAGAAAATTCTGATCAACATAATCTAGAGACCTAAAAATATATGTATATGTTGCATTCTAATGAACCAAAACCACTGACCATATATGAGATTCCCATCTTCCAGTTCTTCTGTAAAACGTGACGCCTCTGTACTGTGAACTCCTTGACCTGGGTCCACGCCTGCTTTTCTTCATCGGCTTCGGTACTTCAACCGAGTTTCTAGCCCCTAGAGGCTCCGCTTGGCAAAATTTTACCCCAACCCAGTTAGCACGAGGGAAACCGACTCCAGCCCCGCTCGATGTGGCCGCTATTTCATGCTCCTGATCAGCCGGAAAAAACTGACGGGTCACCGGCGGTTCACTTTCCTCGATAGAGTCACCATGAGACAAGGATACACCAAATATTTTGCTACTGCTTCTACGTTTATCTGAACTTAACCCTCTCTCACCGCCAACTTCCTCATCGGATCCGGTCTCGATTACCACAGCTGAAGAGCTTGAATTCGAAGCGGATCCCACCAGCTTACCCTTTTCATCATCGCAATCTATGGAGGTTTTCTGTGAAGAACAACCTTCAGACACTTCAATATCTCTTTGCTGATCAGGTGAGTCATTGAGATCCCACATTTTTTTTGGATATATTGAACAGACACAATAGTTTTTTCCTGATCTTAAAAGAGAAAAACACTCAAAAATCTGGTCATCACTCACATCTAAGATCAGAAGTTAAGCTAAAGCCTAGCTAGCCGGCTTCGGCAACAAAACTCTTTTCTTTTTCTTTTTTCTTTTTTTTTTTGCTCTGTGTTGACGAAATCAAAAACAATGAATATTGATTTATAAGAAGAGAAAGGAAGGAACTTCAAGGTCGAGCATTCAAGGAAGAGAACCTACGACAGAGAGAAACTGTGGGTTGCAAAAAGGTTTTAGGGGAGATGTTTCAAGATCTTGCAATACCTCACAGCCCAACACAAGGCCAGTTTCAGCTTGCTTAATACTGCTGCCCTCTCTCTCTTTCTCCCTTCCTCTCTAACCCACTTGCCTTTTTCTTTTCCTTTTTTTTTTTTCTCTTTTTAATAATCTTCGATGACTCCTCATAATTCATAAAGAGTACTTTGATTTTCTATCTCTCTCTCTCTCTCTCTCTCTCTCCTTGAGTATTGCACCCAAGTACAATTTTTTTGTAATGTTCTTTACTCGCTTACAAATATTCATATTTTTTTAAAATTTAAACCAACAATTTTATTTATATATATATATATATATTTAATGAACATCAAAATTTAACCACTATGTATATATTAAAAGAAGAATAAAATTTAACCACTATGTATATATTAAAAGAAGAATAATGCGCTCGAATCAAATAAAAAAAATTAAAAAAAATTAATTTTAAAAAATTACATAATTAATATATAAAATTTTAAAATTAATATATTTTAAATCAGTTAAGAATTTTCAAAAGCTTATTAATTATTTATTTTTCTCAACACCGCCCAAAATCTTGACTAAATTTTCTTGGATATTGAATGTAACTGTATCAATCTTTTTCTTAACGGTTGTTTTAAAGCAACATCATTCACAAGATGAGAAAATGAGGAAGAAAGAACCATCTCTTTCTTGCTCAACTTTCCCACGTTAACCAAATCGAAAGCATCCTTCATCCTACTTGCCCACTTTGCATTCTCTCTCTAGATAACCCACCAATGGAATATAGACAGCGGAAGGACTCAAAAGATGCTAATTACTCAATTACCTTAATTGGCTATTTCATTATCACCACTCAATTCAATTCAATTCAAAAGTCACCTCCAATTTCTATAGAGAGAGTTTAAGACCTTCGGATCAGAGATAACCCTCTTTTTCTTGTCCACATCCGGCAAGTAATTTCTCCTGGTTTTTACCATAAATTGGGAGGGCAGTAAAAAAAAAAGGGGGAGGAGGGGGTAAAATGGGGAAAGAAGAAGGATTTTGGAGAGATGTGAGTGAAAGAGGAGCTTTGTATCAGAAAAAGGAAATGGGAATAATGTTACAAAAAGGAAATCCTTTCCAGAAAAGTTCAATCCAAGAGTACGGGAGAAGGGCCACTTTTGCCTCTTTTGTTCTCCTAGAGACCAATGGCCTGCCTCTCTAGTACCTCGTATTTATGACCCTTCTTTCCTTTTTCATTCTCTCCCTTCGGCGCGTTTCATGCAAAACATAAAAATCAATTATGGATTTTAAATCTCATAATTAACGAAATAAATGTACTACGTAACTAAATTTGGAATAAAGTAATATAGTTATTCCAATTGATTTTTTAAATTTAAATACATTTGGCGCGTGCAATACACGTCGATAAGAAGAGGTTGGGTCTAACATCTGACTGAAATGCTGAAGCCAACTCACGATTTGAAGTCTGAAGATAGATTGATACTTAGATTCGTAGATTAAGAGAAGAGATATATACTTGACATCATCCACGTCATTACAAACCCAATTTAAATTTTTTAAAATAAGTAAAAGGAGAGGTGGGGTTGTGTTTCAATAGTAAAACTGACACCGTCTGAAATGGGACCCACCAAAAAAGTAAAAAAAAAAAAAGAAAATTAAATAGAATAAATGAGATGAATCAACAAGAGAGTGCCACGTCTGATTCCCCCAGACAAAATTCCAAACAAGCCCTGCTCTGATATGCGTTGTGAAGGTATGATTGGCGGGAAGAACAAACCTTCCAATAATGGAAGTGAGACGAGGCAACCGTTCAGTTGGTTGTTTTCCTCGAGTGGAAACACTATAGTCAAGTGCCTTGCTCCGTAATTCAAGCCTAGGCCCACATCTCATTTTCTAAGGCCCACATAATTTTTTAGCCTACGGTATTTCTATGGTGACAGTTTAAATAACTGTATCGTTTTTTAATTATATTACATGAGTATTGTGTTAAATAAAAATTAAATTAAATATAATTTATTCAATAATTGTGTTAAAAATTTAAATTTTAATATAAATAATTATTAAACAATTAAACACGTTGTAACGGTGTCTTTCGTTTAACTTTTTTTATATTATAATATATTTCTATTATATTTGTGTACGTAACACTCAAATGCAAATTATTGTTATTTTAAATATATCTAAAAATTTTTAAAAATTATAAAAAATATAAAATAAAATTATTAAATCATAAACGAGTTAGTGCATTAAATAACTTAAATAGGTAATTATATTATAAACGTGTTCACGTATCAAGAATTTTAAACTATAAATCGTATCATATTATTCATTTTATAACTTTATTAACAACTTAAATCTGTAAATTTATATTATATACATGTCGATCTAATAAATAATATAAAAATTATCGAAAAAATTTTAAATAAAATAATTTTATTACATCATTATATTATAGTAATAGAACCATTTAATTATAAACTTTTATCAGTATTAATTAATAACTATAATTTATGAGGAAAAAAAAAAAGAAACAATATGTGTTAATAAGAAACAAAAAATTATGATTTTAAAAAAAATTAATTGGGGTAAAAAATTTAGAACAAAAAGTATATTAAAAAACAAAATTTTAGTTTTAATTATTAACTAATATATATAAATTTATAATTTAATGATCCTAACTAAAAACTCTCTTAAAATTGTCATCCTCAAACACCTATATTCTATTCTATTCTCTCTCTCTCTCTCTCTCTCTCTCTCTCTCGTACTTTCTTTATCACCAACTTACCTTTGTCACTCTCCATTTTACAATTTCAAAACCACAACTTTAATTTTGCAAAGTAGGGTAGTTGGGATTGTTCAACTACAAAACCACTCAGAATTCAGTACAATCAATATTAATTCCCTAGCATTTCTATGTATCACAAAATATTTTTGTCTTTTTTGATTGTCCTTCCAATTGAAAATTGCTAATTTCATTTTAGCCCAAGGCTGTGGATACCCAAAATAATAATAAAAAAATATCATATGATTTTAAAATAATATGAAGGTGCGTGCATTAAATGCCATCCAATGAAAGGTTAAAATTAAAATCACCTTCAATGTCCGAAAACGGTTTATTTTATTTTTATATTTTAAATTTTTTATTATTATTAATTTAAAATATTTTTTTATAAAAATTTAAAACGTTATATTTTAAATTAACGATAATAATATTTGTAAAATATACCGGTGCATTTATGTACCATAGCGGGATCCCATGGAATAGTGATAGAGAAGCAAAGCCTAACTTCCAAGCTCCTCCCATCGTCCTCAATGTTATCCACTGGGAATTGAAATTTCCAATTACAAGCAAAGACTACCCTACTCCAAGTTTACTGATTATTTTAATTAAAGGTTTATTTAATAATTATTTTTAATTAAATTACTAAAGTAATTAACTTGCACATCAATCAACGGTTGCCCATATAATGGTTAATTGTAATTTAGGAAAAGACGTGTAATAATGCGCTGGGCTTTCAATCATGTGCACTTGCTATAAATGGTAATTACCAAATTCGGATTATTAAATTATTTTTATTTTATTTTTAAAAAAAAAAGGAATATAATTACGAAAAAAAATCCTGCCAAGGTATCCAATGAGATCAAATAGAAATATTTGGTTTTTACAATGGATGACAGACGACGAGTCGTTTCAATTCTTTTCAAGATCTCTATCAATCCATCAATCAAATTCAGAGATACAAAGACAAGTCGGCCGGCCAGACTGCTCGTTTTCTACGCAACCGTTTCTTTCTATTTCCGGGCATGCTACGGTGCATTCAAATGTACCGTACACTCCTCAATTCTTTTCAATTTTTAAATTATAATTTTTAACTCTTTTATCATATATATATATATATTTATTTATTTATTTATTTTTAAAAAAAAAATTTTCGTTATAATTCTCACCTTGCAAGTCATGTTAGAAAAAAGTGAGAACTATACTATAAAAAAGTCAAATATTTTGACAAAAAATTTAAAAATTTTATATTTTATTTATTTAATTTTTCATCCACGTGCATAGAATATTACATGTTTAAAAGGTGTCCAATACATTTTTCCATACTTTAGTCAATTTTTCTTTATTTATTCCCTCTTTTGTTTGTGTGAACCACAATATTATATATTCAAAAGACATTCTTATCACTTTGAACCTACCTTTATTTATTATTTGTGTGGACCATAATATTACAGTCTTTTTCCTACGATCATGTATGATAATTATCTTGTAAAAATAATAAAATAAATTTAATTAATTTTTTCGTATATTATTCAACTCTCTAATTTGAAGCACATGCCCCTAAATTAAAGCATACATCATGAAATGACAATGACCATAGACTGTAATAAAATAATATTAGTTTTATAAAATTAAAATATAAAATTATATTATAATTTATATTCTACCTGTTAATATCTAACATATGTCATATGTGAGATAATAATCGATTTTATTAATTTGTTATTAACGTAAAATTAAATAAAAAATATAAATAATAATTATGTTATTGTATGTTAATTTTATACTAAAATTATTATCCATAAAATAATAATAGTAAAGTTTTAAAATTTGATTATTATTTATATTAAAAAATAAAATAAGAAAATGAAATGGATTATTTGTTTCCATTTTTGTGCTTGTACTTTTTAGTTACTCAAATGATAATTAAAAAAATAAAAAAATAAAAAAAGAATTGGAGTCAAATCAAAGTGCTTGAAAGGCAAAGGTAAAAACAACAGAGAATCAGACAGTAAGTGACCCCACATAAATAAACAGAACTCCGTGTGTGAAATCTGAAAACCTAGCATTACACGCATGACGCACTCCTCCAGAGCCCACCCTTTGGCCAGCCTCAACGCTTCTGACACGCTTTCGATTGCCTCACCCAACCTGTCCTTTTTAAAAAAAAAAAAAATTTATAAATACAGACTACCGACACACTCACTGTATATTACAGTATCATGGGATCGTATCATACAATCAAATCTTTAAGTGATTTTCCAGATTACTGTATCATACAGTTCGCTAGACGTCTCCCTCTGATGAGCTGGACCATGCGTTGTAGGACGATGGAAACATCGGACGGTGCCGATAGTATCGTACTTGAACCGTTGGCAAATCTAGACAGTTGACTCACTCCCTCCCCGCACGTGGATAAGATTGTTCTCTTTACGAAATAACAACGTGACTCGCGTGGGTAAATTTAATAATGCTCTTCTTCTTCCTCCTTTTTTATTTATTTATTTTTGTTTCTTTTTGAGTTTATGTGAGAAATCGTTGGATTTTTGATAAAAATGACCTATTTTTTTTGGTTCAATTGTAAATTTATTTTAATTTAAAATTTTATTATATTTAAATAAAATTATTTCTAATTTTTAAATTGATGAATTAATTTTTTTAACAAAATTTATCAAAAAAAAATATAAATATAGTCTTCTTTGATAAAATTTATTAAAAAAATAATTAATAATATAATAAAAATATTTTTACACTAATTATTTTGACCAAATTTATTGAAAGAGTACTGTCTATCAGTTAAAAAGTCAAGTGTAATTTTGGACAATGAATATAATGGACTAAAAAATAGTTAAAAGCATATGGTAGTAGCACGGAGGCGCGTGGGTGGGTGGACGGATGGAAATGAGATTAGAATTAAGATTGTATTGTAGTTGAATAATCCATATCATATCCTCCACTTGAGACAATTTTGGTAACGGACAGTTGTCATTTGGAGGTAGTTCATGATTATCTGTGAACTTTACAGTTCTTTCTATGTTGGTGGTTTTAGATTCTTTAGTTTGCCGTAAATGGCACTAATTAAAGATATATATATATATATAATAAATTAATATGTGTTGGGAGATGCAATCAACCCACTTATGGGGCAGTTCAGTTAGTTTAATAGATGATTAATTATATAATAATGAAGGAAATTATTTCTAGGAATGCCTCTAGCTTTGGTATTGTGTTGTACGATTGGACTAAATTTTATTTACCATTTGAAGGGGAATATGTTAGATGAATGCATAGGACAAAGCCAACTTGCTTGATAGATTTGCTAGAACTAGAGATCCAAAGTCAAATTTTCAAATTAAATAAACCCTATCAATTAGGGCAACACATCACACCACTACACAACACTTTGTCTGTGTATAATTGGTCCCCTAGCTCTCAATTTTTCATCAATCCAATGGTCCCAAAACCTAGAAACAGACAAACCCCACATCTAGGATTTCCTATCTTGTAAATTGGTCCAAAAACTACAATAAAATATATAATAAATAAATCTGAATCAAAGGGCCAAGATGTTCGTATGCGTAAGTTTGATAATCATCATACATTGAAACATAATGCCAACAACTTCCAATTTCTCGATCGGGAAAGGCCAGAATTGTAAGCTTGAGGTTTTGTTGTTTTTACATGTATTTTATCACAAACCCACTTCTTGTTTTGTCAACATAAAGGCAAGCGGGGGGACCATATTTTGGGAAAGCAAAGCATACATCAAGCAAGCTAGCCTTAAAAGCTTAAGCTTACTTGTGGTGGTGGAAATGGCAGCAAATTGGGGACTTCAGCTAAGATTAGAAGCCTCATACATTCATATGGCCATATCCATACATAGCAATTTCAGTTTTAAGCTTTGATTATACAATTAGATGAGATATGGTAATGGGTTTTTTGATTGAGCCTTGCCTAATGCTTGATTCATACGAGGATATAAGGTGTATGCCAAAGCAATAGTCACTTGATCATGCGATATTGGAGCCATTAATTCAATTGTCCTTAGCTAGCCTAGCCTGCTACATCGTTTTATTTGTATATATCCCACCTTAAATAACAATTTTCCATGACTTGTCACAATAATCACCGTCTGAAACTTATCTTTACTTTTATTAAGACATGGCCCATATTTAATTTAATATATACACACACAAAAAAGAAGGATTAAGAACTTCTTAATTTTTTTCATATTATTTTTTGATCGTTAAATTAATATATTTTTAATAGTTAATATTAAATTTAAATTATATAATTAATATATCATAATTAATGCATGCACTAAATTTAATTTTTATTATTAAAAATATATTGATTTAACAGTTAAAAAATTAGTATAAAAATTTTTATAAAGTTAAGAAATTTTTAATACTTTCCCATATACATATATATATTATTAGATCATTCATATTCGATAAAAATTAGTATTAATAAAATATAAGATTACTAATTTAGTGTGAAAATCTATGTACGTATTAGACTAAAATATATTTTATAGATGTTACATTTTTTAATATAAAATTTAAAATATATACATAATAAACCATAAAAATTTAAAATAGTTAACAGTATTGATAAAATAATTGAACACAAAATAATTGAACACATGGTACATTTAAAAATAATATTTGTTAAAAATTGTAAGACATACATGAGTGTGCAAGGGTATTGAATTATTAGTGAAGAAAAGGGTAACTAAGGAGTAGTTCTTTCCGTTTGGTTAAGGGCGCATGTTAAATCATAATCCAACTTTAATGAAAAGACAAGACGGAATTTAAGGGTACATTGTCTTTTAATGCCCGAAGAAGTAGTTGGTAGGTGCCCTTCTTTAATGCCTTGTTTTGGAAACTTTCCCTTTATGGCAGTGGTGGTAGGCTTTTCATTCTATGAATTCTGTGCGAATGGCTAACCCAATTTATACAAAATCAATTACATGCTAAAAGTCACCCATTGCATTGCATCCATCCCTTACCTCCAGGTTAATTAATTAATTAATTCTCATTTAATGCAATTCTTATTTCATTGTTAAGGCAAGTTTATAAATTAAATAGTTTTAAACTAATCATGAACAATGTGTTTCACAGTACTTAGTTCATTTGGGTCATAGACAGCCCTAGCTTTATGGGGTCCTAACCCCCGGGACCAGACCAGGCCCATCAAAGTTTGGTCGTGAAAACTGAAATGGATTGGCGGCTTCCAAGAAAACTCAAGCTCGCGGGATTTACTAATGTAAGAAGGTGCAAATGCAATACTGGTAGTTATGAATTTTGGCTCATTTGTCCTGTACAATGAGCAACCCAGTACTCCTCCTGTGCACAGAGGCGAGGGGAACCTGCAGAATCAAGTTAATTCCAATAGATCCATGTAGATTAATGAATAGTAATGACAGAGCACAAGGACATTTGACAAGCCAGCAAACTATATTAACACTGGCAAACTTTGGCAAAATTGCAGTGCTGTTAAGGTCAAGTAGCTACAAAGAAAATTTAGTCCAATAATATTCATTTTGAGTTATGTCTCCAGAAACTAAGGCGAATGAAAACAGTACCACACCAAAACTTGTTCCAAAAAACATGTACTCTGATATAGGGGCTGATATAGCCATACGCGCTGCCTAAAACTCAAGAAACGATATTGTCATTCAGTGAAAGAGATGCCATCCGATCCGTTGGGCTAGTAACCTGCTGCTGCTTAGCTACATTTCTTAAAACTTCCAGTGCCTCTGCAACTTTGGCTTTCAAGGCTTCAGGTGATTCTAGCAAGTGCAAAACCCCAGTCTGGTCCATCTCGAAAAGCATGCCTGTTACTTTTGCTGCGTTTACATGCTCCAATCGGTCTACAAGTGGGTATAGATTTTCTCCCAGCAACTGAACAGAAAAGAAAGATTCCTGTAGTCAAACATTATTAAGACCTTATGCACATCTATGAATGTATTAAAAAGAAGGAACTCACAGTCCTCTGTTGTTCAGGTGTTGCGTTAGCAAGGGCAGAAGCCAAAGCCCCTGTCTGCATAGGCTGTGAAAATGCAGCATCTCTGAACGGCATTCCGCTGACGTCGTAAGGAACACCAGAAATGGGAGCATCCTGCATGTTGCGTCCAGGACGATAACAGTAGACACGTGCTCTTGGAAGCATCTATAATTAAGCATTAAGATAAAACAACGATTAAAATGTGAGTAAGCAATTTCAATATGCATGGAAGAAAACATACAAAAGCTGATAACAAGATATAAAAAAAAGGTAGCAAAGTATCAGGACTTGGACATATACTTAGATTACTACTACCTGTGGCTGCATTAGTGGAACTGGTTGCTGGGTTTATTGCACAGGGCCTGTTCCAGAACGTCCGCCTCCTGGGCGCTGGTTCTGTTGACCTGGCTGGACCATTGGCACAAAAAAGTTTGGCCTCATTCCAGGAACCAACTGCTGCTGATACCCAAATCCAGGCTGACATAGATGATAGGACAAAGATCAACTATTAGTCTTACTACATAATATCAACGGTAGCATAACTAGAAAAAGGTTCATTAGGATTGCAGTTTCTTGCGCCAACTTGAAATTAATTGAATACAATGCTTACAGAGGGCGCCCTAACATCTGTGTCATCCAAAATAGATGACAAAACAATCAACAAGATGACAAATAATCACATAACATTTCCAAAGAGGAAAAAAATGAGCACAAAATGCAAGTCGGGAAATCGCATCAAGGAAAGGACAGCTCAGAAACTTGCCTCAAAGGACCAGGGACTCATCCTTTTTTACAAACAATAAATTCAGCGATGCCAATTAACTTAAGCTGATGAATTCAAGATTTTCTCCAAGAAATGAGTTTCAGAAAACAAAGACCCTTGAAATAATAATTCTATGAAAATCAAAAAGCGGTCAATAAATCATAACCGATCTAATTTGTGCCATACAGAAAAGAGAAGAAAAAAAAGCAAAAAAAAAAAAAAGAAGCTGTCTAATGTGTAAATAACTGAAATAAACCGGAGAATAGAAATATTGGATTCTAAAGAAAGAATCTATTACTTGAGGAGGAATGATAGGAGCACCTTGACCATAGAATAGTTGCGGTCCAAGACCTGAAGCACCTGGGGGATACGTGGGCATACGAGGGCCAACTGCAGGACTCATAGCAGCAGGACGCATTTGTGAGAAATGTGCCTGCAGAGAAAAACAAAACAGAACTTCAAGCACAACATGGCTACATGTATCGGGAGTTGATCTAAGCTTAAAATTTGTAAACCCCCTCGAATCGTCTCCCCAAAATATAACTGATAAACTGAGATTATAATACTATTTCTGCAGCAAATTACAAGCGGGACCAGAGTTCCATGTTTACAGGGGCAATGATGAAAAAACAATAACTAGAGGGGGCTGAAAAAGCAATAACAAAAAGGGGTTGAAGTATACATCAGGGATTTACAGACCAAATAGGAACATTATACTTGTCCTTATAATTTTATGGGGTCATCCCCCCTCCTCGACTACAGGCAACTAGCACGATTCAAGTTTTTAAGCAAGATTTACATTTAAGAAATGTTTTCCCTTGCATGTTTGTTGAGTAATTTTGCTAGAAGTTATCGCCCCTAAAAATCTTGCAATTTAATGATGCAGTATTGGTGTTTAGTATAAATACCCGCAACCTTGCTCTTCTTTCTTGTTTTCGCTGAGCAAGAGCAACATAAAGTGGTTTGCTAACTAGCATTTTCCCGTTCATCTCTGTCAGCTACACTTTTTTTTGAAAAAAAAAGAAAAAGAAAAAGGACAGGGGAAAAGGTTAGACAAAGAAAAACAAAGAAGTAAAACCATCCATGAGAAATTAGAAAATAGAAAAGTGAGACGACAATCTCGGCTTACAGCTCTAGATGCTTCTTCAGCAGTTGAAAAGGCAATAAATCCTGATCCTCTACTAATACCGTTAGGGTCGCGCATGACCTGTTTAACCAAAGAGAGCTACAGATAAGTTACAGGTTCACAGAGCTTACGGCATAAGTGAGTCAGAGTAGCTCCAACATACCTTGCATGCTGTAATTGTACCAAATTCTGAGAATAACTCCTGTAGTTTGTCATCAGAGATGCTATCATCTAGATTTTGAACATACAAGTTTGTCCATCATATTTATCAGAGGACTCCTTTAAGCTCTGCTCAAACTTTCCTTTCAATTCCATCTCTCTTTCATATTTCTTCTGTGCTTTCCCAACATACCACTCCTTATCATCAAACTTCTTACCATTGAGAGCCTCAACAGTTCAAGCTGCATCATCTGGATCGTCAAAATTGACAAATCCAAAAAATTTGGACTTTCCGTCTGCATCTCTCATAACTACAGCACTAGTAATAGTTCCATGTTCCCCAAAAACTTTCTTTAGATCATCTTCAGCAGTTGATTCTGAAAGATTCTTTACATAAACATTGCTAAATCTTGTCTTATCTGTAGCAGAGTCTCTTTCCTGCTGGCGGAGGAAGGGTCCAACAAATACTTGTTTGTCATACAGTAGCGTACCATTCAGCTTATCAATAGCACTTTTAGCAGACTCCTCATTATCAAACTGTACAAAACCATATCCTCTTGACTGACCTGAAACATCAGCAGCCACCTTACAAGATAAAATATTCCCAAAAGTAGAAAATGCGTCATGCAGAGCTTTGTTGTCAATTGACTTGTCCAAATTCTTCCATGACCAAAAAAAAAAAAAAAACACACAAGTGAAACATCAAAATCAGTAAAATGGGGAAATAAACAAATGGGCATAAAAAATTGCCAGGATAGCGGTCTGTATGATCAGACATGTCACAGAAAGCCAATACCTTGATAAATATATTTCCAGCCCCACTTTTTCGGATAGTAGGGTCGCGATATGAATACATTAGACTAATTGGTTTGCAATTCAGAGGGGTAAAATTCAATAGATCCAATGCCCTAGTCGCTGTTATCAAAAACCAAGTGTATGGAATTAATTAATAGAAAAAAAGAAAAGAACAGTAGCACATAATGAGCTCTTGTTTCCTGCAAACCAAAAATCAGCAAATAGAATCACATTGTAAGTGACAGCTAAAATTTTATTTCCATTTCCCTAAGTTTCCAGCTGTTTGTGTTCACATATTTCCGCAGGGACCAGGAGATTGGATCTAGCCCTAAGAAGAATGCTTGGCTTATAAATAGGTAAAAAAATAAAAATTACACCATAATTGAAATAACACTAAGACAAATGAACATCAATCATTAGCGTACAACGGATTGACTAAGCTTGAATAGTTTGAGTAAATGACAGATCAACTGTATGGACAAGATGTACCATACCAAAGAGAATGACTACTCTGTCTACGTTTACGGGAGGGGATCCCCGTCCTCAGCCCATCAACGTTTTGAGTAAAAGATCCCCGTCTCTGGCCCGAAAAATGAAACGGGCTAATTTTGGCCTCATTCGAGCCGGGCCCCCATGGGTCACAGTACACGCGGGGAAAATTGCCGACACTAATCCAAACCAATAAATAAAATGCTTCGACACCCAGTAGATTGTATATTCTCATTTGTTTGCATTTCCATATGTATAGTTCCAACTCCATATGCTTTCCTAGTGCACCCAGTAATTGCAAAATAGTTTCCTTTTGAATTGTTGTAGCAAATGGTGGAACCTTTCTAATTTATTGAATCGTGTCCAAATGTATAAAACAATGGTATTAAATGTTAAGACTGTCGGAGCATATATTGGAAACACCAAAAATTGATCAGTGACCAGGCACCAGTCCATCAACATTATATATGTAGTGTCTCAACAATAACATAAATCAAAATTGGAATGAGTGAAAAAAAAAAATACTGTGAAGTTCAGGCCAATTGGAACAGCAGTGAACAGCACTAATGCAAGAGAGTGAATGGCTTGATTTTCTATTAATGGCTCCTCATTTTTTTACCAAATCATAATCCTAGTCGTTTGAACGTGATGATTGTATTTAACATGTATCTTTTTTTGCCATTTGCATTGCATTAATCAAATATACATGCCGCGTATAGACACTTAAAAAAAAGAAAAAGACTAACCTTCATCGGCGCTGTTATAATTGACATAACCGTAACCCAGGGAGAGTCGGGTGCTCAAATCCCTGCAGATCCTAACGGAAACAACCTAACCCATATGGTTAAACAAATCGTAAAGCTGAGAATCGTTTGACACTAAGGTCGAGATCTCCGACATAAAGCGAAGTTGACACAAACGGGTGAGGACCACCAACGGCAACGCCAATGCCAACGCCATTGCTTGCAACCCGATTTGTCGTAGGGGCTGGGGTTGCAGCTGTCACCTGCGGCTGGACCTGAACCAGAGCCATTCTTTCTCTAATCAAAACAACATACTAAAAAACGAACGAACGAATGAAAAAATAAATCAAATAACGGTAATTTTTGTTCTTGGAAAATGATAGAGAGATTGTCGTTTGTACGACGTGGAGGAGGAGGAAGATGGGCAGCACGGGCGGCACCGTACCGGCCGGTTTACAGATGGATGGATAATATAGGAAGGTTAGTTGTTGAGCGGTGGGGTGACAATTGACGAACCCTAGTTAAATTCTCTCTGATCATCTTAGTCTAATCTTAACCGTTCGATGCCTTGTAATACAGCCACGTGGTTTGCATGCAGATTTGTCGTTAATGCAGAGCGTTGGTAGTATAGAGTTGTAGTAATTTATTTTTTAATCAACAAATAATATATTATAATATTAATTTATAATTATTTTCGTATTATATTACTGCTTTTTTTTTAATTATCTAATTAGTAAATACTCGTGGTAATTTTTTAATGAATATTCTTTGCCTTTGCATTATAATTTTATTTTTCAAAACAAAAATCACATTTTTAATTTAATTTATTAAAATAATCATATAATTTTTTTTATCAAATTGACCAATTATATCAATTTTAAACAAAAATATTCACATAATCAAAACTTACAACTTAAAATATGTTAAAATATTCTAAATTTATTTTTTTATATTTAATTTTTAATTATATGAAATATATTTTTGTGTAATATATATATATATATAT
>CP135560.1:6065304-6223841 GCA_032401905.1 Swietenia macrophylla | reverse complement strand
CAGCGAATAGCTCTCTGTGATCCCCTCTTTGTCTTGTCTCCTTTTCATACACACGTCTGCAGAAATGAGGAGGAAATATACTAGTGAAAATAAGTGGATTTGCAATGTATACTTGCCTTTATCAGAAACAAATTATGGAGACTTCATATCTGATTATAGATCCAAACAATTTGACATGCACATGCTCTACCTGGTGTGCTTATAGTGTGTAAGAGTCAACTTTTGTTTGTTTTCTACTACAATAGATGGCAAAGTAGTATGTTCATTTTGATTTTACAAGGATTGGGATTTTTGTTCTTCGACTTTTATATATTTTATCCTACTTCTACGTATGAACATTCTTCTTCACTTGTTAATATGCAGCCAGGCAGTGGAGTTTATACAGTTGGTGATTTTATGACTAGGAAAGAGGATTTGCATGTGGTAAAACCTACAACACTGTAGATGAAGGTATTTCTTATGCTTTGATTAATATCGTAGACGGTTATATTGTTTTTTGTGTACTAATTCATAAGCCTTTGTGCCAACAGCTCTGGAAATTCTAGTGGAAAGGAGAATAACTGGTTTTCCTGTGACTGATGGTGACTGGAAATTGGCAAGTTTCCCTTACCTTTTGTTGTTAGTTTATTTTTATGCTACTTTTGCTCATATTGATTGCCAATCCAGTTTAGGTGTATAATACTGGTCTTTAAACAATAGAATAATAATCATTTTCCAAATATGTCTTTATGTTTCTCAAACGGCAATAGTGTTTTTTAGTTTTTCATTTCTCAATCTACTCTCTTCACAATGAGAGAATGTTGGTTAAGTGGAAGAAAGAAGCAAATCACTCAGCAGTCAGCAGCACTTTGAAACAAACAAAGAAGCAAAGAACTCTCTATTTCAAACTAAACTTTTTCTTCCACCACCCACTTAAAAGAGATATTTTATACTTGATTTTACTCAGTTCATCATAATGATATAATATATGTTGGCCTAGTGAATGAAGCATACATATAATATGGATATGGTCAAGTGATAGCTCTTCCCCTTTCAAGGGGAAGGTCCACATTTACCTGTTCGGAGAGGAGGTTTTAGGATGGGGAAGAACCCCACCTTTGCAAGGGTGGTGCTGCAAACTGATCAGTAAAATAATACTGGCTTCATTGCTGGGGGTAGTTTATTAACTTTTTGGTGCTTTGTTGTTGATAAGATCTTACTTCTTCTTTCCCTTTTCTATTTTTGGTAAATTTTTATTGTCTGTATGTTCAGCTTAACCCTTATGATTGTTTTGTTTGAATTTATGTGGGACTGTGATTATTTTGACATATAAGAGGTTTTTTTGGTTGCTGCAGGTTGGTCTTGTTTCAGATTATGACTTGTTAGCATTGGATTCTATATCAGGTATGCTAAATTCATCAAAGATAATGTTTCGTTTTCAGTTCAGAAAACTTATAGTTTTCTGAATATCGGTTGTACTTTCAGAATATAGATGGTAAAATTGTAGCTCAAATCTAGGGAAAGATCAATTTGTTTAAGAAACATTTCTTCTGGTGTTTGCAATTTGTGATATATATTAAATTTATTTTCAAAAGTATAACGTGGTGATAATCCTTTTAGCTCTGTTATATGTTCTTTTGTGGATCAAAATTTCTTTTTCAACTCAGCAGCTATCTTATGAGTTGTGACGCTGAAGTGAGAATGTTACTGTATCTTTCACCATCCTCAAATTTATTTTTCTATGCATAAAGTTCTCATGAATTGAAGAAACAATGACCTAAAATTCCTATTTTGTGGAAAAAAGCCAGAAATTTGCTACGGTACATGGAAATTTATTGCAGAGAAATAGTAAATGTAGTGTACTGGGAGAATCTGACCTGGAGACACTGACTATTCTTGGACAACTTTTAAAAATAAAAGTGATTTGCTGAGTTTCTGTGAATGTATGGTCAAACATTTTTTTTCATGTTTTAGGTTTGTGAATCTTGTTTAGATTGAAGTTTTGCTTGTGCATGATGATGGTCAATCATTTCTCACATCATGTGAAATGTTCCAATATTTAATCTACACGGGGGACGAGCCAAAAAACGGCATGTTTCCTGAAGTTGACAGCTCCTGGAAAGTACGTAGATTTCTCTATTTATAGCTTTATGTCTTTCAAATTCTAAATTTTATTATTATTTTTAGCTAAGAGTTTAAAAGCATGCAAAGTTTCTCTTCTTCTTGTCAAACTTGACTGAGACAGATGGGAATTTTGATGATATTCCATAGATGAAGGAGAAGTTCCATAATTGCTTCCCTTTGGTGAAATAAAGAGTCAAAGTAATATAGCTTTTATAGTTTTGGATTTAAAAGGAAATGGCTTCAATGGTACTTGAGATGACTTCCTGAAAATTGGAACCTCAGATAATACTTTCCTTGCTTCCACTTTATGGAAATTATTTTCTGCCCCCAATCTTAAGTTATTTTATTTTGAACTGTGTCAAGATTGACATTCAGTTTGAATTGAATCTGACTTTAGTAATCAAGGTACTGTGTAAGCCAATTCATCTAATCAACATGGTTGTGATTATAAGTGCTTGGAGTTAGTTGAATGATTAGTAGCTGCAGTTGAATGATTATTGACTGCCGCACTTTACCCATGTCTACCAACAGGTTTTGGCCTCTGTCTTCCGTTGACCTTGTTCTTTTCACATTTGAATCAAATAACTTCTTGTATCTGAATTTATTGGTTTCTGTGGCTCCTGATTGAACCATTTTGGACAACTTTCACACAACTTGTCTCCATTCTTTCAGTCAGTCTTGATATTGGAGGCACTTCTTTCCTTCTTTCTTTCACCCTTTTCCAGATGCATGTGTCAACTTAAACTTATACTGAACTTTTGCAATAAAATGACAAAATGAAAAAAAAAAATTGAACTTCTTTTGTTTAACTGGGCCCCCATCTCTTTAATGTCAAACAAAGTAGAGGTCCCTACTTCATGCACCTCTGTTTTACAAAGCTGAGTCATAAAGTCTTTGTTTTCAAAGGTTGTGTTTGATTTGCAAATTGATAATGCCAGAATTGTTGTTACGATAAATATTATAAAGAAGTAATATGTCGCGTACAACCTCACCTATCCTAGCAAACAGAATTTATTATTAAAAGTTGTGCCTTGATATTGAGAGTTTATTTCATGACTGCATCCTCTTAATGTATACCTGCTGTAGCATAAGCTCTAATGTCTGTAATTATAACAGGCAGGTCAAATTTATTAGAGTTACTGTAACTTTAATTAATCTGGGCAATAAGATATCATTGTCTTGTTACAACGGATGGGAAAGTGTTGGATCACACCATCAATGGCAAATTAGTGAGGCAGCTGTCAAACCTTCTCTTATGTTATATTAAGCTACAAATAGTAGTATTGAAACTTTAACATGGTGAAACCAATATGTTATTTCTATTTTTTCCTTCTAAATGTCAATCATTTGACGCAAACCAGAGTGTGCCAAATTGAGGCAGTGGTGTGGCTTTGTTTTGTTGGAATTTATAATTGCTAACTAAACTTCCCATAAACCACTGCAGACCTTCAATGAAGTGCAGAAGTTTCTCAATAAAACCAACAGGAAGCTAGATGGTGACTTGATGACCCCGGCTCCTGTTGTAGTTCGTGAAACCACTAATCTGGTGGATGCTGCTAGGTTCTCTCATAATATCTCCCCATCTTATTTATTTTTTTTAGAAAATTCCTTATACTTTTCTGGCACATTCTAAATCGCTAGCTGTGGCCTTAAGATTGAATATCTGAATTGGTTTATCTGGTGTCAGATTGCTACTTGAGACAAAATACCGCAGACTTCCAGTGGTGGATGTTGATGGCAACTTGGTAAGATGGAATTCATGTGACTGTTTTTATTTGATTTTCCTTTCCTATTAGTAATGTTGTAGATTTGGCAAAACCACTGTTTTTTGTCCTTCAAAGGTTGGAATTATCACAAGAGGAAATGTTGCAAGGGCTGCCCTCAAAATAAAACACACTATCCAAATGGAAGCACAATAGCCATATTTCATTCAAAGTAATTTGAATGCAGTTTAACATGGCTAGCAGGAATGAGATTGGTTCTACAACCAACACCCGGTTCATTAAAGAAGATCCGCCGCTATATCTACAATTTTGGCAGGCTTGAGAGGGAAGAAAGCGGTTAGATACCATCTTCAGTTACTTCTGAATGTTTTCAAATAGATATTAGCAAGCAATTTATTTTTTGACACAAAGGGTATTATGCGTGCTGAGCTGGAGCTATTACCTCTTTTTTTCGCACCATTGTATTTTACTTTCTCTTCAGTCATCATTTCATGCCCTACTGTCGTACCTGATTGACAAAAGACAGGCCGGGGTTGCCCTTTTTCCTTCAGAGAACGAGGGCCAGTGGGAATATATTGTCTCCTGATTTAAGGATATGTTTGCGATTGGGGTTCTACATTTATTTATTTTTGATATTGATAATTTAGTCAAGATTTACCCAGAATCTTGATAGGTACATGCATGCCATACATGCTCAAGTTAATTAAGGTAAAATCTGTCTTGCATGTAACTTGGAAGATACCGTCATATGCCAAATATAAGAAAAGTCGGTAAAAATTTTTTTATTAAAAGTTAATATTTAACTTTATTAATTGCTTTGATTTTTTTTTATTTTTTAAAGTTAAATAAAAGTAGAATAATAGTAAAGTTAATATTCATTCATCTGCTTTCTGAAAAAAGTGAGTTGGGGGTTGAGCTGAAGTTGGAACTGGCATGAATACCAGTGGAGTCTGCTTTAACTTTCTAAACAAATTTTGACTACTCAGCAACACATAAACCGAAAATGATCTTTGTTCCCTCCCCAGGGTTGCTGCTTAAGAAGTTATCTCCACCGTCCACGAATATAATAAGACCATCACAAGTTAATCATATATTCCCCTTAAACAAACTTGAAGTATCACCTTAATATCACCTCTTTCTCCGTTAATTAAGGGGGGGGGGGGGGTGTTAAAAGTAAAGTGGCGTACAGGTTGGTGGCTAAAAACACAGAGACAAGCGATTAGAAGGGCTAAAAACAAATGACAGTTGGGCAATTGAGTTAGGTGTTAGTTGTGGAGGAGAGCGGTGACTTGAATTGAATTGACAAATTATGGGAGAATTTCTGGAAATGGATAAAACATGGAATAAGTCGAAAGGCATAAGCATTACCATCGCATCATGGACTAGTAAAGGCAAGGACGGCAATTCCCCAGCTGATCAGGTGCCCCACCACAAAGCACACAAACACCACAAGCTCACTCTTGTCTGATGATGGTGATGATGATGATGATGATGATGATGTACTGATACAAAAACAAAAACAAAAACAAAAACAGTGCGAGAACCCTAAAAAAAAAAAACCAACTCAAAAATCATCCGTTCTTTCTATCTATCTATCACTTTTAGTAGTTATAACTTTAGTGGTTAGCATACCCACTTGCACCAACTGCCAGGATATGTAGGCCATTCTCTGTCTGTTCTCCTCTTCCCTTCTCTTCTCCTCTCTTCATCCTCTCTTCCTTTCCCATTTTCATTACCTTCTTCTTCTTCTTCTTCCAATTTTCATCTTCAAACCATCATCAAATAGAAATGATTAATTATGCTGATAATTCCATTAAAATTGTTAATTAATATACAAACCCCATTTCCCTTTTTTTACAAGTACAAAATTTATACTAATACTAATACTAGTACTAATCATCATATCATTGAGAGATGGCGATAAAGGTCAATACAAAAGGCTTCTTATCATTTTTCTTAGACCGTCCAGTACACTTACCTTCCGGCGCACGTTAGCCGTACAACTAGTGAACAACCCACTTCCATCTACCCATCCATCCCTTTTGTTTTTCTCTTTTGTTTTTTAATTAGAACCGCCGCGTGTGGGTTCTTTTCTACTCACCATCCGAATCTTCTGGGTCGGGTATCTTGTTCAAGTCGACCCGATTCAAGAAGCCCTTGAATTCATCGACTTCTGGTTCGGGAGAACGTTGACGTATTTCTCGTTCCCGAGTGTTATGCATCGCAGATTCGATTGCGTCCACCCGAGCACCGACCTCCGTTGCTTTCTTCCGTATCAAGGCCGCTGACATGTCGCCGCTGACAGCCGACCCGGG
Source organism: Swietenia macrophylla (assembly GCA_032401905.1). Classification (NCBI taxonomy): domain Eukaryota; kingdom Viridiplantae; phylum Streptophyta; class Magnoliopsida; order Sapindales; family Meliaceae; genus Swietenia; species Swietenia macrophylla. The sequence continues at coordinate 6,217,699 of CP135560.1, read as the reverse complement.
ACCGCCTTCTCCTTTCAGAAGGTCGGGAAAGTTAAGCCTCGCCGACGGACCCCGCAAATAAAAAACCGCCGTATCGTAAGCACGAGCCGCAGCTACGGGAGTCGAGTAAGAGCCAAGCCAGATTCTGGACCGCTTGTTGGGCTCCCTTATTTCAGCAACCCACTTTCCCCACTTCCTCATCCTTATACCCTTATACGGCCTATCCATAGCTCTCTTCCTGACCGCAGCCGCCTCGGCCACCGTCGCACCGCTCTCCATGTTCCCTCGCTCCCTCTCTCGAAGATTCTTGAAAATTGGATACCCTTCTACCGCTTCTTCAAAAAATTGCAAGAACCATATTAGATGCTGTAACGTAACACATAGCGAGGCATGTTGTTTAAGAGAGAGAGAGAGAGAGAGAATCTAAAACTCACCGACAAAATCTGGAGGAGCGAGTTAGTTTAGTTTATAAAGAGAGAGAGCGTGGCGCTGTTGTTCCCAGATGTGTAATAAAATGGGACGACACAGGTTGGAGACGCAGATGCTTAGAGCCTTGGCATCTGAAGGACCTGTTTGGCAAAATAGGAAATAAAAACGGCAACAATAATAATAATAAATAATAGGGATTTTGAGAAGTGAAGTGGATTCTACTCTCTACAATAGACGGACGGTGGTGGTGGTGATGTCGTTTGTGGAATTCAAAAGTTGTGTGATAAAAAGCCATTGTCGTTTTTCATCAAATAGAAAGTGGGAATACCAAACCCTTTTTTTTTATATTATATTATATATAATTCTAGTAATTTTCCGACCTCCTTCCCTAACCTTCTATTATTTATTATCAAAATTTAATCCTGGTGAAAATTTTATAGTAACAAAACAAAGTAAAATCTTCTTCTAATCTTTTTTCACTAATTATTATTAAAATAATAATATGTAGTATAATTAATAATAAATAATTAAAATTATATTTTAATAAATTTTATAAAATTAATTTTATATTTTATAATATAAATTAAGAAATTTAAATAATTTATTATTAATTATATCAATTTTTAATATTTATTTTAATTAAAAAATATAAATTAATTAGTGTGTGTGCCCTCGTACGCACATCTTGGGTAAAGATTGGGTGAGTTTTCGAAATTAACCTTAAGTGTCATTTTCTTGGGATTTTGTCCTCTATCTTTTTATAATACGATGATTTTATTTTTATTTTTTTGTTTTATTATTGTGGTTTCATTTACGAGGAAGAGAAAAATAAAATAAAATAAAAGTAGGTCGGTGGTCGGTGGATAGATACCGTTAGGAATTGACTTTCCCTCCACGCAAGGACAATTTCATGTGCATGGACAATTCTGTCCTGGGGGCAGTATGGTAAATTAAGCGGGGAGTGGCCCCATGAAGTTAAGAAAGGATTGGGGCACCGGCGTCGTTTATAATTATGATTTTGTTTTAAGGGTCGGCCTAATTATTTATTGATTAAACTTTGAAATTAATTCTAAGTAATATGGGATTGTATTGGATGTTTGTGCTTGTAGAATAATGTTCGGTGCTAACCACTAACAGAACGCACCGCACCCTAACCTGCCCTCCCCGTGATTTTGTAATGATTGATTATGGACATGATTTTCTAAGAATTAAAAATGTTAATGCCTTAAAATTTGAGATGGTAGATGATTTATTTGAATTATTTATTTAACTATTACGATTTGTTTATATTTATTTATAAAATTTTTAATGAATTTTAGATAAATTTATATATTTTTAATATTTTAAAAGATATTGTGTACATTCGTGTATGTGCGAATGTATGCAGCGTACCGTGGGCGCGCGTGTATGTATACATGTGTTTGTCTATATATATATATATTATGATGGTTTGTGATTTTAGGGACAAAATAAGTTAACAATTTTGACTATGTAGAAATCAAGTAGTTAATCTAAAGGCATAGGCATTGCAATTGTCAAAGCTTTTGGGTGGAGAAAACAAACATGCATGCATGCATGCAAGCAAGAGAGGAGAGACTTTATAGATGATTAGGTAACTGGCTAGCTAAGCTATTATTAATTAATTGCTTTGGCTGCTGGCATTTTAATTGGCATGTTGTACAGTCAGTATACCCACGCTCCGCTCCACACTCCACACTCTGCTCAGTGCGCACTACATCAACAATGAATGGTATGAGCATTGTATTTCCACCATACATACAACCATATGATGATGACTCATGGCTGCAATACATACATACATGTATGAGTATGTATATGTATATATGTATTTATGTATGTATATACATATTTTGTCGTGATTTGGAACAAAGGTGAAAATAGTATCATGTTGTTTAGAAGGAATACGTGAAGATCATCGACGAATTTCTTTTATTAATTTTTTATTATTATTTTAAAAATTTTATTATATTTAAGAAAGTTTAAATATTTACATCCTAGTGAAACCTAGCTGTAAAATAGACAGTTGGCACCACAATAAATCTACAATAAAAATAAAAATAATAATAAATAAATAAAAATATGATAATATTTTTAATTGGGTATTAAAATACAAAAAGGGACCACATAATTCAGTGGAGCGAACGTATCAATTTATTAAAATAAAAAAGAAAGAAAAAGTAAAACTCAGTTCATATGAACGCAATAAATCAAATGCATATTGAAATTATTGGCCTTTCTTTAGGGTTTATATACTGTTCATTAACTTGTCGGAATGTCGTTTGATTTCTTGCGTAAATTTCGTGCTCCTTTCGTGTGGGTTTGCGTTGGCATGGCCGGTGAATTGCCAGTTTGTGTTGCCGGCCAACTGTAAAAAAGGTTGTATGTATGTATGTATGTTGTTTGTTTGTATACAACTGGAAGAAGCAGCGTCAACGGGCACCCATCTGAATCTGAACTGGAAGCAATTGTCTGTCTAAATGGATAACAATGTTTTTGACAGATTTCATCGACACTAATTCAAGTTGAGCTCTGGTTTTCTGTCGTTTACGGGGACATGCAAAGTGCAAGTTGTAATTTTAATTTTGGCCTTATTTTTTAAAAATAATTTTATTATTTTTTTAATACATCACGTGCTCTATCAATTTAGCACGCCTCTCTCTCTCTCTCTCTCTCTCTCTCTCTGGTAAAATAATGTTTTTAAGGGAGACAATCCTACTACTAGGTCCGAAAATTTTTAGAGAAAAAATAATTTTATGGTATGAAAATAATTTATATTATAAAATTAATTAATTAATAAAATAAATTTATTATTAATAATAAATAAAAAATTTTAAAAAAATTTTAATTTAAAACTTCACAAGAAGATACTACTAGGGTCGATGTCAATCAAATCATTGGTTCATTTTCACACCCCTTCTTGATCCTCTATGTTGTTCCCTGAATTCAGATTCAGCATCCATCATCAAGTCTTTCCATGCCCTTGGCCCCCACAAACACAAGTAGAGGAGATGAGCGATTCAATTTCAACTTCTTCTTCATCGTCGTTCATTCATCAACAATCCTATCAAAAATCGACACGTTCGAGCCTCAGTCGTATTCCGAAATGATTGCCTGGTTTTGTCCTTTTGGTCCATTAGCATTCTACCCAACAACTGGTTTTGGCTAATCCCTGCCTTAATTTCTCACGCAACTGAAACCAATCGTGAATCTTATTGCCTCGGAGCTTTGATTTGATCTCAGATTTTCAGTAGAAGAAACAGTTTGTCTGCAAGCAAACAAAACCAAAGCACTCGGAGAGAAGCAACAAAATTGAAGGCGGAGGACACGGACGTGGGTCAGGTCAATCCCAATAAGAAATTGCTTCTTGACTTTATTCTTTCTCACTCCCGAGTTAAATTATTATCAAACGTCATTTCATTGAGTCTTCACTGCTTTGCTCTGTATTCCATGTCCTTACCAACTTCCATTGGTTAACAGTTAACCCACTACAAAGTGCCCCCCAATCAAATTCATAATTATGGTTTAAACAGGTCGCATCTCGTTTCGTTTTTCTTTTTCCAGAAACGTTTCTTGTCAACATACTATTGTAGAATATTTATAACTTAAAAAACAAATTTATTAAATAATATTACATCCTCGATTTTGTGAACTCGAAATTCTAATCATATTTTAATCAACGAAAAAGATGACACAAGTATATCATATCAGACGATCAAAACGGAGAACTAACAATTTTTGGTTTCTAGGCAAATTACAGGAACAGGTATAAGGGGAGCAGAACAGAGCAAACCACCCTTGTATGGCTGCTGCCCTACACTAAACGTAGCGTATTGCTCAATCCAATTTCTGTTCACTCACGGGATCTAATCTATTCTACAATCCCAATCCAGGATTTTTTTAGGTGGGCATTGTGACTTTTGAAGGTCATACACCGAAGTCTAAACCAGGAATAGAGCTGATTTTTCAGGGCACACATCTATTTTACTATGGGTCAGTTTTATCTGGCTGTTTAATTGGAAACAAAATGAGCATTCAAAGTTCTTACAATGATTTCAAAGGGAAATAATATCTTGGATTGGAACAACCTCATTACTGTTATTTAAAATAAATAAATGAATTAATAACATCTATTTATGGCCATCTAATTACTGAACGAAAAAGTCAAATTTTGGTGAAAACTGGTATGGGAAGATATTGACTTCAATGAGGTAGACAACAAAGCTCGTTCATGGTGCATCGCTGCATTTAATTATTTCAGTCTGAGACTACGTTTCTTGTAGAATCAAGACTTAGGTTAGGACATTAAACAACGCCGGAACATGGGAGTTCGAAAACTATTGTTCTAACATCAAATGTGACTGGTTTTGGCTATGTCGCTTGAGGAAAGAGGACAATGGAGAAACAAGAAACTGGAACAATCACTGAAAGTGAATTCAATTAGAAAATTGGGTAACAGTTATAAATTACCTTGGCTTGGCCTACATTTATGTGTAAAATTCTATCGGATGTGCCTCCACTGAAGTGAAGATACGAGTGCATGAGCAAACTATTGTGGTTTCCTTCAACTTGTTCTACCAAATTACTTTGGCTTCCGGGGCATTCCCATTCTTGATTTTGCATATCTAGATTTCTCATTAAGCAAAAACCTTTGAAGATAAAACCAATAATAAAATAAAACACAAAATAAGACATGATGGGGCAAAAGAAATTATGCAGTAAAGGATACTCCAATCGCATGCCATCATTAGTCAGTGTCGAGTAAAGAATTGTGCCTTGCAGATTATTTAGGGCTGCAGTTGAAGCTGCAGTATCCTGCATATTCAGTTGCATATAATTGATGACACATTTCTTGTTTATTCTGTACGAAAGAAAAAATAAATTTCCCAAAAGGATGAAGCAATGGGAGATGACGGGGAACCACAACCACTAATATTTGCAAACACAAGATGGATGCATTGAAATAAAATCTCCACAAGTTTTTCCCTAATCAATAATCATACAGTACTCACACACATAAAACATACTCTGACCCTCTAATTACTTTCCCAGCTTCACAAATACTACTCACATACCCAAGTAGGATGAATCCATGACCTTACTCACCATTCATCCATCCCTATTTTATTTCATGAGATGCCCTTATGTGACTTCTCTTTGGGAGGAAAGAAAAGAGAATATGGCAAAAATAGACATGAGTTGAGTACCTGAAAGTCGACAAATGCAACTGGAGACCCGTACGTGCTCTGCATCTTTAATTTCAGAAACCCAGGCCATCTGATAGAAATTATTATAAAAAAAAATAAGCAAAAGAAAATTACAGTCAACATTAGTATATGACAACGATGATAATCCCTTACCTTGAAAAGACTTGAATTAACTCTTGCTCTGTACAACTTGGCCCCAAATTTGCCACAAATAGTGTTGCACACGGAGGAGCTGAAGAATTACTCTGTCATTGCAGAAGGAGCATTACACTGATAGTCCGTGGAGAATTATCCACTTCAAGTTAAACATATTGCTTTGAAAATGATCATCCAGAAGAAAATGCAAAACCAAAAAGATTTGAACAAACAAGTAATGTTCCCATGAATGAGTACATGTACAATGCCTAAGAAAGCTATTGCAATAGAAGGAATTACAAAAAATTTTATGAAACATACTGACAAAAGGCACAAGGAAGCATCTATACGGTGTAAAGAACTTTTGGTGGTCATGTCTTACAGATCACATTGGATAACATTTTTTATATTTAGAAAAAAAAGGGTTAAATAAATCTTCCCAAAAAAATTGAAGGAAAGGGATTATATAGTGTTATCAGCAACCACTCGTGAGGCATCTAGGAGCCAAAAGGAAAAAAGATGTGAGCAACCGAGGAAACAGAATTGAATAAGGAATGAGAATGAGCTGAAAGTAACATTACCAATTTGGCAGGTGTTATCTCACTTGCAGCTCTTGTATCGAAGTTTCCAAGACTGAACAATTGAAAAAAAAAAAAGATCAATAATCAGAAAGGGTATCAAAATAAATAAAAGGAATGGAATTTAAATAGGCAGGTACTACACTCCAACTTTCAGGAACAAGGGATATAGTAACTGCTATTACTAGAAACTTGACTTGTCCACAAGAAGCAATCACTTGAAAATTAAAACAAGCTAATTAAGTCAGAAATAATCACTTCTAATTAATGAAGATGTGCTTAAGTAGTGCAGATAACCTTTGTGTATGTGGGTAACCAATCATGTTGTAGGCAGAATTACCCATTCCAGGCATGTGAACGCTGCCAAAACCTGCTAGTGCCCAAGCGTGCAAAACATGTGCAGTGTGAGCTTCTATAAGAATGTGTCCTCCATGTGACTAAGTAATTCATTTGTGGTCCAAGTGAGAGATCAGACAACCACCACACAGCTCATATCAAGCAAATAAATCATAACAAGAGAGAGAGTAAATAAATATAACTAATAAACATATTGTGATCCCAGAATGCCAAGTGAAAAGAAAATGTTCGAACATATTACCACAGGGAACACTCCATACAGCCTCCCTACTTACCAGAATCAGGAATTCCCCTTGAAAATGCAGAAGACCCTCTAGCTTTCTTATCTGAACCAGTCCATTCATCATCTAGTTGTCATAATCAAAAAGTACAAGTAATGCTGTTACTAATCGATCAGATCAAATGAAAAACAATTAAAAGGATGAAATTCATCAAGCAGTAGACCTGTTCTTGAGCGTTTTGATCGGGAATTAGTTTTTGCAAGATCAATATGTAGGGTTGACCCTTTCTCAAGATCAAAGACCATCCCCTGAAAACAAAGTTGAACTCTCAGTTAATATCAACAAATCTGACCATCTGCAGAGCTGTAGTGGAATAATGGTCATCCACAAGTTTTTTGGGCATAGCTACAAAATTGCCCACAGCATTAAGAATGAACTACATAAATTAAACCTAGCAGCACATTTTCAATAATACAGTCTTTAACGGCATGCATGCATGCATAAATTAAACCTACAGCACATTTTCAATAATACAGTCTTTAACGGCAGCTGAATAGCTTTCGAAAAACATACATATATATACACACACCCTGCACATCCATGAGTCACCCTTCTTTTTTTATTTCCTTGAGAAAGACATCATTAGCAAAGGCATATATAGACAGTATGGGTAAATGGATAAACGACAAACCTGCATAAACACAATATGCGCCCAACTTTACGGATTTGCTTTTACATAACATGGAAACAACTCCTTTTTCTAATCTTTCTTTTACATTTTACTTAGATATATACCAAATCCTATCTACCTCTCGTTGAGTAATATTCATTACCAAGACTCATTACCACCCCAAATATCACATAACAGTGACTAGCCTACCATATACTAATCAACATATGTAAGGCTTACAGTTGAAAATAAACCAGTGTAAAAAACCTCCAGTCAGCAAAAGTAATGACCTAGAAGAGAACCTAAATGAGATAAACAGTTTGTTATATTTTATACACAAATTCCTTCATACAAACTTTTGTAGATGTTTAAAAGCTCCTACTGAGAATTAATACTTCAGTGACATTCAACACAATGATTAGTAGCTCTCTGAGCTCCTGCATACATCTACTCAATTTAGAATTCTAACTTAATAATGTGCTTCATCAGATGAATGCCAACAATTTGAATATAGCCACCACATCCATGAGCTACATGTACAGAAACATAGATATTTCTTTCAGCCACATGAATTTCATGTGAAAAACTCTTTGGCAAGATATCAGCAACCGCAAGTATAGTAAAAAGCTATATTCTAGCTTACGGAGAGAATGAAAGTATAAAAATAGTATGTAGTAACAGTTATCAACTAACAAAAGAGTGGTGAGATGTCTTACATTCAAAGCATACATAGCCCCAATTGCAGACTGCTGATCTGAGAATACAGCAAATGCGAACGGCTGTCAACAACCAAGAACATATCAGAGAACAGCAGTTAACAGATGATTATAATCATGACTTTATGCTTTAGTAGTGTAACATAATAGTAATAATAATGTTTTATTTACTAATGCTGCAGCTTAACACTGTTAGTTATCTTTCAAACGTTAATGAATGACGAAAGAAAAGAAACACAAAGCAGAAAGCAACTTCGGTTTGAAAGAGGCAAACCCGATGATGTTACTAACTAAACAGCAACTCAGTAATTCACTTATTTGCTTGAAAAATGACCAGCAAAGTGTACAATTTATCCGTGGTTGACTATTCAGGGATCTATCATAGCAATATAAGAGAATTTAATGAACCAAGACTTTGTTTGAGATAGAAAAGTTGTGGCTTTGGGGAAAAATCTACTTCCAGGTAAAATAACTAGATGTCAAATATTAGTGAAAAAATGAGTTGACCAAACACTTTATTTGTTGTGCTTGCAAATCAATGCATAAGCACAATAGTCACAAACAATGCCCAAGAATGCACTAAAAGAGCTTCACTGTTTTAACCTCAAGCTTCAACATATAAAATGAAGTTGTTGCAAAAGACCATTGAATGACTGATCCTCATTTTTTAAAGGATGAGGTCAGAACTATCTATTAGCTCATAATAAAGTTTTGGAGATTCATTAAACAAAAAGACAGTGTTCCCATAATGCCTGAAGCATTTGACGTGTTCTTTTAGAATATTTTCATACCAGTCCAAAGCAGTCAAAAATATCTCCTAGATGCTTATCATGAATATCATCAGTTTACCATCCATCTAATCAACATTTTTACCATTACATCAATTTCCAAAAGCCCAATCTTCCACAATGGCTCTATCCTACAAAGTGGATCACTGGTTCAAATGAGATGCAAACACACAAAATTTCAAAGTCATCCAACATACCATATCTACTTTGTTATAATCTCAAACCTTTCAAACTCAGCCATAATCTATCTCACATTCGCTAACTATAAAATTTTTAATTCCAATCATAAGAACATAGGATTTCTATCACAACAATTCAGAATCATTGGAGATTTTCTCTTGTTATAGCGTATCATTCACAGTTTTACAATGAGGAAAAAATTCAATTAAATTCACAACAATTCCATGGGCAAATCAAATGAATTGACAAATAGGGTTGAGTGCGCGCACACAAAGTACCTGAGAATATTGGGACATGCTCCGAAGATGAGAGGATTCGTAACCCGGAAACTCGCGAAAAAGGTTATAAATCTCTCTAGGTTTCACGTCTTCGGGTAGACCAGCAACAAATAGGGTCCGAAGCTCATCGTAAGAGCCGTGTGCAGGAAAGGAAGCCGCCTGGGAGGCGAAAGGTGGTGGCTGTGCCTGAGGGACGTAAGGCTGCGTCAGCGGTACTGAAGGTGCCGTCACTGCTCCCGGAGGAGGTGGAGGCGGCGTTTGATAGTAGCCATAGGGATAACCTGCGGTTTGAGAGTAGTATTCAGCCATGAGAAGCCCTGTTGCTGTTCGTGTCGGGGGAGTTCAGAGTCGGGAGGCAAATAAAATTGGGTCACGTACATAATATTTAGAGCAAAGTCCTTTTAAAATAATGCAATTTCACATACCTCCATAATATTTTACATAATTACACTTGTATCCTATGTTTTCAATAATATCTACCGTCTTTCCTGACTTGTAGAAGCGTTAATTCACAATAATTTTAAAAGTTATTTATTAAAATTTTAATTATTTAATTTAATTAAAATATATTTTTAAAAATTAATTTTCAAATATTTAGCATCACTGCTACATGCGAACATCTTTCTTTCTACTGCAACCTCAAAGCTCAAATCAAAACCTGCAGGTAATACAATCCTCCGTCACTCAGAACTGAAAAGTTCCATGTTTGTCTTTTGCTCTGGAACAAGTGCTACATAATAATAAGCAAATTATTTCCAGATTGTCAAACTTCCCTGCCATCCCTTGTCCATCTATCCTAGATGGATGAATTATACTCTTGAATACAACACAAAAGAAAATTCAAAACAGACTACAACCAGACAAAGAAAACCCATGTTTTCAACTGATATGAACATCAATAAATAGCATTGGCTGACTGGGGTAACGTAACTTATCGACAAATCATTATCCGGACTGATATAGGACAGTTTAAACCAAGCAGCAGTCTACACATATAGGCAACTGACAATTACAAAATAACAAATTCTTCAGGAAGCACGTTTAGCTTTGGATATTTTACACGAGGCAATTTGACTGACAATTACAGACAGTCCGTAAGGAAAGCAAATATAAAGTTATATGAGAGCAGGGTATTGCTTGGCCTGCTGGCGAACTCTTCTCTTGTACTCCGCGGCATCCTGCATAACATCAAGTTCTTGATTATTAGAATATTGACTTAACAACAAGGTGGACTAGCAACTAATTAAAAAAATTGTCTTTTCAGCACTGCATCGGTCATAAAAAACAACATGGGTTAAAGGTTGCCACAGAAAATTCCCATTGCGATGAAATTTCTCTTGGTTAGTCAGATCAGTCCATCAAAATATCTCATTGCCATACGACTCTGCATCCTTTCACTAAAGAAACGCTCTATCTTCCACAAAAAGAAACAACAGAGCCCTTCAATTACTTAACTTACATGATCTGATCAGTAATGAACATAATAATGCCTAAGAAGAAGCATACCTGGATGAAGAGATGATAACCTTCTGTTTGCGCAGGATCTGCAGGATTTGGCTGGTCCAGCAAATCTTGAATGCCAACAAGAATTTGCTTCACGGTGATGGCCGGTCTCCACCCCTACAAATAACACAAGTATGCTGACTAAACTTTGGATTAAGTAAGTGGCAGGACAGCAACGAACTTGATCACTCAAAAGCAATTTTCAAGAGCAGCAGAAGGTACTCACATTGTCCTCATTGAGAATTGAAAGGCACACAGTTCCAGATGGGTAGACATTAGGGTGGAAGAAACCTTGTGGAAACTTGCACTTCGGTGGCTTGCTAGGGTAGTCTTCACTGAAGTGGAGAGTGAGTGGGAAGAAACCACCCTCCCAATCAGTCTGCAGGAAAACATAACGGAAGGTGGTTAATGCATCCCCCAACCAAAAGCAATTGTGTAATCTTCTACAAACATCATAATTGCAAAAGAAAAAGGAAAAAACAGAGATGAGACCATTGTCAAATCCACCAACATAGTAACTTCCATTGATTGTGTAAACATCGCCACACCACATGGCATAAATACAATATAGCCACACCACATGGCATAAATACAATATAGCATGATGCAGAAACACAATCCAAGGGGAGGAAAAGCAAGTGTAGAGCAGGAGGAATTTGAAAAAAAATATAATGAATATTATGACAAGTAACAATTAGTAAATTTCTAAAAAGTTGATGGAATACAACATTAACAACATTCACTAGTCAAAGGGCAATCACTAGATGACATCAAGCTAACCACCAAAAGGCAATCACTAGTCAAAGAGCATTAACAACATTCACTTGTATACAAATATAAATATGTAGAGTCCGAACCCATGAACAGTCACATTCCACCCAAGTACGAAGATAACAATAACCACACTTTATAAGTAACAAGGGATAAAGGAACGTGGCATCTCTTATTAAACATTTTGGATAACTAATCTCTCAATTCCACAATTCAAACATAACAACAAGCAAATCAGGGAACAAATAGAAGCAATAGTACTTGTTGAAGAGAATGTTGAACGAACAAGTAGCAAGCAACTATTCAATGTCCCACCAAAATTCTTAGTCGAAAATGTCACAGCATTGACTTCAAAACACCGGAACTTTTAACACCGGAAGAGAAATAGGAGCATGAATCCTACACAACCAAAAGAGCACGACTATCCGAGCAGTTCATTTTCAAAGTATTCTTCAATTGAAACCTCAATTGTTATACTCATATTACCCACATTAAACACATAGTGTACACTAAAATTAAATCACTTGAGAAAATAAATTACAAAATTCATCAATAAAAACAGTTGCAATAACTTGATTTGATGGAAAGTAAGTACAAAAACTATAAACGGAAACGACAAGGTTCTGTCCTCTCTGTTACTTACGCCGGCTTTGCCGGGGATAGTACAATGCCACACCATCAGATTCACTGAACCGTCCGGCAACGTTTCGGGCTTCGCCACAAAACCCTAGAAATTGCATAAAAACTATATTAAAACAGAAAGCACAAAACACAAAAGCCAACAACAACATCATTTAATAAATACAAAGACGGAAACAGAGAGGGATAAACAAGCTGTTTTTTGTACGGACATGAGGATGATTCTTACGCCACGCCTTCCGCTCCTCCGCCAGCCGACCACGCGCTATTCCACTCGCCATCTCTTTCTCTCGTTCTTTTTCTCTCTAAATATCACGTGAATTATTTTTCTAAGTATATATAAGGATGGACGGGGGCAGAGAATTGTAAAGCAAATTGCGAACCGGTATCTCCTCTCGTTTCGGTGTTTAATTTTTCCTCTTTATTCCCATTATGCCCCTCTTCTGTGATATGTTGCGCAGAGATACTGTGATTGTACGGTCCAGATTCGATCAAGGAGAAGGTCGAGTCAACAAGTGGAACGTCGAATCTTGTCTCCTTTATGCTTTTGGGATAAAAATGACCCCCGAAAGTCAATGGATTTACAATTTTATATCCCCTAGCGTGGAAACGACGCCACCATGTGCCATCACGTGATGAATGCGGAACAAGTCAATATCTAAATTATTGGCATTTCAAAGACCGTTATGAATATGGGCCAGAAGCCTGACCCATTTTATGAGCCCAACAAACAATAGTGAGGCCTCATCTCACCCAACTTGAAATTCAAGTTTCAAATGCTTGTGAGATTACAGAAAATGTGTCCACTTTGTAATTAGTAATTAATTAATTCGAATATTATTAATATAATATTACTTTTTAAATAAAATTTTTGCACTATAATAGTAATAGTAATAATTTGATAATAAGATATATGGTTGATCTGATTCTATTAGTAAGTATGATAAGAAGAACGTTGCTTTTACTCACCATGCATTAGGTGATCAATAACTAATTATTTAAATAGACTTGAAATCCAACACATTTTGCCATTGAGACTTGCAACACTCCTGGCTAGAAAGTTAAAATGACAAATGAAGTTAATAGAATAGATTCTAAAGTTATTTGACCACTAATTTGGATTATATTGAAAGAAATTGAAAATTTATGTCTTCTTTATCTAATTAATCATGATTATTCCTAAGACCCCACCAAAGATAAGGCTTAATTAGGTGGCCCTAATTATCCAAGGCCTTTAACTCAATCAATTTAAGCAATTAATTGATATCAAGATCAATCAATTGGTTAAAAGATTCATGTTTTTGAAGATAATCAATCACTCTAATGATGTGATGCTCATGTTCAAGTACATTAAGTTAATTAACATTTCTTTTCCCCCATCAATATAGATTGAATTTGATTTGGGCAATGACTTCAAAAATCCTAGACTAAAGATTAAATCATGTCTCTCTCTTGCTGAACTTCCTAACAACATACAAAATGTTTAGACCCTACATTGTTTGATAAAAATCATTGTTACATTAACATATAGATTATCCAAACTCATCAATTGCCTCGTGACCGCATTTTTTTTTTATTTTCACTTTAAATAAAATTATAGGACTTAAATAATTGAGGTCCTACATTATATGTTGTATTAAGTCAAAACTATATATATGACTTAATTCTTCAATCAAGTGAAATTAAAATTTGTTTGTATGTATACTTTATCTTTAAGCTCTTGCTTTATTTTTTTAAAAAAAATATCTTAAAATATTGTATTAGGATCAAGATTTAAGAGTCTTAATTTTTATACAATTTTTTTGTGCTATTTATATATTATTAAATTAATTATAATGTATTAATTATATTTATTAAATATATTAATTTTATAATAAAAAAATTAATATAAAAAATTATGTAAAATTATAAAAGATGAAATCCTTCTCCACTTGAATTAAAATTAATTACAAATGATTGAAAAAATCAACTGTATATACAACTGTATAGCTCTTGAAGAAGGCTGATATTTGATTGTACTATCTGATTTATACAAGTTAAAAGCACCTGGTACTCTGAATTCTTGTTATCTGCAAGTCTGCAACCAATAATATGCAGTTTTTTGGGAAGATGAAAACGATAAAAAGTACTTTTCTGCAAAAGTGCTTTCCCCACTGCTTTTATAGTGGCATATTTCTATGCATGCATGATGAAAAATTTGCAGCGGTGCACATGCACCAGTTGTCAAATATTCAAAGGTTGGGTTGGAAAGGCGAAAAAGAGAGATAAAAGCTCTGAGAGCCATGAAAGATTAAAGACATTACATTGATCTCCAAGAAAATCTGTGATCTACAATCAAAAGTAAGCTGCAACAGTAGTAATTGGCTGGGCTGCTGGTTAATGTGGGCTAATATACAAAGAGGACCACTGCCATTATTCTTATTCCCACTTTCCGATGCTGTTCAATTTGCTTAGTGTCATAATTGATGAATTAGTGCCATGCAGTGGTGATTTGCAGAATCAGTGCTAATAATTACAAGTTCAGATATCTTGGGGGTTGAGAGATTAATCATACCCGATCAACTTAGTGTATTTCTCCTATTGGAACCCGAAGAACTAAAGGTAGATATGGTTTAAGAATCATTGACATTAATTGAATAAAGCTTGGCTGATTGTGGGGAATAATACATCTAATGAGAAGGGATGGTGAGATTGAGATCAAAAGGTGGGATAATTAAGCATGTGAGTAAAGACCCACATGAACTGAAAGCACAATATAAGACATTGTTTTTACTCATAAAGGAAGATATGTTAGCTAGGAAAGGAAAAGGGCGGCGAGAACATATGTTAATGCTTTGCATGGAGCCAAATCGCGGGGGGTTTTCTTTGCAGTATTGAGATCTCTTTATGAAGTAAATATACCCTGACGATAATCCCTTGAATGGCTTGCCACCAGTGTTTTTTGCAATTACCAAGTGACTGCAAAGTTAATCAAATTAATAAGGCGACAAGTGTTGTGTTAACAGAGGGTGAGAATGATTGTGGCTTTTGATGCTTCCCCATGTTTCACTGATACCTAAGTTTGCGAAAGAAACTACATTGGATACTTTCTTAACAGTTGGCACCGACCGAGGAGGGGCTGGGCTGCACATGATCGATGTTCACTCGATTCTTAATACTATTTCAACACTAACATTATGATGTAAATCTCAGTGGCACCAATCTCAATATCCTGAAACTTAATTACATCTCTTCAGGTTCAGCAATTAATATCGATCAATAATAGCTTATTAATTAATTATAGGCAGCATGATAACATCTGGATACTTCGCTGGAAATCTGTTAACTTTTTCAGATTTTCTGAAACACACGTTATGTAAAAACATTTCCTCGTATGAAAAGTTCTTCACTTAGCTTTAGTTTTAAGTGTATTCTGTGGCTCCATTAGAAATATTACAAAGTACCTTAATTAAAAGCTCTTAGTCTGATGTCCATGTAAGATACAGTTGAACCTTCAAGAAAAACTGCTTTTTATGAGAGTAACTGTTATGAAATACAGAAAAACAACACAAACAGAAACTAAAACAATAACCAATTTTGCATGAAATAACCCCCAGAGAGAGAGAGAGAGAGAGATTTTACTAAGACAAAAAAAAAAATAATAGTTATAATATTTGTCCTAAACACTTAATTTTTTTTACGTATCTTGATATATTGCATTGATTATCAAATATAAATCTTAAACTCAATAGTATTAATTAATAATCAAACTCAAAAACATTGTACCTACTTCAAAGTATTGTTCAATTGGTGTGTTGGTTGCTTTGTAGTTCAGTAACGGTCTAAGTGGATGCACATATCTTTTTCCTCCATTAATTTGAAGCCATACTTAATTCTTAATTTCTACCACTCATAAATTAACAAGCTATAATCAGTCCTTTCTGTCAACATCCAACTTCTCAACCCTCCTGATCTAATGATGATCACAGAATCCCAGCTAACCCGTTCCCTTCTTGGACAAACTTAAGGTCGGTACGATGTTTATGTCGGCAGAGACCAAAGACATATGAACAAAACAAAAGATTACCTTAATCTTGGTGTTATGGTAACATCACATCACTTAAAATTCTTAAACTAATTAACAACCCTAGCCCTAGATCACAAAAAGGCTATTGCAATTGCGTCATAACTAACTCATATGTGGGGAGTCTCTTTTACTTGATTACCATCGACCTTATCAACGGCCGAATCCAATGAAATGAGAGTTAGGCAAATGGCAATGGAAAGGAGATGGAGTCGTTAGATCTTTACACTTCATCTCGATCGTCGTAATTCATTCCTTCCCAGCAAAGAAGATAGAACCAAAAGTTATAAGCAAGTCATGTTTTCTTGTGGGGTAGTTTGCTTGACTTAAACGTTACCACTATCAATTCCAAGCAATGTTGTTGTCTGCATAACATATTTAAAACATAAAGGGATAGCTTTAGAACCACTTTTATTTGTTCAACTGTAGAAGAAATTTATTTTCCGGCAGCAGAAACACTAGCAAATATTAACTTGAAGATGTTTCAATACAATCGAACATAATTTAGAGTACATTTAATATTAATGTGTAATATCTCATACCTTTTAACTATAGCAATTTTGAATTTAGAGATTTTGGATAATTTTTTAAAATATTAATCTATATTGTGATTAATATTTAATTAAAAATATAATTAATCTTAAATTTAAAATTTTAATTTTAAAATTTTAATCAATATCTGCATCGACTGTTTCAGAAATATTATTATTTTTAATTTTAAAACTAAATTAAAATTACTATTTGAATTAAATATAAGTAATTTCAATAGACCATCAAGTAAAAATGAATAACATAATTGAAAAATATATCGGTAAAAAAATTTTACATTGCATATGTGAACAAAGCACTTGCCTAGTTTGAAATATATGGCAGAAAATGGAAAGTAAGTAGTTGCCAAGTTTGGTTTTGATGATGGGTTTTTGGTGGCGAGTAACATTGGGAAGGAAGGAATAATAAACATAATCGACAGCCACCCACAGCAAACAAAGTTATGCAATATTTTAACCATTTATAGCCGAATGAATAACGAGTGTGGTAGATTGTGAATGTCTGGGACCAGCTGGCAAAGAAATGCAAAGTCATACAGCAAGAGAAGAGAGCAAGCATGTGAGGTAGGCCTCAAAAAGGTCATGCATGCTGCCCTATTGTACCTGCCTATCACTTTCGGTTCCTTCCTCGTTTCCTACTTCACCTTCCAACCATGCCAACCCATCCTTGGTTTGTGTCTTCATCTCCGGCTCGGTGGTTGTGACACATAAGGTGGTGTTCTATAGCAGGACGATAGTCAAATTCAAGGTCTGAAGAAGATGCGTGGATTGTATAGGGAAGTACTTGTTATGGACATCATAATTAAATCTCCGAACCCATTAATGGATTCATAATGCTACAAGAACAGAGGTTTGGTAAACAGCGACAGTTGCACTTACCCCGCAGATCTTCCCATTTATTGGTGTACAATTTATTATCAGTATTTACTGTGTAATAATCAATGTGTCCAAAAAGCACCAAGCGTAATTAATGAAGTACACGCTGTTATTATTAATATTACTTTTAGTAAGAAATTCAATCTTACTTTAAATTGAATTCTATCAAATTCAAACCATGTGAAAGCCTTGATTGCCACTTCGTGCAGAGCCAAAACTTTAGAAAAATTTGTTGGTTTCATCTTATTCATAATTCAATTTTTAGCAAGTCAAAAAATTTTAACATACTCGAAGCTCGATTAAGAAATTTAAATATATTTTAAATTTATTTATAATTTTAGTTACTTTTATTAAATTATAAATAAATTAAAAAATTTTAATGTACTTAAAATTTAGTTAATATATTTAAAATTTGATCGTAATTCTATTTATTTTTTATTATTGAACTATATATTTGATTAATGTATAATTGAGGCTCAGTCAATGTCCTCTGAATAAATTAGTAGGACTAAAAATGATATAATTTTTAAATTAATTTGTTACACCAGAATTATATCATAGAATTCGAAATTATAATGTAGAATGTGGAAATTATTGTATTAAAAATTATTTTATAATAAAAATTATGTGGATGATGATGTTACAAAATCTTAATTAGATATATAAATGAAGTATCCAAGAAAAAAATTTCGCGAACCAATGAGGAAGAGCCAAGTGGGTTTAGACTTTGTAGAATGGACCCCAGTCGGAAAGGGCAAAATAGGAAACAAGCGTAGATAGATACCAAAGTACACCAAAGATCAGTCAGACAGAATAGACACTACTACTGCTCAGTAGGAAAGAGGGCGAGAGAGAGAGAGAAACAGAGCAGTGAGGAACAAGGAAAGGCCAAGGAATATGATAGTAGTTTGTTGTTGTTGTTGTTGTTGAGGTTGTTGTTAATGTCCTTCCACCATTGCAGTTAACTCCTCCAGCCTGGTACTCTTCTTTTTAAATAAATCTTGAGCCCCGCCTTGCTCTTCCTCCACTTTCTCACTCGCCAAACACCAAACCAACCACTTATTTCTCTATTTCTCTGTTAAAAACTAGCTGACTTGGCCTACATCATTTTCTTGTTCCTAATCTCAACTGATTAGACAAGACATTGGGATTAATTTTCCCAGGAAAGTAAATCATTTTTCTTGTCGTTTCTCTTCCACTCGTTTTTTAGTCGGGAGACTCTTTACTCATGGAAACGTCGTCAGAGAATTGTAGCGTTAAGGTGGCAGTTCACATACGTCCTTTAATTGGCGATGAACGTGCCCAGGGTTGTAAAGAATGTGTTACTGTTACTCCTGGAAAGCCTCAGGTAGTTTTTTTTAGTTAAACGCCTTCTTCATTTGTCTTTTCATACAGAATTTAAGAAATCGAGTGTGTTTTCAGCTTGTTTCTTTGATTAATTGTTGCGAATGTTTACAATGTCTACATTTTCTTTTCGTTTTGAGGAAGAGATTGAAGAATTGTTTGCATGGTCATTTGTTTCTCAAGTTATCTCAGAACAGCCATAAATTAGTCGTTTCTTGGTCCAATGGGTCTGACTTTGTTTCATTTATTCTTTAACTTTCAATACCCAATTTTCCCTTTTTCTGCTAGTTTTTACCAGGTGTAAGTAGTCGCTGAGCTCCATTTATAGAAAGTTAGCTAATGAATGTTGAGATTTTAAATGTATGTCAACAATTCATATTTGGTTGAATTATCCAATCTTACAATTTATAAGAAGATTTTTTTCGGTTTAATACGAGTATGGAAGTCAAATTAGATGCTGGGTGGCTCAAAGTCATGCTAATTTCAGTTTCTAGAATGTCTAGCTCAACTTCATGTCAGTATATTGCATGTCTGGGTGCTTGTATGGTGTATGTTGGCGTGAATGTTTTGTAACTATACCTAATATGGTATATTTCTGTGGATTTTCTAGCAACTTGCTACACATGCTTTGCTCATATTAACGACCATGGTGCAGGTACAAATTGGCACTCATTCCTTCACATTCGATCGTGTCTATGGGAATGGTGGTTCTCCATCACCTGCCATGTTTGAAGATTGTGTTGCGCCTCTTGTTGACGGTTTATTCCAAGGTTACAATGCTACTGTGCTTGCTTATGGTCAGGTAATAACCAACCTGTATGAAAGCTCTCTTAAGTTTATCAAGCCTCTACATGCAGTCTCCATTTTTATTATCAGTTGACATGTGAAAGTGATGCAGACAGGATCTGGCAAAACATACACCATGGGTACTGGCCTTAAAGAAGGTGGCCAGATGGGACTGATTCCTCAAGTTATGATTGCTCTATTCAACAAAATTGAGACATTGAAGCATCAAGCAGAGTTCCAATTACATGTTTCCTTCATTGAGGTACTTTTGTTATGTGGTTTTCTTTTCTAGTTTACATCTAGATATGCTCTGAGCCATGCTGTAAATATTTGTGTCTTATTTGAAGCAATTAGTTTAGAATATGATAGCTTGATCATCTATGTGTTGTCAAAGACAGCTCTTTATTTGCTTTTTATATATTATGTTAAGGAAGTAATTAGAGATTTTGAATTTGAAGATTTTTAAGGAAGAGGTAAGGGAATTGCTGGATTCTGTATCTGTGAGCAAGTCAGTGACTGCTAATGGACATGCTGGGAAAGTTAGTGTTCCTGGGAGGCCTCCAATACAAATTCGTGAATCATCAAATGGAGTCATATCACTGGCTGGGTCAACTGAGGTTTCTGTTAGTACATTACAAGAAATGGCTGCTTGCTTGGAGCAAGGATCTTTAAGCCGTTCTACAGGGAGTACAAATATGAACAACCAGTCAAGGTTAATCCAATCTTTTCTTCCCTGCTTAATATAATATTTTGTGCTGGCTAATGTCTCCATCTGTCATAAAATTTGAGGTTTTTCAAATTTCCCAGTAAAGTCATTGTAGTGCTGGTTTGATACTGTCTGCCTATAGCCATGTGAGCAATAGCTACTTGCCCGAAGCAAGAATCTGTATCATTTGTTGTTGCTAAAATATGTTTTATCTTTTTACCTTGTTTTTTTTTTCATCAAATAAGGGATTGGAATGATGAATTCAAATTGTAGGAAGTGCTGATTTCATTGTTATAACTTTATCCATGAATCTTTATATTTAATGGCATGTGGTTCCTTTGCATGTTTATAACAGTCGGTCCCACGCAATCTTCACTATCACATTAGAACAGATGCGCAAACTACCTTCAGTTTCTCCTGATAATGATACTCCAGATGATGATGTGGGTGAAGAATATATCTGCGCTAAGCTCCATTTGGTTGATCTGGCTGGATCAGAACGAGCGAAAAGAACAGGTTCTGATGGTCTTCGCTTGAAAGAAGGTTTGTATATCTCTGTTTATCACTTTATCTCCCCATATGTGCTACTTATTATGATGATATATATTTGGTTTGTTTCATGGATAGGTATTCACATTAACAGGGGGCTTCTTGCACTTGGTAATGTCATCAGTGCACTAGGAGATGAGAAAAAGCGGAAAGAGGTTGTGCATGTTCCATACCGAGACAGTAAATTGACTCGACTCTTGCAGGCAAGATTAACATCATAGTGCTCTGTTTTCTACGCATCTGTTGAGTTGTGTAGTGTAAGAGTATAAGTTAACTTGCTAAATTGCATTGATGACATTGACTTGTTAAATGATGACCTGATAGAATCATACAAGTTTATGCTTACATGTAGCTTTGTCAATCATATCATAGGAACAGAACAGCATATTGATCTGGCTTCCGCATGACTACGATTCTTTAATAGATCTTATGGCACATGGTCTAATAGCATAACATGTCTACTTGTTCAGTATCTGTTGCAAAGCCATGTGAACTATATATCTTAAATCAATTTGCAACTGTACTCACCAATAACAAGGCTGAGTGTTGCTGTTTTTATTAACAGCAGAGTTAAAGTCTTTGGTTGATAGTGGTCTAAAATCTTTTATTCTGGACCTTTATTTAATGAGCTATGATCCACTGTGATCTAGGAAGTAGTTGTGAAAGAAATTTGATTCTCCGCACATTTCATATCGTCTTCTTCTTTGCAAACTTTCTGATTTATGTTTACTTATTTATTTTGGCAGGATTCACTTGGTGGGAACAGCAAAACTGTTATGATAGGTAAACCTTCAAGTGATTATTTGAATGCTTGACAGAGTTTTTATAAATGCAATTGCAATATGGAAATAAAAAAATATTTCATTCTTTACTTATGTAAATGTCTCCCTTCTTCCAGCTTGCGTAAGTCCTGCTGACATCAATGCTGAGGAAAGTCTTAACACTCTCAAATATGCAAATCGTGCTCGCAATATTCAGAATAAGCCTGTTGTAAGTTTTTACATGTGACGTTATCACTGTGTCTAGATTGATTTGATCAAGTTTCTGGTTCCATATCTCATGGTGTAAAAAAGAAAAAACCTTAATTTATTGTGCAGGTCAATAGAGATTTAATATCCAATGACATGCAAAAGTTGCGCCAGCAGCTAAAATTCTTACAAGCAGAACTTTGTGCCCGTACAGGAGGAGCTCCATCAGATGAAGTGCAGGTATATGCCTTCTATAAAACTCTCTTTTGCTTAATATTAGTTGTTAATTTGGTGTTCGTGGTGTACATGATGTTTTTGGTTGAACAGGTTCTCAAGAAAAGAATTGCTTGGCTGGAGGCTACCAATGAGGACCTTTGTCGAGAACTTCATCAATACCGCAGCAGACGCGCTATTGTGGAGCATTGTGAAACTGATGCTCAAGTATATCAATAGAAACTCTATATACTTATATTTTCCTTCTTTTGTTGTTTTCCCGAAGCAAATTTTCTCCTATTACCTGAATTTGAATGTCATTCATATTTCTTTAATACTAATAGAATAAGGTTATTTAGGTTTATTTTATCAGTTTGATGACATTTTAGCATAATATCTGTTTGGGTGGTATGACATTCTCTTCTTTTATACATCTCAGGAAGGACCAGTATGTTTTCTCAAAAGTGACGGACTCAAGAGGGGATTTCAGAGTATGGACTCGTCTGATTATCAAATGGATGAAGCCATGTCAGGTAAACCTCTAATTTAGTTGTATGATGAAGTCCACTACAACTATGATATAAGAAGTGAAATTGAATGAGCTTAAAATAATAAATATAGAATGCATGACCATTGTTGTTTTTCCCTTTATGTATTTAGGAAGCATTTCTTCACTAATTCTTACATAGTTGTTTATGTTGTCATTACTATTTGCCAGTTTGGGGTGTGTTAGGGGTATGGTTCTTGTGTGGGTGAATCCGCAGTGTGCTACATCTCCTTGATGATGGCTCTATCTATTAGAAGCATAATTCATTGGATAACTGGCTTCCTTTGTTGTCTTTCTTCTTCATCAACAACTTCTTCTCCTTTGTGCTCATTTTTCACACAATTGCCAATTTGTGCAGATGGAGATTCGACAGAAATTGAGGAAGTAGCAAAAGAATGGGAGCACGCACTTTGGAGGAATACCATGGATAAAGAGTTGAACGAGTTAAACAAACTTTTGGAGCAGAAAGAGGTTTCGTTTGTATACTTTGTTTTCTCGCACTGCCACAAATGAGTTCCTTTTAATTATAAGCATGAAAGAGAAGCATTTGGAAGCCCAACTAAAATATGAATTTTGCAACATAATGAATTGGCGATTCTTGGGATTTTATCAAATAATCATTGTGTGATCTGTACAAAAACTTCAAAATGAAATGACATGTCACAAGTGTGGGAATTACTGACCTGTATCATAGAAGCGCTCATATTTTATATGGTAAAAAAAGTGTGTATGCATAAACTATATTAAGGAATGTCACCAGTTGCCCCTAGATTAACAGTAGGATGCATGAGACACATCTAGGAAAATTGATACTACCTCCTTTCTGATCAGTTTTCTATAACTGGAATTTCCTCAAAAATACAAAGCCATGAAGTTACTTGTTAGGATTTTAATTTTTTTAATCTTGCTGCTCACTTTGGTGGTACAGACTGACCTTCTGACACTTGTGGAATTCCTGTACACTTTATTGTGGATCTTTCTACATTCATTACACAATATTGTTTACTATTTTAACCAAATATAAAAACTAAAAACTTGCAATTTGCTTTCCCTACTTTCGTTTGGCTCATCACTGAACCAACTTAACAATGACATTCAAACATATATATCCCATTTAACTGCAACGAAGATTACCAAGCATAAATCATCCCTGGGGTTAGCTATAAGATGCCATTCTTAATTAGAAAAAAAAAAAAAAAAAACTTGCTGTATCATCTATTAGCTTCCTGTAGACCTTTACATCAGCATAAACCTGTGAAATAAGTCAGGTATTTGTACAATTGTGCAGTCTGAGATGAAACTTTTTGGAGGGGTTGACACTGAAGCTCTCAAGCATCACTTTGGAAAGAAAATCATGGAACTTGAGGAAGAGAAAAGGATTGTTCAGGTCAATTTGTATATTCTAGTATTTTCATTGTCTAATGAGCCTTACCCTTCGCTAGCTGATGTTGTAAATTGCCACCACAGAAAGAGAGGGATCGGTTGTTGGCTGAGATAGAGAACCTTGCTGCAAATTCCGATGGACACACTCAGAAAATGCAAGATGGTCAGGCTCAGAAATTAAAAGTGCTTGAGGCACAGGTAATGTTATGTTTCATTTAGTAATCATTCCGTTGTCAGAAGCTAGGTTTCTTTCGTAACTGTTATAAGATATCATTTTCACTTGCAGATTTTAGAACTTAAGAAAAAACAAGAAAGCCAGGTTGAGCTGTCAAAGCAAAAACAGAAAAGTGATGAAGCAGCAAAGCGGCTGCAAAGTGAAATTCAGCATATTAAGGCTCAAAAGGTTAATTTTTATTTTTGGTGATTTGCCAATTATAGATCAGATCTGCAAAATGGATCATTATATTAATGACAAATTCTGGGGTGTGTTCTGCTTTCCCATTCTTCAAGTGTAGGTTCAGTTGCAGAACAAGATAAAACAAGAGGCAGAACAATTTCGACAATGGAAGGCCTCCCGAGAGAAGGAATTGCTGCAGGTGGTTCTGTAACACTAAATGCCTACTTCTAGCTTCATCTTTTATGGAATTTCTTGAATCTTTTCAGTGCTTTTTTGGATCTCATCATGGCTCTTAAATGATACTCTGAAACATGTTGCTATGCTATATTATTATTATTATTGTTGTTGTTGTGATTTTACCTATGATTGTTCAAAAGTCATTTTACCTTAATCAGCTGGTGTTCTTTTATCTTGTATAGTTCAGTTTTTACATATAGTTTGTAACCCACGGTTCTTAATTTCAAATCTCCCAAGCAGCTAAAGAAGGAAGGGAGGAGAAATGAGTATGAACGACATAAACTTGAAGCCCTGAATCAACGTCAGAAAATGGTACAGGTTTTTTCAAGAAAGTGTTTGATTTAGATGTTGAAATATCATTATCTTTTGGTTATAGTGTTTGTATGATGGAAGGAAATTTCATTGGTGTTTTACGGATCTTTTTAGTTTTGTTTTGTTTAATGTGGTACATGGGTTTTTTTCTCCTCTATTAAGATCTCTTAGTTTATACAGCTGTAATAACTGTTCATACTTTTTTCTGTTTAGTACCAGAATAGTAATTAAACTAGATTTAGATAAGATTGGCCTGATATATGCCTCACTCAGTTTTTTTTTTAAATGGTATTTGCTTTCTGAATCAGTAATCCAATGGATTTTGAAAGATAGATATTTGGAATACCAATTACTGAACATACAGTCTGGCTTCAGTCTGACCTACTTATAACTGATGGTGGAGGATCTTTCTGAAGAAAAATATAGGAAACTATTAGGCAGCACCCCCACCCCCCCTCTCCTTACCCTCTCTTTTCATAAATCCCAAGATAGATATAGTTGTCAAAGTAATAGAGTACAAAATTACTTTGATGTAAAGAGTTAATATATTAAAAATATGATGAACTACAGCAATCACTTGGGAAGGAATATCTAGAAATATTTTAAGATGGAAAAACTAATAAAAACAAAAAAAGTAACGCCTTGCCAAAAAGTTGGAAGAACAACATAAAGCAATACTGAAATTAGAGTTGGAACTTTAGCCGTGAAAATCTGAAAGGTAACACCTTTGAGACAGAATCAGAGCAGTCTATCTTTCTTCCAAAAATTACATTAAATCCTAGTTGTTGTTGTTGTTGTTGTTGTTGTTGTTGTTGTTGTTGTTGCTGTTGTTATTATTATTATTATTATTATTATTTGTGTATCAAACATGTGATGTAGAATCATACTGTTTTAAAATCATTGTGCTTTTTGCTTGCAGGTTCTTCAAAGAAAGACTGAGGAAGCAGCAATGGCTACCAAAAGACTTAAGGAGTTGTTGGAAGCCCGCAAGTCATCTCCACGTGACAACTCAGGTGAATATCTTTTTATTTATTTCATTTAGTTTTGTAGTTATTTTCTCTTCATTTTTTTTAATTATTTGCTACATCGTTCAGTTAATTCCTCTGGACATACAACACCAACTGGGCAGGTAACAATTTATACTTGATATTTCCTTGTAGTACTGTATGTTAAAATAGATTTGACAACATCTTTTCATATCCAAAACCCAACTTTGTTGTGATCAGTTAGGTTTGCATTCCTAGTTAACATGATCTCAGTGCAAATTGTGTTTTATAAAAATGTTGTGAGTATCAATTGCATACCTTGTTGGCAAGTTGGTTTTTTGAACTCTATCAAACAGTTGAGTTCATAGTCTTTCCCAACCTGAGAACTATTGGACTGGGTTGTTCAAACCTAACCTGCAGGCATCTGAGATGTCTCATTGTAGACTTTTAATACTAATTATGCTGCATAGATAATGGCAGAACAGGTTTAATTTTGTGTTTCATTTTTTAGAGCAATGAAAAATCCCTGCAAAGGTGGCTTGACCATGAGCTAGAAGTCATGGCGAATGTGCAAAAAGTTCATTTTGAATATGACAAGCAAAGCCAAGTGTATCTTCTGAGCCTTTCTTTTCCTTCCTATCTTGTAAGCTCTTGCAAGTGTGTTTGAATTGCCTGATTGATTTAAATAATCATACAGGCAAGCTGCTTTGGCAGATGAGTTAGCAATACTGAAACAAGTAGACCAGTTATCTCTAAATGGACATAGCCCTCAGAGAGGAAAAAATGGACATTCCAGGTATACAATATGCCGCTTTTTCATAAATTTACTTATTTTTCCCCAAATTTGTGTATAGGGATATCCTGAGAGCACACCTTAACAATATACCTAATGACATAAATAATTATCGCCTGTAGCAGTGTCTTAATTTCTACAAAGAAGAAATTCTCTTCTTCTGCTTACATGTTTGTGTTCTATATCCATCTAGATTGTTATCCCTTTCACCAAATGCAAGAATGGCGAGAATGGCTTCTCTGGAGAACATGTTGAGCATGTCTTCAGATGCACTCATGGAAATGGCTTCACAACTTTCAGAAGCAGAAGAAAGGGAGCGTTCCTTAAATGGTCGTGGACGTTGGAACCATTTACGCTCTGTGGGAGATGCAAAGAGCTTGCTTCAGTATATGTTTAATGTTGCTGCAGAAACAAGGTATGTACACAACTTGGTGAGAATTTGAATGATTTGTTTTTTTTGAGAAAAATCCTACACAAATTTTTCTATACAAATTGGGATCACTCTAATGTATCATTGACACGTGGCTCACATAATTTATTTAATTTATTTTTGTATTTTCACTCTTCCAATAATTTCATGCCACATCAATTTGTATAATGATAGTTTGTAAACACAATCCTGGTTTTGTCAAGTTCTGAACCCTATATGATTGCTCGCTTTTGGTACCAGTGTTTTGGCTCAACCACATGTGATTTCAAATAGAGAGGATTTCTTTTGTGAATGTTAGTAGTTTCATGGGTGTTAGTAGTCACGGCTCTCATCTGTCAACAGGTACCAGATGTGGGAAAAAGATATGGAAATTAAAGAGATCAAAGAGCAACTAAATGAACTTGTAGCTTTACTTCAGCAAAGTGAAGCTCAGAGAAAGGAACTCATGAAGGAGCAAAGGATGAGAGAGCAAGCTGTTGCCGTAGCCTTGGCCACGACAACTTTGGTGAGATTATCTTATCACAGTTCACAGTTTACATGATTACATATATTGCCCCATGTTCTCATTCTAAGCTGGCCAATAAAATTGGATGTCTTTCTTTGTACTTTGTTTGGAGGATGAAAATAGTAAGGTCAATGTGTAAAATTGCATTGTGATCTGAAGCATTTGAAGCATAATAATATTTGCAAAATAGCTTCTGTAACTTAATTATCTTTTTGTCCATTTGCAAAAATTCTGAATTATAAAGGACCTAGATATTTGAAGGTGCTGTAATGAGAATCACCATCATTTTCTCACCAAATTTGGATTTTCAAATCCCTATTTTTGTTTAATTATTGTTCTTACACTTCCGATGGGAAATCAACAGGCCAACTCACGGAATTCATCAAAACACTTTGCGGATGAAATGAGTGGACCCTTATCTCCATTGTCACTTCCAGTACCAAAGCAACTCAAATTTACTCCTGGGATTGTTAATGGTTCTGTTAGAGAGTCAGCAGCATTTCTAGACCAGACACGAAAGGTAATCTTTCTGCTAATTACTGTCTTTTTGATTGCGGTCTTCTTGCATGATCAAGAGAATGGAGATGACTGTGGGTGCAGATGGTTCCAGTTGGACACTTGTCAATGAAGAAACTAGCAACCATAGGACAAACTGGTAGACTGTGGAGGTGGAAGAGGAGCCATCATCAGTGGCTGCTTCAGTTCAAATGGAAGTGGCAGAAGCCATGGAAACTCTCTGAATGGATCAAGCACAGTGATGAGACAATAATGAGGTCAAGGCCTCGCTCACAGGCTCTAGTTGATATATGATAACCTCATATTCACCAGCTCTCTTTTTCCTGTATATACATCTTGACTGGCATGTATCATCTGACCCATCACCAATTGAGAACGCAATAACTACAGGTAATCTTCTTGCTGTTCTATATCTTATTGAGTCTGATATGAACACTGAAACTTTATTCATGCTTCGGTAGAGTTGATTTATTAAGCCCATTTCCCTGTATAACTAGCATGATTTGTCGCTTAACCTGAATTCACAGAAATCTATTCCTTGACACGATAATAACTAGTTCTCATTGGCATTAAAAAATAATCGGTGAATTGCCATCTTGAGTCACCAAAATCATTTGGTCACCATTAATTGTTTATTAACTGGTGCCATTCCAGTTGCATCAGAAATTCTCACGCACTCTTACTACATTTCAATTCAAAAATTTTAAAAATAAATGGATGTTATGTTGATTAACATTTTTTTCTCTCACACGGATGCAGCCATGTTGTAGATAGGGAAGAGGAGGTTGGTGTTTCCATGGTTTTATGGCAGAGACATGTCGGTGCAGATTGGGGCATCTCATCTGACGTTATCATTGGGTTTGGTTGGTAATCATCTTGTCAAAGCATCTTATCAGTGCTGGCGGGTCCACAAAAAAAACAACAAGTGGCGAAGGTATGATCAGGAACCATGGCATATCATATGGTCATAGTGGGTTAGTGTATGTTGTATTTGTATTCTCTATTTTATTTCCCTTTTCTTTTTCTAGTGGTCATAGTGGGTTAGTGTATGCCAATGATGAAGAGACGAAATTCTTCTTCCACAAGTCGAAAGTTCTGTGTACAAATTGTCATTCTAAATTGCAATTATTTTGTGTATGATATTTGTTAAGCTTGACAGATGCTGTCCCAGACATGTAGTAATTGTTTCTCTAATACAAGGATGAGCAGGGCTCATATGTGCCTTTTTTCTCTCTTATATCGTGGCGATACAAGGTTTGTTCTTGCTTACGACTGAGTTTAGGTCCCCTGAATTTCTTTTGTGCTCCTATCTGCATGGCGGTACAAGGTTGGGTCGTGAGGTTTGCTGTAAAAGAATGAATGTTATAGTATATTCGTCAGATAACATTATCTGAACAGAAAGCTAGTATTGGATTGTCTTGGTTAGCTGAATTTAAAAATGAACACTTCCATATTCCCCTTGTTAACATGGCATGACAATGAGGTTTTACTGTTATAGTTCCTTGCTCTGATACTAAATTGCCTTTTCAATTTTGTCTGGATGTCATTATCATATGGCTATGGCAGAGAGAGAAAACATCTTCTACCTAGCTGGCACCTGCACTGCCACACCAATTCAACCGGCACTCCGTCGCTGTCATAAACACCATCCATGTAACCTTGTAAGGTAATGTATTACAACATGGCTTGCCCGCCCGCCAGGCTTCCCAACTCATCTCATCACGTTCACCGATATCAGCATCCCCCTTCAAGGCCAACCCCCGTTTTTCTATTACTGCAACCAACATTTCCTTGCCAGTTTTAGGATTGCCAACATTTATTGCAACCGCTCCGTTTGCCAGAGTTTGTTTTACAGCAGTGATAAACCCCTCGAGGAATATGAATAAATTATGTATTTCAATGGCTAAAAGTGTACAAGACAAGCATAATCAAATGCTTATAACCTAAATTTAAAAGCAAGCAAATGACAAAATTGATAACATATATATATATATATATATTATATATGTCATTCCAAAGGTGAAATGAAACATTTGTGTAGGAGACCCAAAACTTCCTCAAGCCAATCCTTGTGAAGTTGAATAAGATTATCCAATTTAGCATCTTACCGTCTCTTCTATAATTGCACCTCAGAGCAGCAAATATTAAGTACCATTCAAAAATACAGATGAGGTCCCTTCCGAGTGTGTATTTCTCCAATGCACCCAATTGTTGGAATGTAGAAAATTACTATGAGTAACCAAAAGATGCGTTATCTTCTGCCATTACACTCTCCTTAATCTCTTGTATCATCTTCAACACTTGCCACATTGCTGGTCTTTGTTCTGGTGATGTCAAGCTACAAACACTAGCAACCTCAGTAAGCATTCCAAGTCGGTTCTCTTCCCTACCATCATCTTCCCTCATTGCTCTGACCCATTCTAGCATGTCAGGAGGTGCAAGGTACGGATGTTGTGATGGATGTTTACCCGTCAGAAGTTCCAGCAAGAGGACACCAAAAGCATATACATCAGACTTGGACGTGGCTCGGCGACTGGACTTACGAGTCTCAGGGGCTTTATAAGCTGCAGTATCAGGATCTTCAAGAGAAGAAGTGTCTGCAAGCACAGAAACACAATAGTCCGTGAGGCAAGCCTCAAAGTCGGCACCAAGGAGGACATTGGAGGATTTCAAGTTGCCATGAATTAGCCATGATGCTTGGTGGATATAAGCAAGGCCCTGGGCCACATCTTCGGCTATCTTTAAGCAGGATGTCCAGTGAAGAGGCTTTGCCCTAGTTGATCTTGAACCTGTCAACAATTGCAACTTCATTTTAGTTATAGTCAATAAATCAATATGTGAGTTGTTTACCGGTAAAATGTATGTATCCATCATTTGTTTCAATAGAAGATGAACTAACAAATAGGAGAGCTAAATTTGCAAAGATGAAATGAGACCCCCCATATACAATTAAGAGTAATGCATAACAAGAGATGAACAAGCAAGAGTGCCTGCTCCAATAGGCTACAGAACAGACGACATATATAGGTGAAAAAGAGTTCATCTTGGACAACGATCAGATATTTACCATCAAAATCACCTTAATCTTGTCAGCAATGTCTGCAAATTACAGAAGCTATAACAGACCACATCTGTACCTGGGTTACATTGATGTTCTTATGGCCATTGCATTTACATAGGTAACAATACCAATTCAACAACCAAGATTATAATCACAACTCGAGTATCATGAATTCGATGTAGATGACATGCATATGTACAGTACAATTCACCAATTTAGTGGACATTTTCATAAGACATCTCTTTCTTTTCGTCTTTTTTGAATTATTAAATATTATAAATTATCAATGTTGAATATGCTATGTGCTATACAACTCAAATTGCCCTCATTACTGCATATTTCTAAGCCTAAGTCTGCTACTGTAACCCTGAGTAGCAAGACATGCCCCAAATTTCTTTTAACAGCTAAACCACTAAACTAAAAAAACCAGACACATTAACGGTTAAGAATAAGCAACAAAGTTCTTTGCTCCCTGTTATCAGGTCAGAATGTTAAATTTCAAATTTTGGTTTTAACTCTGGGAGCGTCTCCCAATGTTCTTTTAACTTCAAATGGCTTTGTAAACGGCGCCGTGAATGTCGGTACTGGAACAGAAGCATTAGGCCCCAAAGTCCATAATCTAAAAAGATGCGTCGCAGGACTCGTCACCATCACTTATCCAATGGTCAAGGACGTTTCACATCCAGCACCTCTTCCACCAATGATATGATGACACGTCACAATACAGCACAGATGCAAATACCTCTGACCCACAAAAACCGCGCAATACGCCACGTCTGAGACACATGTTCTGTTTCTATTTTAATTTTTCACAAGAAAATCACTTTCAGACAAGGTAGAAAGTGCTTTTCTCAAGGGCACTTACCAAGTGCTTTTAACTGATACGTAAAACCTGCCCAACTCACCGGAGTAATAGAAGTAAATCAAAAGACAGGAATTGAAAAAACATACGTACCATGAATGAGGTTGAAGAGACTGCCGTTAGGTTGATAATCATAGATAATGAGCCTCTCTCCCTTGGCTTGAAAAAAAGCCCTAACTGGAACCAAATTGGGATGTCTGAGCCCACCAACAGCATCCATATGTTGATCAAAAGCTTCAGGACTTGTAATGGCGGTCTTACTCGCATCAAGCCTTTTGACAGTCACAATCAACCGGTTATCAAGCACAGCCTTGTACGTTGTCCCAACGGTGCCTCTGCCTAGCAACTCGGCAGAAGCTCTCATCAACTGCTCTAAATTGTACACCTCCGATTCACCAGCACAAAACACTAAGCTTCCACTCTTTTTTATCATTCTTTGTGATGCTATTTCTTCAACTTGAACTTTGTTCACCTTCGTTTCCGCTTGAAGCTTGCTTTCTCCCACTTGGGTTGCGTTTCTTGAACCGCCAGATTCAGAGTAAGTATTTTCGTCGTTAAATGATGCCGTTGTTTGTTCTTTTGAGTTCCTTTCGCTGCCATTTCTCCTAACCAGTAAGAAAATACAAAGAAGGGATGAAATTAACACCGCAAAGCCAATACTCAATCCAAGAATTAGACCCCTTTTTTTGTGATTATTTCGCTGTAATGGCGGAGCTAGAACCACTATTCCCTGCGACTGCGCGCTTTGTCCGAGCGGTCTAGGTGGCGACGTGTCATTCGAGGATTCGAAGAACGGTGAGCGGGAACTGCACGCTTTGTTGATAATCTCACCGCAGAGGTATGGATTCAATTGAAAAGACGTCGTATCAAACCGAGATAAAGTAGGCGTCCGCGGTATTTGTCCCGTGAGATTATTACCCGAAACATTGAACACTAGAAGAAATGACTGGTTTAACGCCGGAACAGTTCCGTTGAACCGGTTCCATTCTAGCCTAAGAGAATACAACCTGTCCAAATCAGTTATATTAACCGGAATCGAACCGGTTAGGCTATTGTAAGACAGATCAAGAATAGTTAGTCTATAAAGTGGTATGATCGAAAGAGGGAAGGTTCCAGAAAAGGTGTTGTGACTTAAAATGAGGGATTTAAGGTTAACAAGGGGAGACAAATCAGGAATGGGACCGGCGAGCGAGTTGTTTTGCAAACTCAGAACTCGGAGTTGGTCGAGCCGAGTTAATGTGTTGGGAGGGAAAGTGCCTCGAAGACCGAAACTCTGGAGAACGAAGCGAACAACTCGGCCTTGGGCGCATTTCACGCCTTGCCACTGGCAGTAGTCAAAACGCTCATTTAACGCGAAGAGTAGCTTGTTGTCCGAATCCGCCTTTGATTTAAACGAGAGTAAGGAAACGGCGTCGGAGGGCAGAAGTGAGTTTGTTACTGGCGGATACTGGGCGGTGGTGGAGAGGAAGAGGGAGAGAAGGAGGAGGGAGAGGAAAGGCGTCGTTTTCGTTCTCATGTGTTCCTTCTGGCTTTAGGTTTCAGAGAGGCGATGAAGTGGAAGTGGAAGTGGAAGTGGAAGGAGTAGGGACGGTGACGGTGTATTGCGGAGCAGCTGGATTTTTAGAGGGACTCGATGCGAGTCACGTGAAAGTAGGGAATGGGGACTTGCATTAAATGGGCAGTGTTTATTTAAAAACTCCTCTTAAGCGCGTGAGTAACAATCCTCGGTTTGGTGTTAAGTTCCAATGGCTGCTACCAAGGGGGTAATTTTTTATCCCACCTCTTTAACCGATATCAATACAATATAAATTTATAATTTAAATAGATATAAAATAATATAATTATTAAATAAATATAATATAATAAAATATAATTAATAATTATATAAAATTTAAATTTAAAATTTTTTATATATAAATTTATTTATAATATAATTAATTATTTAAATAATTATAATATATTAATTTATTTAATATTTAATATTTTATACTTTTATACTTTTTAAAATAATTTAATTAAATTTATTATATTTTAAAAAATATTTAGTTATATTTACAATAAAATTAATAAATATTTATGTATATAATATAATAAATATTATAAAAATATATTATAATATTTTAAAAAATATTAAATAGATAATACAATTATAATCTATTTAATTATTTATTAATCACGTTGAGTTAAATTTTTTAATTCTCGACACGATTATTAAATATGTGAGTTCACCTCTATTTGACACAATACAATTACAATCTATGTAAATACAACACGATAACTACTACTATCACCAACTTACTTAATTAGTAAAAATGTATTTGATAAAATAGATTTATTATGTTAATTTATTTGATGTAATAAATTTATTTAATTAATAAATAAAAAAATATAGTAAATAAAAAATTAAAAATATTATTATTTAATTAAAGTAATGACAAAATTTTATAAAATTCTTCTTTAATTATTATCATTTTTGGCTTATAATATAAATTATGTTAATGTAATAAAATTATTTTATTTAAATTTTTTTAATTAAAATAATCAATGTTAATGCTGTTATTAATAACATAAATTTTGCATCTTGTTCCATGTTTACAAAGATAATGATAGAGATGTCGTCTCCGCATGTGATGCGGGGCCCTGTCCGATTATTAAAAAAAATTATAAAATTAATTTAAATATATATATATATATATATATTCGAATCTGTATAAGTACGGAATAATTGTTGGAAGAAGACAAACTCAAGCACTTTCACCTAAGACCATTGATCGCCCATAATGAGACTTCTGTTTCAATACATCGAAGCCTAATTATGTCATTAACTGTTAAATCATTGAAAATAATTCTTCTTTAATCGCGGGTTCAAATAGCATACATAACCGGAAACACTACAAGAAGCCTAACTTCTTGGCCCACAGTGTTGCGTACGAGAAACCCAATTTGCTTCACCGAAAATGTAAATGTCTCCTACACGCGCCGACTGGTGAGCGTTGCCGAATACAAAGACGAATATTTATTATTATTGTAAAACTCTACGTATTCACAAATTTAAGACCATCATTGACCAATGGTGTGGTGTCTGCTGCCTTGGTCAAATAAAAAACAGTTGGGGTTTCAGCCAACTATCACTGGCGGCCGCTCTGTACTGATCTGGTTCTGTTGCTTTGGAAAAAGCCGCTCTGGAGGGATTGGTGAGTGGTAATTGAGTAGCTGATCGTGAGTTACTGAGTGGGACACTAGCGAGCGAACGCGCGAGGACACTCGAACCGGAGTAGAGCTTTGCATTATTAAATATCGACCAGGATGGGAGCTTTAAGTGCGAGTCAAGGCTTGATTATATTGAAGTATAGAGGAGGTATAATGATCCAAGTTTTGATTTATGAAGGCGCGTTTTGAAGCTTTTGTTTCATCTTGTTATTGTGATAGTTTCTTGCAAGTTAAATTAGAGATCATTGGTAGGATGAGAATCTGTTGCACACAAATTTAATATTATTATTCACAGAATATTTAAGATCGATTTTATTACTCTTAAAAATTGATCAAAGAATTTTTTTGAATATTCCCACTGTGAAACAGTTGCTTGATTCAAATGCGTAATTCATTTTAACAGTCATATTTTATTAGATTAAACTGAGTAATTGAACAACCCATCGCGACGCTTTATCCTGAGACCAACAATTATAAAATGTTTATGATGATTAAGAAATTCTAAACCTAAAGGGCTCGCTGTCTTTGTCCATGCAGGTGTAGTTGAAGTGTCAAAAGAAGCTCAAATTTACAGACTCACTGCCCATACAAAACAAATTTCTCTGGCCTTTGCCAAGAAATTTCTACAAAGTTGTTGTTTCTCGAAGACTTGAGAAGTTGATGATCGCCCCCTTTGTGGCTTTTGATTTGTCTAGACTCTATAATCTCTGCAATATGAGTTGGGGTTGGTGAGCAGTAAGCAAATGATGATGTGCATATTGTGCCAATTACAGACGATGATTAGAAACCGAGATTAAAACAGAAGCATCTCGTAATCCTTCAGAAAAGCAAATCCCATCCGTCCCATATTTCCAAGATAAATCCCCACTTACTTACTGGTACTAACAAGACGTTTGTGCCTTTAGTCTCTGCATTACCTTCTTTGCGACATTTCGTCGAGCATAATTGATGCTTTCTTGACTCTAAAGACATTATTGGCTCCACAAGTGTCACGTCCGTGTGTTTATTTCGAAGTATTCTGGGTCCTAAGCCCATTGCACGATGGGAAAGGCTTCTTTCATCTCTAATTTTCCCTGCACTTTAGGCGCAGAAGCACTCAGAATTTTTAACTCTATTATGCTAATTTGCCTATTTCGGCCGGCACCGTATGGCCAAGCTAGTATAATTAGTAGCTAATAATTAGATTGGCCAGGAAACCCGAAAAAAACATTTACGTTGGGAAACTCGTTTGCACACAACCTACTTGGCCGTTTGGAAAAGAGATTATGTTTATCTTTATTTAATTCTTTTTTTTTACCCAAAAAAAAAAAAAAAGCATTTACTTTGTTATTTCGGGGTGGATATTTCAAGTTCAGTTTGAATTAAATTAAAATAATCAGAGTTAATTTAAATCAAATTAAGTAAAATAAAATTAATAATAAAAAATAAAACGAACCAAACTAAATTGACGAGTATCAGTTTAATTTAGTTCAATTCAATAATTTATACTAAATCAAAAAAATTAATTTTGATTGTATTAATTCTAAACTTAAAAATATTTTTTAATTAAATTTAAAATAAATTATTATTTATTTTTACAATTTGAATAAAGTTCAAAATAAAAATCAAACTAAAATCAATTAATTTAATTATTTTCGAATTAAAATCCAACTAATAATTTTTTAAAACGATTCAAATTAGTTTGGTTTAAAAATCTTTCGCTCTAATTACATTATTAGAATGTATAATTTGTCTTAATCTTTTTAATATGAGTAATAATACGAAAAATTTAATTAATTCTGACGTAATAATACGAGAAATCTAATTAATTCTGATGGGCCATTTTCTGCGTTTGGAAGATCTCCTGCCGGTAAGAACTTTGAAAACGAAGAATGCGTTAGCCCAATGGGCCTTTATTGCCATATTTTTGTCTTTTCTCAACTATTAACAAGAGAGAATTTCGTCTACGGCTCCAAATTTTTATGTTGTCGGTGTATGGACTAATGTGAAAATAATGCCAAACTTTTAGAGGAATATGAAATTATCCCATACTAACAACAGCATTGTCAATCTATGACGAAGTGATAATAGGTGTCCAACGCTGATGTGTATAAATGAATAATATCATTTTAGTCCTTAAAGTTTTTAAAAATATTGTTTCAGTCTGGTTATTTTACATATCGGTCATATATATCCCTTCTATTTTTCATATTCATCATTTTATTTAAAAATATTTGAGATAATCTCATTTCATCTTTTAACCAAAATTTCTTTCCATTTTCTCCATTATCATGAGTAAAGGTATGATTTTTTGCTTTAATAATTCCACTAGAGTTAAAGTAATTTATTCATCCCTAATTTTTAATAAAATTTCAAAAAATATATTTTTATCTTATTTTTATATTAAAAAGACTAACCAATCTTTTAAATAATTTTATTGCGACCATTAATTTTGATTTTTCTTACATTTCAATTTATTTTATAGAATTTTAAGCTAAAATAAGAAATATGATAAACATTAGCAATGTTTACGAGTATTTTCTAAAATTTTAGGGACCAAAGTAAAGATGTAAGTTAATGAGAGTTATTAAATGACGTCAATGCCCCTCCACCGCTAGAGAAAATCTACCGAAATTTGACCAAGGGATGAAAGCGAAATTAAATCAAACAATTTGGACTAAAATGACAAATATGATAAATATTGAAAAAGGTTGTGACTAACTAATGAGACGATATGAGTACACGCTAGTTCTTGATATTTAAGGACTAAAGTGAAAGTACCCAGAAATAAATAAATAAAACATAAAAATTAGTAAAATTTAAAACATCTAACATAAAAAATTTTAAAATACAAATGCAAAATTGATATAAGATATACAGTATCTACCGTGGCCAAGCCGTATGATACATACGAAGTAACCAAAACATTTTCTGCTTGTGATAAGGGGAAATAATTAGGTACGGGTATTGTAAAAGTACAGACAAAAGTACACTGGAGAGTATACGGTAAAAACTGAATGTTTGGTCCTTGTGAAAATGAATGTACTTATTTACAGAATTACAGTCCATGAAAACGAAAGTTTGATATTAACAACTACCTTGATGATTGTGTAGAAATGGAGCGTTGCAGCAGGTAGATTGTCTACTTCAATGGGAAACTAATTATTTAAGAAATCGGACTATATTTTAGGTTTACTTGAGAAGTAAACCTAAAAACAAAGGAAAAGCGACTTTTGGCCTGTAATTAGTTATTTTGTCGCTGGAACTGTTTCATCTACTCTAATTCCACCAGCTCCAGGCCAACAACCCTGGTTCCTGCTCCCGATCCACATCCAATTCCAGTAGTTTTACACTCTGTTTAGCAATAAAATAACCCAAATGGCCAATTACGAGGTCATGCAAACAACCCAAGTCATATAAAAACTGGAGAAAATAATTTATTGGTTGTGTTTCAGGTGCTACAAATTTGGTTTCTAGAATATTATAATTTGGGTTGATACTGTAATGTCACCTTCAGCATCTGCCAATTTCTTATTGCTTCCAACCTTCTGTTTGCCTTGAGCTAATCCATCTTTAAATCAAACCCTCTTTCTGAAAACCTTCGGGATTCAGAATCTTCTCTGGCACCACCGCAAGAGAAGAGAAAAAGTTTAGCAACTTTTGCCTCTTTTTTTTCTGAATTAGAAGTGGTGATCGAGGCACAAATATGAAGAACACTAACAGCAACACAAAGCTGATTCTGCTTCATCCTTATATCCAAAAACAAGGAAATTCTAATCGTCTATGGCTGCTTGCCTTTGTATCATTCTTCACCATAGCTTTCCTTCTCACCCTTATCTACACAAGGGATTCCATTCCTCTCAAAACAACGTCAACTACCACAACTATGGCCACCACTTCTGTTTCTTCTACTTCATTGCCAACGACTATTATCAACACCCTCATCCATTATGCGTCGAGATCCAATGATTCTTTTCACATGACACATGCCGAGCTCAAACGCATCTCTGATGTCCTCCGAAAGTGCTCATCTCCTTGCAATTTTCTTGTTTTTGGCCTTACCCAAGAAACCCTTCTCTGGAAAGCAATAAACCACAACGGCCGCACAGTTTTTATCGATGAGAACCGCTACTACGCTGCATACTTTGAAGAGTTGCATCCTGAGATTGATGCCTTTGATGTCCAATATACCACCAAGATGAGTGAAACGAAAGAACTCGTAGCATCTGTCAAGGAACAAATACGCAATGAATGCAGGCCCGTGCAAAACCTACTGTTCTCAGAGTGCAGGCTTGGCATCAATGATTTACCTAACCATGTTTATGAGGTTGATTGGGATGTGATATTAATCGACGGGCCACGTGGAGATGGAAAAGACGCCCCAGGGAGGATGTCGCCGATCTTCACAGCGGGAGTGCTTGCCCGGAGCAAGAAAGGCGGCAATCCTAAAACGCATATCTTTGTCCATGATTACTACAGGCAGGTGGAGAGAATTTGCGGAGATGAGTTCCTGTGCAGGGAGAACTTGGTGGAATTCAATGACACGCTCGCCCATTTTGTGCTGGAAAAAATGGATGAAAATAGCTTCGAGTTCTGCCGCAATAATACAACATCAAGAACTTCATCATCTTCATAATCTCGATTGTCCATTTGTCACCCATAAGCATGCTGCCTCAATGGGCGATGGTATACAGAGGTAAAGTAAAAAAAAAAATGGTTATTTATCATCATAAAAGTTTCTTAGACGCTTTCTCTGCTTTGGTGAGACATGTAAAAAATATATATATATTTTTCGGCAAATGCTTACTAAAATCATTGGTGAATTGATCATAACATTTTGGAAGTTTCAATTGAAATGCGACTGTCAACAGCTTTTGTTCGAAGTACTTTTAGTCAAAGTGTTTATACACAAATGCATAATCGGCATTGTTCATTTCACCGATTCGTATGACCTCCCAATAGATCAAATGGAAATCACAGATGAGTCTCACCATGGAATTTTGAAGTGGGATCTAAATCAGATGCCAACTATGTTGCCACAGACTACAGCTAGGCTTAAACTTCTGTAAATTCTTCAATCAATTATTGAGAGCCGGCGGTAGGTGTGGCATTTACATCAAGAATCAAGAATATTAGACAAAATACTGCTAATTGTTTACTATGTTTATAAGTTGTGCATGCCAAGTAGCAATACACTTTGATTATTAAAGCTTAATTGAAACCGAGTCGTTCAGAGAGTCGGCAAACAGATTTAAGGTCATTTTCGGAATTTTATCTTTAAGATTTAAGTAATGGGTAACTATTGGTATATCCTGATGTTACGCAATTCGCCTAGTTTACGAAATTTCACACCATAATTATTGCTAATTCAAAAAACACAACAGCTCGGTCGTTGTAGTATAGTGGTGAGTATTCCCGCCTGTCACGCGGGTGACCCGGGTTCGATCCCCGGCAACGGCGATTTTTTTATCAATAGCCTTACCAAGACGACCGGGCCCGGGTTATCAGATGTAGTCTAGTTAATAGGCTTTGGTTACATTCATGAAAGCCCAGATTTCATTTAGTAGGCCGAGCCTACTTAACAAGCCTTGGAAGGTGAAATAACGTGTAATAGAATTCGGAGCAAGCAATGGTGTGTTTCAGGAAATTAATATCTTTATTTTGAGGAGCCTTTTATGTTGTTTCAATTGTCGTAGAGTTTCATTGCAATTGGTTACTTGTCTGCTTCCACTTCCATTCCAGGTTTCACTGCACCTGTTTATCTTCTGTGATGGACATGCATGGAACAGAGTTACAATGCAACAGCTTGCTAGGCTGAAACTATGCCAAACAATCACACACATT
This sequence comes from Swietenia macrophylla, assembly GCA_032401905.1. NCBI lineage: Eukaryota > Viridiplantae > Streptophyta > Magnoliopsida > Sapindales > Meliaceae > Swietenia > Swietenia macrophylla. The sequence continues at coordinate 6,176,115 of CP135560.1, read as the reverse complement.
ACTTCTTGCAAAAAATTACTGCCTTCAAAATTGATTGGCTAATGGCTATAGCAGCATTACATTGACAATTTTAATTTTAAAGAAATGATAATTATAGAAAAATCACTAAATCAATTATAAAGTTGGCAACAAACCGATTGACTGCAGGCTCAAGTTCAAGCTTTGCCACGGAAGAAAATTGTGGCCACTTGCAACCCATTGAATCGTATGAACCAAGAAGCCGAACCATCTGCCTAAGTCTTTGCCTCGTCGGTACCCTTCTCATGAAGTGGAATTCTTACATCCAGTTCTCTAAGTCGGTCTACTATGTTATAAAGAAATTCAAATGTCAGCCTGTTCTGTGCGTTGAGATCCTCTAGAACACTCGGCAGAATCCTGAACCACTTCCCCAACAATTTGTGTACGCGAGCACATATCATTCTCCAGGTCACAGCATATCTTTCACAAAGCTTAAGGTACTCCACAAGTAGCCCTGCTTGATCGAGGTTTCTGTCTTTACTGCTTTCTTCACTACCTGCTATCCATTCAGCAGTTCGAAATCCAGCAAATAGAGCAGGATTCTCAAGGAGAGACTCAGCTGAAATCACGCCATCACAACCAGTCTCTTCCAGGCAACTCTCAACATCATCCATGTGCCTTACATTCCCATTGACAAGAACTGGAATTCTGAGAGCATTTTTAACAGCCTTAATGGCACTCCAATCAGCTTGGTATTTTTTGCCATCTTTCTCACCTGTTGTTCAGCCATGGACGGCTAAAAAAGAGAGCACCCAGCATCTTCTAGCATCTTAGCATAATTGATTGTATCTTGTAAATTGGCAAAGACATGGATTTTACGTGAGACAGGGACATTAAGGTTCAGAGCTAACTTTGCTACAAGTGATTTTACAAGAGGAAGGTTATCCATTAGGAAAGCTCCATAGTACCCCCGCCTAGCAATGCGCTGAGGACAACTGCAACAAGCCAGGAAGCATCTTACAGCCAGCTAAAAGATTTTGACTAAAGGACCTCTAGATATGATGCTGATAGTTTTGCCAGTTCTTAATAGATTCAATTAAATGATTTGCATCTAGTATTATTTTTTGTAGTTTTAATAATAAAAGCCCACAATCATGTTTTAAAACACTGTAGGGACTTAATGTCCAAGATATTATGATATAAAACAAAATATAGAATCAAAACCAAAATAACCCAAGCTTGAGTACATAGGCATGTCCAATGAATTCCAGCTATTTCAGTTCTTTCATGTGTTTTTAGCATCATGATTTAGATTTATGTTATCACTCATTAGTTTAATTAAGCCAACATGAGAGAATACATCTTATACGTAGCTCTGAACCTATTGATCAATCGAAAATCACTCTTCCGCAGAAGCTTATGCAACCAGATCAACCAAGTGTTAGTTAGAAATGACAAAGAAAGAGATATTACCCTAAATTAATGTCAACATAGTCACAGTACGATTCCACTCTCCTTGCAGCATCCAATAATATGTCTGGATCATTGGCACAAAATTGAACAAATAATGGTCGATCCTCCTGCAATAATTTGCAACATCAAAAAACTCACTAAAAACCAATTACTAATTCCAACTACGTAGTATTTACATTTTTGACTGAATGAGAGAGTTCAAAACTCAAAAACTAACACCCACAACCTAGCAAGAAATACACATAGGAAGATGCAGATTTTTCTAAGGTGAACAAAACATGCTTATCAAGATCTCAATTCAAAGAGGCTATATAACAAATTCTTCTTGAAATCACAAGATATCATTGCAGCTATCACTACTCATGGATGGCAACACCAAAATCCTAAATAACCTATCTTTCATTTAAGCTCTCTACCATGCACTCACCGACAAAGCAGCATGGGGCAGCTACCCCTTCTCAATTTTCAATTTTCTATAAAATTCTCATATTACACCTATGCTGCCCCTTCCAAAATTTTAAATAATTTTCAAAATTATGATATTGCCCATTGATTTTTTCTTTTTAGCACAATTTAATGTAGGAAATCTTGTAATACTTAAACAAATATTTCTATAAATGCAAAATTAATACGATAAACAAAATGGATCCTCTATTATATACAACTCTATTGAGTTTATTTTAGTCAGTATATGATAATGTATAAACAAAATTGCAATGTATATACACATGAAAATTCTTAGGTATTGACCTCCATATTTTAAAAAAATGCAAATTCGAAGTAATGCATCATTGTGTTATACAAAGCTTTATTGCTGTAATATGCAAAACCAGTTATTTTGAATATATAAACAAAAAATTTTATGTGTCTTTGATGCTAATAGTGACACGACAGACTGCACAACAGTAAATGAATGAATAATAATTTGATTGCATGGTTAAATAAAACCAAACAGCTTTGCTCGAATTCATTTATTTTATATCTGTTAACTGTTGCCCCTCCTCAATAACATTCATATGTCCCTTCATTGCACTTCTCATTCTATTCCAACTGTTGATCAAGAAGACAACGCCACAGCTATTTATCACCATTGAATAAAACCAATTCCTTCAAATTCTATAACTTAAATAAATCTTAGAAAATAATAACACCTCCTTATTGATTGTATCCCTCTTAAGAAGACTGCGTCAATGAAATACTAAGATTCTGCAAATTGCTTATCAACTCTCTGTCAAATAAATACAAAATATTAGCAACTCAAAATAAAAACGAAAACCCACCATACAAGTTGTAAATTCTTCATTTCTGTACTTCTCAGTAAAAATCCTCGAGTGTAGCATGGGCGGGTAGGCAGCCTCAGCACCGTACTTTCGGCAAAGCATCCGAAACGGAAGCCCCGAATTATCACCCATGGGGGCGACGATCAACTTGGGCTGGCCCAACTTGCTCCAACGAGCCCATGGTCTCACTGCACGAGCCTGTCCGGGCAAGTAACCATGCGGCGAACCCAAGGAAACCAACGTCGTTTCAGACTGCTCTTGTTGTTGGTGGTGATTGTTGTCGTCAGAGCATGGGAGGTCTTCGCCGTCTTGAGGAGAATCCGAATGAATAGCTCGGGTCAGGGTAGAGCCATGAGGGATTTTGATGTTGAGAGAGAAGAATAGATTGTTTTGAGATAGAGTGGAATTAGGGTTTTGGGTTGAAAGTTCATGAGCGGACGATGGGGCTCGATGAGGGCGGACCCATCGCCGCCGCCGCCGCCGTTACTTGGGTGAAGAGGACGAAGGTCTACTGCTATTGCTGTCCCTTCAGCATTTGGTATGGGGTTTAAGACTCTTGTTTCTGGGTTGGGTTTGATTGAGCCAGTTATGGACCTCTGCGCTGCCCTGACTGACATTGGGCTTAAAATACACCAACCAGGAACTTTAGCTCACCCCTGTCGTCTGAAAGTGGGCTGGTCTCTGTTCTCACAACATTACTCCCCTTTCCATACTAACAAACATGAACTCGGACCTTGTCTTGGTTTGAAATCTTTTAAATTAAATATTTTACATTTATTCAATCGTTCCAAAATTTTCGCCCTCGGAGAGAAAACCCACAGAATCTGTAAAAGTGTAAGAACAGAGAGATTCCCATAATTTTATCAGGCAAGTGCAGGTCATTTCAACATCGTGAGTTACAAAAATCAAACCTGTCCAACTCTACCGTCCCTACACACCAAATAGAACAAAACAAAGGACAAACTTCGCGCAGTCGGTGGCTGCCAGTGCCAGTTTAGTTCACACATCTGACAAGTACATACAGGCTTTCAAATAATTATATCGTTCTACGTATAATACAACAAACCCTTACGCTTGCAATCTTTTGTCTAATTGTTTTATTTATTTATTTTTATTATAAACTTTCAAGAGTTTATAATAATACCAATACAATTTTAATTTTATCAAATTTGCCGTTATTTTTATTTTATTAATTAAATTAATTAATATTCATTTTTTATAATTTATTTATTTATTTATTATTTAATTAACCATGCGAGTAAATCTCAAGGGTAACCGTGGAGGGTATCTTGTATTATTGAATGATCAATCATTAAGCACCAACAACGCACACAATGTGTGAATGATTTTGGTTATGGCCATACAATGACAAGTGCATGCACGGGTGTGAAATGATGAATTGAAAATAATATGAAGAGAGGAAGAAGAGTAAGGAAGGAAGGGACTTGTGGGGAAAGTAGGGACCATCTTTCACGACAAAGTTGACGTTAAGCAAAGGCAAAGGCAAAGGCAAATCCCTAACGCCAAGCAAAAACAAATTTGAGAACATTTTTGTAGGTCCTTCCCCACAATTCTATCAATCTCCCACCCACCCATTTTGACTTTTCCCTTTGAATTTTTGTTTTCCCCTTTGAATTTATCAAAATTCTAAACCAACCCCTTAAACTTTGTATATTATCAACTTCGAAAATTTGCTTAGTCCCATTCATTTTCGACGCAAGAGCGTTGGATCAATCAATAAACTATTACGCATAATAAGAATTTAAATAACACTGTTTTAATAAGATCATTTAATTGACACGTAAAATAATACGATATTTCTGTTGTAATTAAGACTTTACCTATCACAATCCAGTTGGTCTAATTTATGATCAAAAATTAAATGAACCTGATAAGTCCTAGTCGCATAAACCCTGGGCTCAAACCCTTCCTCCAAAGACAAACCAAACAAATAGATCTATCTTTGAGGGTTTGTATGAATTTTGCGAACTGAGAGCCAGAATCCAATGAACCCAAGACAGAGAATGCATTTAAGAAAACTCGCTCTTCCTCTGACCAACCAATACCCTCCTTAGTAAAGTAAATTAATTAGCCGTCCAAACCAGCAACTGCCAACATCTTTCTTTCATTTTGGTCAACCGGATAAAACAAGACATGCTGGTCCACTTCTTTTCAGTTTTTCCACTAATTGCTTGACTGAGTCTCTGTCCTTCCTCTTTACTTTTCTTTTAACTGATATAAGAAAAGGTGACAAGCAAGCATCCAATACAGGAAGAACAAAATATAGAAGCAAAGCAACACAACGATTAATAATAGAACCGCACTTCCTTTTGATATTGAAATCTAAGGAAATCTAATACCAAATCCACCATCTTCCATAACTTTTAGTTTTTAATTAACATAGGGATACACAGTGATCAAGATAGAGAAAGCTAGAGGAATCCCATATTTTACAGACAGGGGAATGAACAAAATCAACCCACTAATTTCCTTTTGAGAGTGATTGATATCTGATGCTGGGTTTCTGATTCTTCAAGCAAAAGCTAGCTAGCTAGCTGGTTCTCTACTGTTAATGAACCACTGCTAGTATTTCCCTAGCTACTATTTTTTGAGTTTACACAGTTGAAATGAAAGTGCGCAACTGGTTTTTGGAAATTCTTTTGTTGTTGCAGCGAGCTTAGGAAGACTCCAAGATGAGATTTCTTGCATCTGCGATGGAGAGAGGGTGGCTGTGATCGCCTTCGTAGGTGACTACAAGCATTGATGGATCATCCAGAGCTCTCTCCACATGTTTGCGAGCAGGGCAACCTCTCACGCTGCTGCACTTGTAGTATCCCCTGTTTCAATAATCATAAATCATAATCCATTCGACACAAAACGCATAAATTTCTACCAAGTTAGCCTCTAATTAACGCTTGAAACTCATCATGGTTTATCTATTGACCGATGCCTGAGTGAATATCAACAAATTGGGACATAAGATTGACTAGAAAGCAAACCTAGGATGAGGAGATCCTTTGATGGGTTTCTGTCCGTACTTCCTCCATGAGTAATCATCTGGTGGAATATCAGACATTCTCAAGCTTACAGCCGGAACCCTAACAACCCTCTTAATTCTCGACTTTCTGTCACAAGCAAAAAAGGAAAGGGTCAAAACCAAATATATTATAAACGAAAGTAATAACAAACTCACATAATTTAACTTAAGCATAGAGATCATGGAGAAAGAGTTACCTCTTCTTGGTGCAATGGCAACGGCTAGAGTACCCGCCGCACTTGCTAGAAACCAAAGTCTCAGAGACGCACTTCCTCTTCAAAGAAGAAGACACAGACAAAGGTGGCTTCCCAGCTGAAGAAACCTGAGACAGATTCGTAAACTGAAAAGGTGATGACGATGAAGGCTGTTGCTTGATATCATTGTCAGCAGTCAACGAAGACATGACGGAATTCCCAGCTGAAGAATATGAGAAGTTAATAGAAGTATGAGAATCTCTCCTCTCAAGAACCCCGGTCTTAGGCACCGTCGAAGAAGAAAATTCATGATGATGATGATTACGAGGAGGCAGTGGTGGAATCTGCTGGATCGGGGTTGCATAATAAATCTTAGTTTCAGGAACCTGGTTGTTGTGGTTCTCGTTATGGTCAACAGTAGGAGGCGGAGAAGAAGATGAAGAAGAAGAAGCTACAGGGGCTCTCCGAAAACGAGCATGGCCAGTTCTGGTACGACTGAGAAGAGAGATAACCCTCTTAAACTTGGAAACAGCAACATCTGCGACAGCTTTGCAATCGGCGTCTAAATCCATGGACGATCTAGAGGTTGAAGAGGATTGGTGTGTATGGTTATCTTTGTTGAGTTGTTGCTGTTGTGAAAGCAAACTGATGAGCTTTTCAACACTCTCCAACCCAGAGGCTGCTTCTTGGACAGCGCTATCTTCAACTTTCTCGGTGAAATGACTATTGTTTCCGTAACCCATCATGAGCTCCACAGCCATTACTGCAACAACACCATGAAAAAAGTATAGGAAAAGAAAAGCGGAGAGAGCGGCGTTGTCGATACAGTTCCTCAATTTCTCGTCTAGTCAAAATAATGGCATCTCGCCCAGGCTAATTGGTCTAACGGGTCAGTCACCTGTCACTTTAGCCTTGCCGTCTAATATAGGCACGAATAAGGCACAGCCACATCTATCTTTCTTTATATTTTTATTTAAAGTCATTGCTACAGTGTACCTATAAATTGCTTTACCATTATAATTATTCAATAGGCATTTTTCAAGGTAATATAATATGTTGGGACATTGACTCTGTCTTAAGTTGTGGGCCCAGCAGGTTAATTTGGTCTATGAGACGTTGAGCATAGATGGCGAAAAGGTCAAAGCTTCGTCACGAGCCGTATGATTTACGGCTGTGTTTTGATTAAATTTGGTTCTTACCGCATGACATAGTTGACTTGTGTCTTGCGGAAAGTGCAACTCGTAATTTCGCTGGAAAATTTTTCATACTGAGTAAGAATAAAGTGGAAAATAAATTTATTTCTAATTTATATTGATAAAATATAAAAAAAAAAAGAAAAATAATCCTCTTATTTATTTTTTATTAATATCTTTTCAAGTCTTTATTTAAATAATTTTATTGATATTAATCCCATAAAAAAATTTAAGATAAAATTATGATGATAGTATATATCAATCAATAAAAAAATAATTATTTTATTAATAAATATTTTAAAAATTAAAATAAACTTAATTAAATAATAAAATATATTTTATTTTTAAAAAAATTTTATTAATAAAATAATTTCATCACATGGTGCTAACATATCTAACCTAAAATTCTCTTTAATGCCATAAAATTGTCCTGTTATTTTTGACTAATGATTTAGTATTGCCCGGTCACTTTTTTTTTTCCCGACTATTACCATTCTACCAACGTACTTTAATGGAAGTTTCATATAATTACCGTGTAATTCTATTGACCGAATTTCAATGTCTAAATAGGATAATTTATAATCCTAAACACTGCCCACATAGCACAGAACCATGAGATAGCTAGAATGTGTAACATGGAAGCAGTTGCATCACAATGGTCTCTGCTCTTTTCTGTAAAAGCTTAGGCTAAATCATTATTATTCTTTCAGAAATTTGTGCAGAGCTGCTATTCCGGTAGAGTAGACAGTAGATTTGGTGCGCATGAAACTGCCAGAGATACGGGAAGAAAAAGTTTTTCCTTGCAACAGCGAACCAAAACCAAAGTGAAATGATAACAGCCGCTACGGACGAACATCTTTGTCGCGGCTACAAAAAACACGTGCATCGATTACGTTATCTCCGACGTGACGCGCTATTTTACACAGTAACGTTACGTCCCTTCGCCCTGAAAAGGGTCGGAGCTGGCACCAATTGTGGCAACCGTGCCCCTTGATTGAAACTCCATATAATAAGGCTAACACTCGAAAGTCTAAAATGCGAGTCACGGGTTTTCATCAGAGTGGATATGCCCTTTCCTGGACGACTCATCGGCAACCCAGCATCGTTTTGGAATTTGGATGGAAGGAGACAGAATCAGCACCGGTCCGATTCAACGGAGCTTCTTGCGTGATTGAATATTGGGTTTTGTCTCGTCGTGGGCTGTATTAAGGCACATGTTGATGCTGGGATTACTTTTTCTTTTTTATTGGGGTATTGGGGAAGCTGAAGCTGAGTATGTGTACAATAAAGTCAAAAGACAGGAAAATAAACAAACAGGTGGTGGGCAGAGAGGTGGAGAAAAGTGTGCACGAGTTAGTTGCCTAAATATTGACTTCCGACCGAAAACCCGTGGACATAAATTTTCAGATAATTTTCAGAAATCGGAAGAAATAAGTTGGTATACGAATGGATATCCACCAAAATCTGGAAGCAAGAAGATCCAAATGAAATGGGGGTTGGCTGTCTACTTGACTTGTTCCGTCCGCAGCTCACGGTCAATGAACATTCTTGAGTTCGAAGATTCATTATCATTAGAAAACGAAATACGTGTTTGGCATGAGTTTAGTTGGATTGACGAATATAAAAAAAAAGCATCATATCAGACAAGATCCAGCATGGTAGTTAGATTCACACCAAGAACTCGTCCCATGTGTCTTAGGCAACGTCTCTTTTCTCTGTTTGGTCAATCATCATTGCCAAATGACTCATTTGATTGCAACTATGAACCTGACCCTACCAAAGAGAATACAGGGTTTTATTGGTGGGGGCTGGGCTTAGTCTTTCAAACTAAAACATGGATATAGATTGCTCCCAGGCCCAAGACTTGACCAATCCGTAACCCACCATTTCACCACCAACAAAAGCCTTGGGCCACAAGTGCTAAAGAGAGAAATGGACTCCCTCCGCCAATCTCGTGATTCCGATCCTCGTACGAGACATTATGCCCAAATGTGTTCAAAGCCAAGTTAGCAGAACCCAACTTTAGGACGCTTGGGATCCAAGGAAATACAGCGGTCTTGTCGCTTCACCCAGTCAAAAAGGATTTTATATTTTCTTGAGATGGATCATCAACGTCAGCTTCAGCTTTAGTTATGCTTTAATTTTCTTATTATTTCAAGGGACAAATTATGTACCAAGTTAACAGATTCACTTACCATTTAGTTAATTTCTTATTTATTTTCTTGTAACTATATGCATACTTCATATAAAGGTGCCACATTCAATGAATAAACCAATGTACGCCACAAACGATGAAATACTCCATAATTTCCATGCAAATAATTCGGCTGCCTCAAGAGTACTCTGGAATCAAGTAACATCTCTGGATTTTGGTGAATAAGACAATGTTTAAGAATCTAAATGCCCGTAGTTAATTAGAACAAGATTCTCTTTTAATTGTTAATAAACTTTTAATTAATAATAAAAAAATTTAAATTGTGTCGTAATTTTTTAATTTATATTGTTAATTATAAAATTAATTTATAATTTTTATTAATATATAATTTAAATTATTTATTAATAATTATATTATAAATTAATATTTAAAAATAATAAAAATTAAGAAAATTCTGATGGTAAATAATTATAAAAGAATCTATACTTACAAATGAATTTGAAATTATCAACGGATGGAATTGAACCTTCCAATTAAATCATTTTGATTACTGACTCATCCTCTTCCTCAATCGGGCCCTTCAGTGTTGGAAAACAACTTGACCTCCCATTGAAATTATGTACTAGAAAGAAGCTTGCTGCCTAGCCATGCAACGATGTTCATGTAAAACACATGATACGAAAGAAAAGCTTAACCTTCAACGTGACTTAAATGCAACAGCCGAACACAATACCTAGAAATCTAATAATGATAAGATTGCCAAGCTCTAAAGGAATCAAGCGGTTAAAAAAATTAGCTAGTCATCATCCACTTATCCTCCCACCCACCAAACCCTTTTCTCCTTTTCATACTCCACGTATTAACTTCATTAAAAATTATAATAAGAAAATTGAGGTGTAACAAACACGTGTTAACTTTAACCTTAAATTAGAAAAGTACGATGCCTTTGCTAGTAAGATTTACTTGATTAGGAACACAAGCAATTAATTACTTCATTATGAACCAACAAACCTTCTTTATTGTTTGCCAATCATCATGAATTCGATTTGATTTAGGAAATACAGTTCAACAAATAGACATGTCAATCCCATTTTGAAACTTGTTAAATCTGACTTTATTATCAACTTTATTCTTCATCATACAATACCCATGTATTTAAGTTATATATACTAATCAAGTTCAATAATAATGATAACGCGATAGTTTTAAGATAGATTATGATCATTAAAAATTCGAAATGATACGTATAATAAATAAGTGTATGCTTATGTTAATTAAAAAATATGGGTATTATTATTTTTAATAAAAAAATTAACTTGTATAAAATTTTATATAGTAAATTCTCAAGGAGAAAGAGGAAAGCAATGGAACATGTTTTAAGATTTGGTGTGTAACTTAGTAAGGAGATTAAATTTAGTATACTGAATTAAAAGTAAAATTAATAAGTGTTTGAGCAATCTGGCAGCCTGGTGCCTTTCCCGCTGGAAAGCTACAGAAACTCGTGCGATTTGATCTGGTCCATCCTGTTTCTGTCCAATCGATTGGCTATTGACTTCTAATTTAACATGGCCGATTCTTATCACCATTGGTGACTTAAATGATTAGTACTTAACAACCGCTAACACCACTTTTAATGAATCTGTCCTGTCCTGTCCTCTCCTGTCCTGTTGGCTGTAAAATTTTTACCAGATTTACTTCACCTAATGGTAAATTTCATATCGGTGTGAGCAAAGTTGGCAGGTAAATCGGAGACATAAGTTGACATACAGTTAATTTTACAATTTTCCGCCCGAAAGAAATACCATAAATTTGCCCGTAATTTAAAAAACAGAGGTTAAGCTGTCCGAAATCAAGAATTAAAACAGCGGTTGTGGCCTTACATCAAAGGCCTGATGTCCCTTTCTCTTCTTCCTCTCTTTAATCACTGTACCATAACAGAGTAGCAGCAGCAGCTAAGCAGCAGATCAACAACGATAATCGCCAACTCAATTCAATCTTAAACCCAAAGTAATCTTTTGATTAAACAACACATTACCCATAAACTTATACCCACCACCATCTAAACAGACTTCACGACAGATCAAATACCCCACAGCCCTTCGGTTTCTCTCTCTACCAAGGAGAGAGAGAGAGAGAGCAGGGAAAATGAAGCTCTCGGCTTTGCAGCAGAGCTACCTGAACCGTCGGAACAACAGTTTCAGAGGATCGGCGTCGTTGGATTCGTCATCTGAAAGTGCGATCAAGTCACCCGCCGCTGTCTTCTGGCTGGTCCTTCACGGTTTGTGCTGCTTAATTAGTTTGGTCCTTGGTTTCCGATTCTCTCGGTTGGTTTTCTTCTTTATTTTCTCCACTACTACCACGACGACGAACTTGTACATGGCGCCGTTCCGCAACATCGCTGGTGACCACGCGACAACTGTTCTGCCGTCGACTCCAGTTGTCAGGAGTAATGTGGAAGTTCCAGTTGTGAACAAAACGACGCCTAATTCTAACTCGAGAGTAGTGGTGGGGCGTCACGGGATCCGGATCCGGCCGTGGCCACACCCGAACCCGACTGAGGTTATGAAAGCGCACAAGATAATTGAGAGAGTGCAGAGAGAGCAGAGAGCTCATTTCGGGGTTAAGAATTCGAGGAACGTGATTGTGGTGACTCCGACTTATGTTCGGACCTTCCAGACGCTTCATTTGACCGGTGTAATGCACTCGCTGATGTTGGTGCCGTACGATCTGGTTTGGATCATCGTGGAGGCAGGTGGAGTGACCAATGAAACGGCGTCGTTAATTGCGAAGTCAAAGCTGAGGACTATTCATGTTGGAATTGATCAGAAAATGCCGACTTCGTGGGAGGGAAGACATAAACTGGAGGCCGAAATGCGGCTTCGCGCTTTGAGGTCAATTCTTGCTTCATCATTTGCTAGTTATTTTTCAATTGTTAACTGGTTCAAAATTTACAATGCTAATAGTTATACAGCTGACCGATTACCGAAATTCAACTCAACTGACATATAATAGGGCCTTTTCTATTGATACTGCAAAGATAAAAACTTGGAAGAATTAGTTTCTTTTGCCCTCTGCATGTTTACTTGCTGCTTATCTTTTATTGTTGTGTTAAGCTCTACTTTAAATAATATCTAAATTGGGTATGGTGTGTAAATAAGAAATCAAGATGAATTTTATGAAATGATAATGACTTGGAGAAAATGAGTAGGATAACTCTACTCTGTTTTGTTGTGACTTAAGTAGAGTATTTAAGTGGTTATTATAATATCCATTAACTAAGTAGATGTTTGGTGGACCAGAGTTGTGAGAGAAGAGAAGCTGGATGGTATTGTGATGTTTGCAGATGACAGTAATATGCATAGTATGGAGCTCTTTGATGAGATCCAAAATGTTAAATGGTTCGGAGCTGTTTCAGTTGGAATACTTACTCTTTCGGGTAATCAGGATGAGTCATCATCAGTGATGATGGCGGAGGAGGGCGGGGAGAGCCAAGAAATGCCTGTTCAGGGTCCAGCTTGTAACTCATCCAACAATTTGGTTGGATGGCACACTTTTAACTCGCTGCCATATGCGGGAAAGAGTGCAACTTACATTGATGAAAGGGCAACGGTGCTTCCCAGGAAGCTGGAATGGGCTGGGTTTGTGTTGAATGCAAGGCTGCTTTGGAAGGAAGCTGAAGATAAACCTGAGTGGGTGAACGATCTAGATTTACTGGATGGGGTTGAGGATATAGAGAGTCCGCTATCTCTGGTGAAGGACCATTTGATGGTGGAGCCACTTGGAAGCTGTGGTCGCCAAGTTCTTCTTTGGTGGCTTCGTGTTGAAGCTCGCGCTGATAGCAAGTTTCCTGCAGGGTGAGTCTTTAATATTTTGCTTGCTCTTGTTATTATACAGTATTATGCTTCCTGATGATTTTAATAGAGTCAAGTGACTACTAAATGCTTACTTTAATAAATATCAAAGCCAGTGGTAACTTTTTTTTTAGTGTTGCCAAATCATTTTAGATATCCAGTGTCTGTTCTCTATGATCTTTGATGACTGAGTCTTCTAGAAAGTTAATTCTAGGTTGATAGAATTAGATCGATCATTAAGGAAACAACTTTGGTGGACCTATGTGTAGATCAAGTTTGCAGTCAGTAATCAAGCAGATCTCAACTGTTTGATTGTTACAATTTGTTGTAATTTTGTGCTCCCAGGTGGAGCTGACCAGCAATGTCTTAGTCATCATTGCTTCCAGATTTTGTGAATTTTTCACGTACATGTTTGATCTATTAATGAGAATGTTCTTATTTGTCTTCTCTTAGAATTGTTTCTTGCATTGCACCAGAAGAACCATTCCTGTATGGGTTACATGTGGTCATCTTCCCGTATGTTTGTCTGTGACGCTTCCTTAGACCGAAGGATTTGCCGTTTATATATTAGTTAACACAACAAAATGTTGTTGGGCTACAAATACTTATAATCAGCGGTATTCTTCTTAAGTCATATGTCCATAAAGCTGACTGAATTTATCTTACACTTATAACTAGTGGTATTCTTCTTAAGTTACGTATCCGTATTCCTGAATAAATTTATCTTGATTTTTCATTGAAATTCTTATTTCTTATAAGTTATACCACATACAAGGTGTAAGTGATAGCACATTGATGCTTACAGATACTTATTTTGTAACTGAGCTGCCTTGTTTTTCAGGATCAAAGAAACCCTTTGTGGTTACTTGTGGATGTATTTACTCTTTAATACTATAACGAGTAAAAGTATGCTACTGCATCTTTGTCAAACCTGAGGTTAGCTTTCATGTCTAAGGCTAGAAGCCCTGAACCCGAGGTTTGAGAAATTGCTATCGTGACATCCTTTTGTCTTTCCCATGTGTCTATCTTGACTAGTGTCTTTAGTTAATTGATCATAATATATTTCTTGATTAAAAGACATGGTTGGGTGACTGAAATACTATCTTAGTAAAAAGTAACTGTTTTAACTCATGATCCCCCTACCATTTGGAGTTATTTTTTCTCCGATGAAGTAGCTATTGTTATTTGGGCTTTGCTCAAACACTGCATCAAGCTCAATCTATTTCGAACCTATAAGAGAAGATAACTTGCAGCGAGGTCTAGATTACCGAAAAAAATAATTCAAGGACAAGAAAGGGTGCCTAGATTATAAAATACTTTTCAATATTCTTCCGGTGTTTGGGGTTTTGGATGAGGGGTTGATATTACATAAACATAGATTGGTAATGTAAACAAGTTAAAATATATATATATATATATGGGGATGGATGCATGCATTCAGGCTAATATTAGAGCAAGTTTGGATGTTATTTGTGCAATTACAGCAAACAACATTATGATGTTGAGATCTATGGAGACTTTAATGGCAATTTTATTTACAACTTTTGTGTGTTACACATCCTGAAAAGAAAAAATATCTGCCTAAACCATTTGTTCACAATTTGTGCAATTACAGCAAACAATATGAGGGGGGGTTTTGTTCCTCATGATGTCTGCATGAGTATATTATGTCATTAAGTATGATATCAACTCGTGGTGCTGTGGTCTTGTACAAATAAGTTATGTTTAACATGGATTTTCTATTTTGGCACTTACAGATTTTAACAATTACCTATTTGTGCTTCATGCAGTTGTGGTTATTTGATTATTACATAGCATATCCCTATATGTATATATGTACATGTATTTATATATTTGAATAGATATGCCCTGATTTAACTTTAGTTTGACACTGAACATATAGATAGTCTTCTCAATCCTCCCTCTCCCTTTAGGCAAAGATGAAACAATCATCAATACGCCAAACTCTTGTTATGTGCCATGGGAAAGCACACCTCAGTCAAACTGACTGACTTTAGGCATGAGGGTGCCGTTTATTAGCTCAAGTTAATGTTGGCCATTATCTTGTATATACTTCATTACTTTAGTAATTTTTTCTGCTAATATAACTGTATCACCCATTGTCTATAATGATAGTGACTTCTGAGTAATTTTGGTTGCCAGTTCTTGCATTGAGTTATAAGGCTGAACTCACTGAAAATAATATGTTTTGACCCTGACTAATTATATTTTCCCTGTGGGTTACTGGAACATGAAGATAAAACAAATTATTGGATTGTCAATCTCTTCCTACTTTCTTTTATGCTGACATAGATTAATGAATGGTTTTGCATCCTCATCTTCTACAAAATTTGGCGCCCAGAAAAGTTTGTCCAACGATTTGTTCAGGTCATCTGATGTTTTGATTGTGTTCCATACAGATGGATAATTGATCCACCTTTAGAGATCACTGTCCCGTCGAAACGTTCACCATGGCCAGATGCTCCTCCTGAACTCCCATCTAATGAAAAAGCAGTGGTTGGCGTCCAGGAGCATACAGGGAAGCATACCACAAAGACTCGGTCATCTAGATCAAAACGCAGTTCTCGAAGTAAGAGAAAGCATGAAGCAAAAGTGATAGACACACAGGTTTCTGCAAGGAATTCTGAAAAAAATTGAAATGTTAGTCCAAGGATATTCACAATACATATGCCGTGTGAATTTGGAACGCTGACCTTCCGTGCCAGGAAAAATTAAATCATTGAGGCAAACATGCAGATGGTCATACCAGGTGATGGGTACATAAGAGTAGGCGCATCTTACAGTTGGTCCCTTGGATACGTGCGTGCTTGCAGTTCAAGTTAGTCATAAGTGTCACATTTTTAATTTCTTGTAACTTTTTGTTTGGGTGATTGGGTTTACGTTTCCATGGAAGATGCACATTAGCTAAGACCTGCTGCATTGTTAGCTTGAAGGAAGCTTGTGTCTTACAGCTTCAAAATTTATACAAATCTTCTGATAGAAATTACAAAATGTTGCTCAATTGTTAGCTGGCTTTGTTAGAAATGATACCCATTGTAATAATATCTTCATTCATTCACAAAAAGAGATATTCAATATGCTGGAAATTTCCTCCACTTTCTCGATAGAATTCAATCCACCGACCTAGGAAGGAAGGACGGGGAAACGGACGCCAGTTTCCACCGTCCAAAGTTACTTTTCGCTTTCCAAGCCATTCTTAGCCCATAAAGAAAAATGTTTCAGACTTCTGACATCTGTCTTTTATATCCATAGAGCAAGCATGCTACTGCTGCTGCTGCTTCTTGATAGAATCTTGAGAAGTCTGTGGAACTCAACTGGCTAGGCAGATTACTAGTTTAGATTAGATTGGGTTCCTTGTTCTGTAATCACCATGGACCATGCTATGCGGACTGTTAGCTGGACCTAACATTCAAAGTAAACAGATTTGAGGTTGACCCGTCCATAAGTTATCTGCTGAAGAAGCGGGGAAACTTGTGGAGAGCAGCCCAGTTCTTTTACCAGTAGATAAGCAGGGAGAATGCTTAGGATGAGATGACATTCCATCATCTCAAATTACAAAAATGTTACCCCATTCATGCTTACTGTGAACCCCCCACTTGGTATGTTTAGTCATATAATAAAGGAGACATGAATGTGTGGCTCTCAGGCTCAACGTCAGGCCCTTAGATCATGAAATTCAAGTTGTAATGCCGCCCACCGCATGCTAACCGAATTCATTCATTATCTGTAGGCAATTCTGTGTCCCTTGCCCCAAGTTAGAGATTCGAAATCCTAAACTTGCAGGCGAATAACCATTTATTTAATAACTGCACAGAAATTTAGATGTCATCAGTTGCATGGATGATGTAAGGCAAGCAGGCAACTGGCCTCTGAAATAGATCCATTTATGATACTTAACCCACTACTGAAACGTATTCTGGATCATCTCATCAATCAAAAATTATCTCAGACAAGCACATGCACCTCTGATGCTCGCCCATTTCCTACCAGTTTCAGTTATAGGCTTGTAGAATAATATGCCAACTCTTTTTCATAGCTTTATTAACGCAGACTTTCACTTTATTGGACCGATTTTTCCTGCCTGGTAGCACAAAGTTGGAGTGACTAGTGGTTTTTAAGTTACCGAAACCCCCAGCTATAAGGAACCCATAAAGACATCTTACGTGGCAGAAACCCATTTGCCAAAAGTCTGAAACCATGACTTTCCTGCCACCCCCATTTCCCATAATTGAATTTTAAATGAAAATTGGTAATTACCCACGAGGCCTCAATTTTATCCTGTTCACCTATTTCCACTGTTTCGCCTCTTATTTATATTATTTTACGTTCAATCATTTACCAAACTACTGAATATTAAATCATTTTTTTCTTCTTTATAAACTCATCAACTCCCTCCGTTCCCTTCACCACCTTTCCATTAGCCTCTTACCTCTCTGTCAAGAAAACAAAAATGGCAGTCATGTTTCAAGCCATATCCACTCTTCTCTTCCTCTTCTTCATCTCGTCATCTGCGGCAGACATGTCCATAATCTCTTACGACAACAACCATGACCGATCATCAAGCTGGCGAACCGATGATGAGGTGATGAGCATCTACCAGTCATGGCTGGCAGAGCACGGAAAAACTTCCAACGGGTTAGGAGAGAACGAGAGAAGGTTTCAGATTTTCAAAGACAACTTGAGATTCATCGATGAACATAATAACTCTGAGAACCGCACGTACAAGGTTGGCTTGAACAGGTTTGCCGATTTAACCAACGAAGAGTACCGTGCCATGTATCTTGGCACCAAAACTGATGCCAAGCGTAGACTCATGAAGTCGAAAGTCACAAGCCACAGGTACGCTTTTAAGGCCGGCGATGAGTTGCCGGAGTCCGTTGATTGGAGAGAAATGGGAGCCGTTAATCCCGTTAAAGATCAAGGAACTTGTGGTATGCATTTCTTTCCTTTTAACTGTGTCACATTTAATTCTGTTAATTATTTCGTTTTCCATATTAGATCGGCAGAGTATGAATAAATTAATTTCAAATTAAATAATTCCAATTTCTGAATTATCTGTAAGTAGTTGTATTACAGTGTAGAACTGGTTCGGGCGGCGGAATGGTAGTTAATGGTAGAATGGCAG
Organism: Swietenia macrophylla; assembly: GCA_032401905.1. Taxonomy (NCBI): domain Eukaryota; kingdom Viridiplantae; phylum Streptophyta; class Magnoliopsida; order Sapindales; family Meliaceae; genus Swietenia; species Swietenia macrophylla. The sequence goes on along the minus strand of CP135560.1, from coordinate 6,157,828 downwards.
TTTTGGACTTATGGTTGGAACCACGTGAGTCCTTTCCCAGAAGTCTGGTAGGTCACGTGAAGTATATTGCTGAATTAGAAACATTGACTTTGTGTAGGTTAGGCCCAGCCTAGTAAAGACAAAACGGAACCTCAGTAAGTTACAGATTTGGGCCTAGACCCAGGCCTACTTAAGTCTTTACTCATTTTAGAAATGGACATGCTCAAACCCAACCCCAATTCCGACTTGGATTCGGTTGTTACTCATTCTGTCAGTGTGTTCTATTCAAACTTCAGAGCTTTTCTAATGACACCCTTACGTGATGGGTTGAGATTTGATTGGATTTGAATGATGTCACCCTTTGACCAGAGAAAATTATGGATGAAATTTACTTGATTTCTAGTTACTGTAATTAGATTAGAGTAAGTTGTGCGTCTGGCAAACCTTGAACTAACTTGCCCTGTCTTTGTGCTATGAGCAGGAAGCTGCTGGGCATTCTCAACAGTGGCTGCCGTGGAAGGAATAAACCAGGTAGTAACCGGCGAGCTAATTTCTCTATCGGAACAAGAACTCGTAGACTGTGACAGAACATACAATGCTGGGTGCAATGGCGGTCTAATGGACTACGCCTTCCAGTTCATCATCCAAAATGGTGGAATGGACACTGAACAAGATTATCCTTACCTTGGTGTTGACAGCATATGTGACCCAGCTCGGGTCTGTACTAACTTCTGTAACTCTCGTTTCAATCTTGAGTTTCTGTTTGGGCCTTGTCACGAATATCGAATTCTTATGCATGTATTTTGAAAATTTCGATTTTGCAGAAGAATTCTAAAGTTGTTAGCATTGATGGGTACGAGGATGTACTGCCTTTCGATGAGAAGTCGCTGAAGAAAGCTGTGGCACATCAGCCTGTGAGTGTTGCAATTGAAGCTGGTGGCAGGGCTTTTCAACTCTATGAGTCGGTTAGTTATTTAGATTTTCACATTAATCTAACAGTAATTTGTTCTAAAAGAAAATGCAATATTCGGCAATTCACTAATTTCCTTCGATTTTTACAGGGTGTTTTTACTGGAGAGTGTGGATCAGCACTGGACCATGGTGTTGTTGTTGTTGGATATGGCACAGAAAACGGTGTAGATTACTGGTTAGTGAGGAACTCTTGGGGCAACAACTGGGGCGAAAGTGGATATGTGAAATTGCAGCGCAATGTGTTGGACACATACACTGGCAAGTGTGGAATTGCAATGGAGGCTTCTTACCCTGTCAAGAATACCGTTAGCCAAAACCCTGCTAAGCTTTACAGCAGTGCTTGAACATCTTTGTCTTTCCAATTTGCGCTTAAAAAAACGAAGAAAGGTGATGAAAGTTGGGAACAATGGAAAGGTGATGAAAGTTGGGAATAATGGTGCTTAGTGTGATTATGCTTTCGTGTAGTTGATTATTATTCGTGCCCTCTAGTCCCTCTAGGCCTAAGTTTGCCGGAGGCCTAGCAGCCCATTACGTTATTTGAATGATGTTTATTGTACATAGCTTCTCATTTGTCAAACAATATCAGTAAGACTGATACGTTATGATTCAATGTCATTTCCTTTCAAAGTCAGTTCTTAATTTATGAAGTGCTTTCTTAAAGTGGCTGTTTCATTATCTGCATATGCTAATTGTTTGCCAAGACTTCCATTTCATGATCCTTTTGAGGGATATATCCTGACATATATATTCTCACAACAAGACTCTGTCACACTTGTACGGTTACTGTATCATATGATTGAACCTTCTTGCATTCAGAAACTTCTTGCTTTTCAAGGTGTTAAAGAGCAGATCAGGAAAAACCATGATGATCTTCGGTTAATTAACTTGTTGAGATGGGACATAATTACCAGTTTAAAGCTGCCTAAGACAAGAGGAGGGAAAGAACAGAAGAACCAATTTTCTTGTAGTAACATGTTTTAAGAGTATATTTCTTCTTAACTTTGATAGCATAGCACTGATTCTATTTTTAAAAATCACAATACCTCAATCTCGAGCATACTCTAAAACATTTTTCCCACCTGCCTGCAAACCAAAATTTTTTTAATTACTTGCAGAATGCCTCTAAATGAAGCAACTCTTGAACGGGATCTTGTTCTTGGCTCTCTGAAAGCATTACATATATCACTTGGTTTTGTGTTATCAGTTAGATATTTTCTGTTTGGCCATCCTGTGGTAAGGTGCTGCCAATGTTGGTGAATGGTTGTCACAAGAAACATCTGTGTGTGTCATATTTTCCTCCTTTGGATATCAGATGCGATCAAATCAAGAACAATTTCTTTAGCAAACATTTGAGATCCATCAGACAGCTTTCATCCATGATAGGCTAACATGCTTAAGCATCAGTATTCCTTTTTTCAGTACAACATTGAAGAATCCTCAGTTCCATCCTCGGTCAGAAAGGTATATCTCAAATATAAACATCATTTACAAGCTATGCATATTTGTTTTGTTCGAATACTATAATCATTGAGCCATTTATTCAGGTTATTTAGACGTCTTTCTTCCTCTGACTTATGACATAAAACACGGGGAAAAGGTCCTAGTTTATTAACAATAAAATGTTAAAAGTTGTTAGGCTGAAGAAGGCAGACTTCAAACTCTGCTTAATAGTCATGATAGGCATGTCATGGCAAAGGTAACCCATATATTCAATTCACAAACCCCCAACTAGTATGCATCCGGTTCATTTCTCCACATCATTGCATAAATGGAGCTCTCTTCTCTCCTCTACCCGTACATTTTAAACGTGCAAAAAGTTCATCTACATTTAATGTGGGTCAACTTCGGATTTCCAGCTCCATAATAATCAAAATTTTAGAAAACCTACGCAACTTGTAGTTGTAAAAGTCATGCGACAAGAAGTTGCTTTACCTAAACTTTGAACTGAATACATATTTTATAAATGGGGATTTCAACCAAATTCCTTGCTTCATCTGCTTTTCAAGAAGCTGCTTTTTTGAGCTTTGACCTTTTCCCATCTACTGCAATGATCATTGGAAGCATTTCCAGCCTTTTATGGCAGCAGTTCTTGTGTTGGAATTTGATTATAGGACACAGGTAACAAAAAGTTATGGAGTGAGAAAAAAGGAAAATTGCCTTTATAAGCTTTAGACTGAAACATTTCCCCGGAAAGTTCACTGATATTTGTTATTCCGAACTGGGGTGACATGCATGCGGCTACACATTTGGTTCAGTCAATTAAGGCATCAAATAGATCATGTCTAGCCAACTTCATTAATTTGTGCAAGAACTTTTTCATTTTGTAGTCTATCTTGAGCTTTAGGAATAAATAATTGTGCTGTGGTTGTGGTTCTTGGCATGTAGTTTTTGAGGCCAAATTAAATCTATCAAGTCACGGAAACAAAAATATTATTGCTGTGTTTAACAAAGAGCTTCTGATTTGGTATCTCATTACACTAAAACTCGGAGAAACTGTAGAATCTGGAATACCAAGAACGTCTGATTCTACCGGATTGGTTGAATTGCCAGAACAACCTCAACAGCTAGTGCAGATACAGCAGCAGACACCATCAGATAGCATATAGATTGTGATTAGAGAAGATGGTGAAAGCTGGGAAGATGCAGCCACTTCTGATTCTGAGTGGGTGATATCCATCAAAGAAAAACTTGAGCAAGTTCTCCAAGATGAGGAAGCAGGTTCAGGGTAAAGTTGAACATATATAAAGTCCCTCAAAACTTGAGAGGAGGAGCCAGACAACAAGGCTTATGCTCCCCAGATTGTCTTTGTGGCCTTACCAACATGGCAAGAAACGCCTATGCTAATGGATCGGCACCTTCATCATGTCCTCAAGCGTTCCAATCAGGATTAAGATTTATCTTAAATCCATAAAATAAGTTGAAGAAAAAGCTCGTGCTTGTTTTGGATGTTCCAGTAATCTTAGCAGCAATGATTTTGCAGAGATGATGGTTCTCGATGGCTGTTGCGCTTGAGCTCTTTCTTGGAGCTGCTGAGGGATTCACTAAACTTTCGTTATCCTCAAAATGATCCTGTTTCTTCCATGAGGTGATCTACGCATTCCATTAGAAAGACATGACAATGTTGGAGAACCAACCTCCACTATTTATACTCGATCGGCTCTTGGGACTTTAGTTTGGTGATCCTGACCAGAAAGGACTAGTTGCCAGACTAGCAATCAGATTCTTCGATCCATTAATGCGAACAGATGAGCCATTAACGAAAGGCGACCGAAAAAAATTGGAGTCCTCTATAGGATATGCCAACACTTTTGACCCTTTGTCATATCAATGTGGCCTTCAATTGTCTTGATGTTTTTCGCAGAAGTCTCTTGTTCTCAGCGCCTCAACCTGTACGGCCTAAGATTTGGATCAAGCGATGGTCACATACTAATCGCGTTGCAGATAAAAGGAGGCAGCAGCTGATACTTTGTGTGACGACTCAAAGTGGCTGGTGTCAAGATCAGGAAAAGGAAGACTCTTCGTTTCTGGGACATAAAATTCAAGAATGGGATTCTAAATATTCCAGACTTTTCACCCATGATGGTACAAAGTCACTTTTCCTCAATCTTATTGCATTTGTGCAGTATCATTTTCATTGCAGTAATGACATTACATCCTATGTGATCTTCATGGACAATTTGATCAACTCTCCCCAGGCTGTCGGATACCCATTGCCGTGGCATTCTCGAGCACTGGTTGGGTAGTGATGCTGAAGTTGCAGACCTCTTCGACCATCTCTGTGAAGAGGTGATTTTTGATACCAATGACAGTTATCTTTCCTGATTGTCAGAAGAGGTTAACCAGTATTACGATCACAGATGGAATGCTTGGCGTGCAAGCCTCAGACATAAATACTTCAACCGGCCATTATATCATTTGTTGCTGCGGTTGTGGTGCTGTTGATTACTTTTGCACAGACCTTCTATGGAGTCTATGGCTTTTACAATCCAGTTTCTTGATTACAGGTCAAGTAGAATCATTTGAGAACATTTTTTTTCGTTCAAATGCAACTTTTGCCCACTTTGGACACATTGCAGACAAAGAAACAAGCAGCAAACACTTGCTATGGGCTGCTCATGTCAATTTATGAGAAAAAAGTGAGCAACAACCTCAGCAATAATCCTTCCAAGCTAATCCAGGACTAAGGATGATAATACTCTTGCGGAAGAGAACACATCAGGTATGAGGTAAAGACTGTGTGTCCCCTGCCACACATGGCAAAATATCTAAACTAGTATATAAATAGTTTGCACAGCTACTTACAGTTATATTAAAATTATCAATTCCGTAAAATTGATAATAAGGCAAGCAATCTTTTATCAAAGAAAAAATAAATGAGCAATAGCTTGAAGGAACAACTTTGGTGTTTAATCTCAACTATGCATGCCAAGGAGAAAATATATTTTCTGCTGAACTAGGAAAAAATACAATTGAAAAACTAAATTTTATTGTAATCCAAATGCTCTTTTTGACCACCATTTTCTTTAGTACAGCACAAAGTTAGTGGATCAACTTCTATGCAAATATAACATATCCCTTCTATACAAAAGGATCTTTATGGAGAAGAAAAAAACAAAAAGAGAAAAAAAAAAGTGACCACTATGATTCCCTACTCTAATTTTCTACCAGGGCATATGAAAGCTTGCACAGTAATAATCTCAGGATAGAACAATCATCCAATGTGCCAAAACAACTTCTCAATGCAACTTTTACAACCACATCCTTATAAATGCTCAACAGTCAACAAAAGAATGCAGAAAAAAGAATAGAGCCACCTCTGCATGTGCTGACTTTAAAAGGAGCATATATAGTTTCCTCTACCCGGATAATCTCAATCCTTAGGAACACTGTTCCCTTCATTTGAAGATGTCTTCTTTCCATCATATCGCTGTAAAAGGAAATCAGTTTAATTCATGAGAACGTGTATTGACAATACGTAGGGAAAGAAACATAAAAACATGCTAACTGCCATAAGAACGCAGAATAAATTTAAGGATACCTGTTTCCCAAAAGAGAATGGAACATATCTGTACTTAACCATGTGCATAATCTGTCTCCTCATAGTGACAGTGAATAGCATCAACCAGTAGAAAAGAAGTATCGGCCAAAAGACAGGTATATCAAATGCGCTGAAGAATGTCATCACAAAACCGATGCAGAAGGACCTTGTGATACAGTACCTTGAAGGGGAAAAATGAAGCAACCTTCAGTAATCTTATTAACCAGCCAAATAACTGGACTAAAATGGTTTGTATATGACAAAAATCTCCCACATTAGGAAAGCATAAAACCTCAAAATAAAATATCAATACTTCCATCAACAAATAAGGAAATTCATGTATAAGAAAAGTATTCTATAGTACAGATTCCCAAACAGCGGCATTATGCCAGGTGTGCTCCAGACCAATAAGAATATAAGATAAAATGCTATTCTCGGGGAAAAAACCAGCTCAATTTTGACATAACTGATTCCAATTGCCTTGCATTGCACACACGGAAAGAAAGAGACACTCAGATTATTCTATATCTTCATCAGGTCATATGTCGTTTCCACAGTCACCTCTAATAGTACCTGTCTCAAATCAAAGCAATGCATCATAATTTCTAGTATCATTAATCTACTTTTGATTGCATTTGCTGTTTCCAGAAAAAAATATTTTAACAGGCACGTGGAATTATGAAAAAATAAATAATAAAAAACTTAATCTCAAGTTTCTGAACATTATTTAATATTTCAGATATATATTAACCATTAAACTGCTCAATATGTAAAATGGACAGTCATGGCCTATGAACCATGTCAATATAAGCAAAATAATGCTAGATATAAATATAGCATCAACATTGGACATTTTCTCATGGTGTATGAAGTCTTACAAAAAACCCCAAGCACTCAACCCAATGGATCAACCAAGTGGTCATGGTTCAAAGCTCCTTGGAATCACTTACCAGCGATATTTATATCTCATGAGTTTCCTGACTACTGAGGTTTAGGATTTGACAACAATTGTTGGACATAGAAATTGTGCAATTACTAGGTATTAAACAAAAAAGAGTTTTACAAAACACAACACTATCTCATCCTTTACTTATCTTATGCTTAGAGTTGATCTTAACTCTTCTCCTAAACTAATGAAACTCTCTTGCCTTTAGATAACAATCAGTGGAAAACATCCCACAAACAGAAATGGTAAAAATAACAATATTAAAGCTGTTTGATTTGCAATTCAGATACAAATCCTTGTTTTTTAAGATGAAGAACATAAGATATTATATTTCGATTGTTTCAAAAATAATTCTCATACAATCTTAATTACGCAGATTGTGTAACAAAACTCCAAGTTATATCCTAATTTCCTAAAACTATTATTGGATCACGAACAAGTAACCCATTAGTTTGTCCAAGATTTTTCTTGGTCTTGAAATAATGGCCGAGTTTCTCACCCTCATACATCCACATTTTTATCAATCCCAATGGATAACTCGGCTTCATGATCAAGTAAACATGCCGAGTTTTCGTTATTTCATTTATTAAATCCAATAAAAAACAGATATAAAGCAATACCCTAGAATTTCTCAAGGTGAAAAACCAAACCTACCAGAACTTGAACTCCGGCAAGCGTCGAACGAACGGCCTGAACTCGTCCGATGCGCGTGTAGGCAGCGCGGGGCCATCGCTGTCCTCTGGGTCGATCTGCGGAGAGAGAAATCCCATCAACAGATTCAACATGTAGATGCCGAGACCGTACGTGATGATGTAGAACCCTTGGACGACGTACACGCGTACGGCGTAGGTTAACACCACGGCCAAGCAGGCCAGCCAACGGTGGAGAACGTGTGGGACAGACTTGTCCAGCAAGTGCTGGTACCCCCGCGACACATTGTATTTCCACCGCATGATAGCTGCCTTTAGAGATGCTGATGATGACGATGATGATGCAGAGGAGAGATCGTCTGCGGTTACGGCACTGGCAGACGGTACGGTTTCCATTGAGCCCCACTGGCTGTGGATTCTTTTCTTTTCTGGCGATATATTGTTTCCCCTTCTTAGAAGAGAAAATATTTGTCTGTGTACGTCGGTGTTCGGTTCAGGTCTGTTCCCGCATTTGTTAGCTATAATTGGCTGCTTCAATTGCCTCGACTCTTTTCGTCCAAAGAGTCGGGTAGGCAGACAACNTTGGCTGCTTCAATTGCCTCGACTCTTTTCGTCCAAAGAGTCGGGTAGGCAGACAACAGTGGAGAAGGGGCCTTTGATTTCGGTTCGGCTGTGAACCATGGGTTTATCATCGTGAATTCAGTAACATAATAAAATTGTAATACAGAGCTAACAAGAGGCGCGATGGGCTTTTTGTAACACTAATGGACCGGAGTGATGGGCCCGGCCCGTCTTTCATATGAACCGGAATTCGCACGGAGAATTATTAGATTATCATCGGCGAGAGCGGGTGTTTTGATTTGTGCGAAACCAACATTTATGCAAGAAGCAAGGTTCATTCCATGTCTTCGCTCTCATTCTCATCGTTAACTAAAGACGCCATCGTTGAATCTCGCAATTCTGCCAAATCAGTCAAAATTTTAACCGATATTCTGTTTTTTTAGTTTTGGTTATCAGATCACGCGCTACATTCCTCGATCTCCAGCCAGTTTACTGTCGCGAAATACCGAAAGCTGAAGTGAAGCTCGGGATTCAAATTCTGGTGAGTGGTTTCATACTTTTCCAACCACTATCCATGTTATCAATCTGATTCATAGCGGGATTATGTTTGCAATGCACTTCAGGAATTTGCTCCTTTCAGTTTGATTGCCAGATCTCAGTTTGTTTGCTGTAATGCATAGGCTGTTGCACTGCAAATCTCTATGTTCTATTTGCATGTACTTGAATTGATGTTATTGAAAGCTATATACTGTTTGGAATACCATATTTATGGAATTGTTTTATTGTGTGGTCGGGTTAAAACAAAGAAAAGTAAATTACATGAATCAATCCTGTTATGAATTCGATTTATAATTATCATGTGTGGGAAGAGAAATCACTAGCTTGGTTTATCAAGTAGCAGTGTGCCTAGTATTTGAATATAGATAGAGCAAGAATTATCTTCTTCATCTTTCTTTTCAGATATTTGTATCTTCTTGGTTTAGTTTAACGTCTTAAACTGTATGCATTTGGCCTACTTAACGGTAATGATCATTTTAGAAGTGAATTGTGAGGTCTTTAATCAGTATTAGCCTTTAGACTAGTTAGAGTAGCGGGATGGATTCAGATTCTGCCAACTCATCTTCTCAACCTTGTGCGAAACCTTCTGAAGTTGATTCATCCCCTGCTAAAGTTCCTGATAACAAGTCTTCTGCTGAAGCTTGTAATGCTGGAACTCCTGCTGAAGCTTCCAACTCTGAAACTCCTGCCGCAGCTTCCAACACTGAAACTCTTACTAAAGCTTCCAGCACTGAAACTCCTGCCGAAGCTTACAGCCCTGAAACTCCTGAAGCTTCCAGCACCAAAATTCCTGCTGAAGCTTCCAATGCCGAAACTCATGCTAAAGCTTCCACCACTGAACCAAATGTTAAAGCTTCCCATGATGCTTCTGATGTTGAAGTTGCTACTGCCACTCAAACTGGGGGCAATGCTTCTGCATGTGAATCTCCACTATCTATATTATCTCCATCAAAAATATCATCTTGGGCTAAAACTTTGAAATTTCCGCAGCCTGTGCCACCCCCACAACAGAACTTGCAGACTCAAAGTGCTGGGAAATCATCATTTGCGCGTTTCACCAGCAAGCTTGGACTGCATTTACCTTCTATGACTCCTACAGCAGACAATAGTGTGGAAGACACCTCAACAACAGGTCCAGGTGGTGTTCTTGAGTCATTCACAAAAGGTTTGGTTGACTCTTCTCGGAATGCAGTCAAGGCGGTGAAGGTGAAGGCAGGCCACATTGTCTCTCAAAACAAATGAAGATGCCAGGTAGCTTATCTGCATAACTGGTGCTGGTATGTTTTTATTTTTATTGATGCTCTTAAGTTTTAATTAGAATACATGCATTGTTTACCACTTCACTTTTAATTAGACTGCAATTTGTTTTTTGTTAGTCATATCCAACATGAGATTATGATTAATACACAGGAAGGAGAATTGGATTTGGACATGACATATATCAACAAAAATATTATTGCTATGGGGTTCCCTGCTGGCAACATAAGCTCCAGGTTTTTTGGATATTTTTAGGTGAAAAAAACCGATGAAGATATTTTGATTTGTTAAAGAGTTTTTGTTACTTTAAAAAGTTAGAATATGAACATGTGATGCCGGGCTTCTATAGAAATCACATCGAAGAAGTGATCAAGTTTTTTGAGACTCATCACAAGGTACTATATAGTTTCAATTTGAAGGCTGCAAATGTCTGGCTCTGAGAACCACAACAGAAATTTTTCACTTTTTAATCATTCTAAATATTTGTTAATTCATTTTTCATAAATTTTGTGGAGAATTGAAGGAAAAAAATGCTTTTTGAGTTTCTATCATTAGGGAAAAGGGATAAAATTGTAAAGTAGTATATGATCATTTTCAAGAATCAGAAATAATGAACAGATTTTCGATTAATTCAGTGGAGAATAAGTTTGTGCATTCTCTCTTTATATTTTATTGCTGCACCACCACAATATGAGTGCTTGAAACAAATAGAGCCCAAGCACCAAGTGAGAAACAATGAATACCAACCATCTAGTTTTGTGTGGATATGTATACATGTAGGGGTGTAGGCATATTATATAAGGTTTATTTCATAAAATGAAAAGTTAGAATTGGTGTGTTTATCATGTGATATTGGCTTGGGCAGGTAAATGTGATGCTCTGATAGATGGAATGGATGCTTTGTCTTGTTCAGAGATTAGATAATAGTCTAATTCTAGATATTGAATTAGTGGATACAGCAAGCAGAATATTTGGAGATTAAGAATCAAAGTAAAGCTTTGCAATTATTTTGTCAGTTTCAAGTGCGGATTAAAAAATGCCTTTATAATCCGTTTTTACCGTGCCAGGTATCCCCCTATTTGGAAATAGTGGAATAGCTGATTCCTTGCCCTAAGCCTAGCCTTTTTTTTTTTTTTCCCATTTTCCTTTCTTTCTTGTGTTCGGGTGCTGCTGGAGTCGGATTTCATCTTAAAATGGTTTTAGGAGTTTCAAATAAGGGATCATTTGGTTTCGTTGCAATTACTTGTGCGTGTGGTGCCTATTTTGTGGATGTTTGAAGTTTCTGGATTGAGCATATGTTAATTTGTCACTAGCCCCATGACAACTTACCAAGCTTAATGCCTTAATCCAATTGTTATTAACTTTGGTCTAATTTTTATTGATAACTCCACGTCTAATAATATCAACATTTCATTTGCAGGGAAAATGCAAGGTTTATAATCTTTGTTCTGAGTGGTTGTATGATGCATCACTATTTGGAGGGAAGGTATGTTTTTCATCTTTAATTTCCTTCCACGTTTATCAGATTAATTATGGACCATGAGAATATGCATGTGCATGTATCTGTGTGTTTGTATACATAGATCTATGTACACATCCATAATGCCTGTGTTGGATGTGTGCATTTTGGTGGATCCTATAAGGCTTTAGAAGCCCAGGTTTTTATGCCAAATTTAGACTGTGTTTTCATGCCTACCCATATGTCAATTGATTGCTTTTTGTTCATCATTAACAAATCATGAGATGGTCACCACACTTGGTTCTAAATTGTCTTTATTGGTTTTTGGTTGTCCTGTAATTTGTATGCTAGTTCTGTTTTGCTTTCAATCTTTCTTCCCAGTTCAAGGATTGGTATATTCCAAGTTATTGTTAAAATGATTTCTTTGAAGTGACACAAGTATTATCAGTTTAAAGTTTCTGAATTTTAAATGTGGCCTATTTTATTAATTCATGAGACCTAAAGGCGTGCTCATGACAAGTAAGATATGCATCTCAAACCTACATGAATAAGTTGCCAATGTCAGATCATAGATAATAACATAGTCATTTGGAAGAAAGGGCTGCTTTGTTGTCACTGCTTTTTTAAGCAATGGCCCAGAATATGCTCTCTGGCTGTTCAAAGTGGGAATTTTCTGTTGCTGATAGATTTTATTCCTTGAATCACACAGTTGGGTGTCAACCACTTTATGCTTGCATCTCGCAAAAGTCTTGGCTATCCCATAATCAAATTCAAGTTTTGTTGTGCAGATGAAACAGAAAACTATAGCTATTCATTGTTTTATAACTTTCAAGTTGAGCATAAGACATTATTTTCCACATCCATATCTTGCTGAATTATAATACCACTATATTTTGTTGATATCTTTTTGTGAGTAACAAAGATCTGTGGAACCCAAAAGAAAAAATTGACAACTCTGCTTTTGGGCCTAGAATAATAAGATCAATAAAGAATGCTCTAGAAATTGAAAACTCGAGTCTAAGCTTCATGTCGTTTATCTTCTTTTGTGGGATATCGCTTTTTCAGCTTATGCATGATTTATCTGTATGTTTGCAGCTTGCATGTTTTCCGTTTGATGACCATAATTGCCCCCCTATTCATCTCATATCCTTGTTTTGTCAAGGTGCATACTCATGGCTGAAGGATGACATTCTAAACGTGGTTGTTGTTCATTGTAAAGCCATTGTGGGCAGAACAGGATTAATGAGTTGTAGCCTTCTTTTGTTCCTTAAGGTAATATTTTGTCATCAATCTATTAAGCATGGCGTTTCTTGTTAGCAAATGTTCGTCACTTTTTTCGGTTCTGATTCATTTTCAAGATTTGATTACTACCATCTCTGCCTTCTGTGCAGTTCTTCCACACAGCAGAGGAGGCCATTGAATAATACAACCAGAAAAGATGTGTTGATGGGAAAGCTCTAGTTCACCCAAGTCAGATTCTCAGTCATTATTTTATGAAATGTCATCTTCGAATTGTAGATCTTTTTGCATCATTCTAACAAGTAATCATTTATTTTTCTGCATTCATTAGAGGTCTGTCAAATACTTTGAGCGCTTCTTAACATATTTCAGTGGAGAAATTCAGCCAGCATGTAGGTATGGCACTGATCTCTCTCAAATGCTTCAACTTAAACATCAAGCTTTTACTGAAATTATGATTGTACAGGTGCATGCTTAGGGGATTTCAGCTTCTTCGATGCCCTTATTGGATCAGGCCCTCTATTACTGTCTCTAATCATAGTGGTATGCTACAATATATCTGCTGACTGTGTAATTTATTTTGGCAATATTGTCATATTGTTGGTTGTCAGCCTTTCATATTTTTTGTTAAAAGAAAGTTCTATTTCAGAATGCTCCAGTAGTCCTATTTTGCTTTGCCATGATCTCTGTTGTATATGTAACTTATCCAAATTGCACTTGTTCTGCATACATATTCAGGATATAGAACCCAATGCTTGTTTGGAGAGGAATGCTGTCTTCTGTAACTGCATTCTTAACTCACAGATATGCATAGCTGAGTTTGCAGAAAAGTCTGTGGAAGTTTACATAGAAATTTCAAACATTATCTGCCAGCAAAAGATCAACAGATGATGCCTTTCATTTTCACTTCTTCATGTCACTTTCACTGTACTAATATATAGATGTTTTCCTTCAACTACAGGAGTTCTTTTCTCAATGAGAAAGCATCCAAAAACTAAGGATTTAATGGTAAATGTTTATTTCTGTAATCTGTTTATAGTTTTGCCTGTTAGTTTTATATTTGAATATTTATGAGTGCATATATAAACCTCTTTTTTTTTTGGCCTGATTTGAGCCTACTGATTTTGTACTTGCGGCCAGAAGACTTCTGGATTAAATCACCAAAGAAAGGGGTGGTGCTTTGTGCTTTGCCTGGGGAGCCTGGTCTAACAGAACTCGTGGGAGACTTCAAAATCCATTTTCATGATCGTCAAGGAGATTTCTATTGGTTTGTGAACTGCTTTTTTGCTTTACATTTTTCTCCAATGTTTGATTAATAAATAAGTCTTGTTAGTGAAAACTTTTGGGATATTATACTGAAAGAGCATAGCAGCTATCCATGTAATTCTGACCAACGCATTTCCATTATTATGCTCTTGGATCATTATGAGAAACCTTTGTCTTTAACTAAGTTTGTTTCATATACAAGGATTTGTATGCAGGAATTTATTTTCTACTTAGAATGTGGTATAGCATGTTTTCTTTCTTTGTGTGTCATTTCCCGTCTCTTTATCTCCTTATTTAATTATTTTTTATTAATTTTTTGGTTTGCATGTGCACTATTTCTCAAGATTTCAGATAACATGTTCTTTTTCTTTTTTAATTGTTTTCATTTGCTTGCTGTTGGTTGAATACAACTATGACTGAGAACAGAAAAATGTTGGATGTATCTGTGATCTCGATGGTTTTGACGAGGTAAATGAGCAAATTATGTCCAATGTATATTTATATTTTTAAGGCAGTTCCCCTTTGTTGTTATCTTTTCGATGATCCATTGGCTGTGGTATGCTGAGAAAATTGCCTTCTCCTGGATTCCAGGTTGAGATTGTGATGATAGACTATGATGGTACCTTACCAACAAAGACAAACTGATTCTGCCAGCAAGAAACCAGATGGTATCTCAGTTTCAGTCCCAAACGGTGGAATTGCAGCTGATGCCGCTGACGCCAACGCCAACGAAGTCAGTAAAAACGAAGATAATGATGGTGTGTTCTCTGACAGCGACGGAGAGGAGGCAGTTAGTTCAAAGAGAGGGGCAACCTGAAGTTGGTCTTGGAGGGGAATCGGCTCCACATGGGCTATCATCCAGTGCTATGTCCGAGAATTACGAACAAACAGTGAATAATGTGTCTAAAGAAACCATCACTGATGGGATTAAGAAACCAGCATCAGGCCTCATGATTCCAATTATGGACTCTGGGGCAAGTGATATCAAATGGATGGCCACCATGCTTTAGTTTTCAGCTTCGGAGATGAAGAAGATTATGAAAGTGAATGAAGCATCTCTGAGGATCACTGTTGCCGAAAATTGGCGGAGAAACACTTGTACATAATACCTGCCAACAAAATAATCGAATTGACTTAGGAAAATGTTGAAACCTCAAATGATACAGTAAACGATTCAACTCACTCAGCATAGTCTGCATGCCTAACACCTCTCTATCCCTCTTCTTTACTTTCTCGATCGTACCTTTTAACATCTGAATTAAAATCTAGCCTAAGACTAAGACCTATTAGAAAAATTGGTTCCACTTGGAGGCAGAATAAACGTCTCTTTCTTTCGAGCAACATAATAGCTCACCATCCTCCCCTCGTAAGTTCCAGATTCTACCCTAAAACTTCAGTTCAGAGGTAATACCCTATGGACAATTTGTAGGATATGTGGCGTACCTCTAATTTTTTCCACTGGCATGTTTACTTGGACTTGTTCTTTTTGCCCTTTTTTTTCATTTCTTCTACTTTCTTTCTAAGATCGGATATGACCTTATCCTGCATAGAAATTTGAAAATCCTTTTCTCTCAGTTCTAACTTCAATGTTTTAATCTCTTCCAAGTGCTCTTCACACTTATTTGAGTTTATCATCATCTTCAACCTTTTGATCTCTTTCAAGTGATCACACTTGCACTGATTTGCATCTGTCATTGCCTCTTCTTTGTTTATATGCTCCGTCTTTAAGTTTCTTGGACTCACCTGAGTTCTCTTCACCTCGGAATGCTCTCTTGTTCTCGAAAATTGGGTTACGAGATTCATCACGTGCCATTTTACAAACATACAGACTGGCAATGGTCCCAGCATTGGACTGAAATTCGACAAGTTTCTAGGGTAGACCATATGAATCCTGAAAAAATAAAGCATGTCAAGATTCAAATTCGAAATACCAAATAACTTGTGTAGAGAGACATCTCTCCTCTCTTTCTCGTGCAATAATAATAATGCTATATCTCAGCAGGCATACATTCACAAAATGTCTGGCAGGAACTCTACTTCAACAACCATAATCAAATATGAATTTGTTCTCTCACAATCAACATCATCTTGCTCTTATCAACTGACAGAATATAATAATAATAATAACAACCTAGCCATGCTATGAAAAAAGGATAAACAATTTTTTGATACTATAATTAACTCCTTAAAAAGTAAGAACCACCAGAGAAGGATAACAGTGAAATCAGTACATGAAATACTTAAGACTGTATGCACCTTATCTAGGTTGCCTCTTGCATTTTCAAATGCTTGATTTGCCTCTTGTGGATTGCTAAATATGGCAAAGACAAAGTAGTTGTCTCCTTGAGCCTTCTTTAGTGGCTGAAAGAAAATTATTCACCGCATTAGAAACTTAACATGGATATGTATAACAACGAAAAATGACCAGATGAATGAACACTAAGCCAGAAGCGTTCAGGTCATCAAATGACCAAACTGACAATTTTAATTTTCATAGTGGCAGTTTTCAACGGATGCAACGACAACTATATGTTAATAAGCTGCCAAGGTTGGGACAATTTATTCTCATGCATGGGAGACAGGATGATGATTATATAGCACCCTGCGGTTAACTCTCGTTAAAATTGTTCAACGAAGAAGTTTACATTCCTTTCCAAGCATGACAGTGAAGAGACAGATCATGATTTGAACCATTTAATTATGACAACATAAATCAAGACCTTTATTATTTGTTTAGGAAATACATTATAACATTGGAATACCTGACAACCAATATACCGTTGTTCCCACTGTCATGTCTGACTAAAATTGATTAGACATGGAACCCACTAGTAGCCACTCTTTTTGTTGTACCTCATGAAATTTCTGGCCGATTCAGAATCCAAAGAAAAATCCGGATGAATTTAATGGGGGTCCAGTGAAGAAAATAATTAATACAGTATTTGCTTAAATAAAGAGTTTTGCTTGTAGCAAATGAGTCACTAGAGACTTTTTTCCCCTTCGATAAAAAAACAAATTCTAATAATTGACGAAAAATGCAGACAATGAACCCGGTACGCCTCTCATATCTTACTCAAGAGCGTATATATAAACTTTGGAAGTCCACACGACAAATTAACAGTAAGTGCAGAAACTCAAATTGACTAGTCAAATAACAAATAAGATGATATTCCACCTTGAATTCAATTGTGAAGTTCCCAGGAATAACCCTGTGCAAAAGTAGCTTTGCCTTTTCAGTTTCTGGCACCTGTAGTTTCAAAAATCATGACTATGAGCCATATGAATCAGAATTAATGATGACTGCAAGCCACATGGCTAAACTTACATCATCTTGAACCAATTGTATGGTATCAACGCTGCGCTCTATTATAGCAAGTGCTAGTTTCATTGCAGCGCATGCATCATCTAGACAATTGTGTGGAGCACCCTCCTTCCAAATCTCATAGCCCAGCACAAACTGTAAAGAAGGTACATTTTTATAGCCAGAAAATAAAGAGGCTTGCCTTTTGTAACTGTGCCAAATTTTTAGGTTGATCATCATAAGTACTAAATGAGGTTATATGACAAGAAAATTAAGGAAATTGTTCACAAGTCGCATGTTCTGACAATTGACCATGATCAGCAGCTCCTATTTTATAAAAATCATGAAAGAACTTGTAGCCTATCAGTTTAATTTACTTTTTGAGTCATTCAGATCACACATGACATAGAAACCAATACTCATTGGAATAACAAATGACAAATGTAATCTAAGACACTGCAAGTGCATTAATCTAATAACTCACAATTTACGTTTAATTTTTGGAAATCAAGGGAATGTTGTTCCTTGTGTTTGTGTGAATATTTGTGCAAAATTCCATGCTCGTGGACACTAAATTTTATGGAACTTGCCATGCACAAATTATTCAAAGAAGGTCTTCTATAGTCGTCTGAATATTTGAAGATTAAGGATGTGTCAATCACTCTTGGATGATCTAACTTTAGCACTGAAACCAAAGAATTAATGTCAAAAAATTATAACCCCATGCAAAATCAACAACTGGCATCATTGTTCAACAAAACAACCCAAACGTTCAATTATGATTCTTAACTTGCAGGTCATTATTCAAACTGTGGCCCAAAAGAATACTTCCATGCGAAAGTAACTTCATTCTTTTCTACAAAATGAAGCACGTACCTTCAAAAACCAAAGTACAACCTCAGAAAAGCTGAAGCATAAATGGGTACTTACCTGTATATCAGCTAATGAATAGGTAACACCAACCAAATCTTCTGCAGTAACTCCAGTGATGTCAGATCTATAATCAGCAATTGCTTATTGAGGATTCACAAGTTCATCCAACTTGACCTGAAAACCAAACTCCCCGGTCTTAATTTCTTTAGGGGCTAAGCTGTAATACTTAAGCCCATTAAAAATAAATTTTAAATCTAAAAATTTTATATTTTTTAAACTCATTTTTGTTTATTTTTAGCCCATGTCCTTTGGTATATAAATATGTGTCGATAAGTATAAAATTGGATTGGAATTTGGGAGGGAATTATAACAGCTTGGAGAAGAGAGAAGAAAGAAAAGAAAAAGGAGGAGAGAGAAAAAAAAAGAGAGGAAAAGAAAAAGAAAAAAAGGAGGAGAAAAGGAAGAAGGAGAAAGTAGAAAAAAAAGGAGGAAAATAAGAAATTAGAAATAAAGGAAGACAATTTTAAGGTAATTTTCTCCTTTTGCTTTATTTTTTAGGGAAAAAAATATTTATATTTAGTGTAAAAATTGTTAAAAATTAGAAAAAAATAGATAGATTTTATTTTAATTGTTTAATAATTAAAATTACTACTATTTTAAATTCTTGAATATTAGATCAATTAATTTGAAGTTAAATTTGATAGTTTAATTGAAAATTTTCTCAAAAATCGTTAAAAATTTGATAAAAATTTATGAAAATTTGATTGGGGTGAAAATGTAAAAAATTATGAAAATTGTTTTACTTTATAAATTAAGAACATTTATTTGTAAATAGTTAAAAATATTTAGATTATAATATAAATTCTTATAATTTTGGAGTAAAATAGTAAATTTTAAAATTTTTTAAACCTTAAATATAAATATTTTTAAGTATTTTTGTAGTTGTCTATATTTTAGAGACTTTTTTGTAATTTGTTATTATTAATATTTTCATTTTAGAGGTCTCAAGTTCTATAATTTTTTAAACTATATCTTAACTTGATTTTAGGTTAGGATTTGTATTTATATTTTATTATAAGCAGTATAAATTATTAGTTTATTATAGTAATTATGCATTAATTTTATAAAATGATATATAGATAGTGATAAAAAAAAGAATGAAAAAGTAAGAGAGTTATAAAGTTATAGATTTTTTTTTATTCAGATAGGTATTTAACTTATAATTAAGTATTTTAGAATAAAAATTGAAAAGTAAGATTTTATATTAAATTATTATAGAAAAAATAAAATAAATTTATTTATGGCATACAAATCTTTTGAATTAAAATAAATTTTGATATTTTATTTTAAAAGTATAATTTAAAATTTTATATTTCAATGATATAACTACTATTTCGTCTTGTTTGTATAAATTCTTTAAAAAATTAGCAATGTCATTATTGTTAAATTATATTTTCGATATTTAAAATGTGAAAATAACATAAATCAATTGTCTTGTTATTACTGTATGTAATTAAACTATGAAATGGTGTATAACTTTTTGCTTAGTGTCGGTGATTATGAACCTGATTTTAGTCACATAGTGAAAGTCCTCAAATTTGAAATTATGGGCGACAATTTTTGGATATAAAACCCCTAAAATATACGTGCTATATATTTTTTGGACAATAATTCCTAAAAATAGTATTTTAAAACTATGCATTATACATATTGATAACTAAATTACATAGTTATTTTGTTATGATTATTTACACTCATTTATACTTAATTACATTTATTTACAGCAGGAATAATTAGATGTATAATTATTTTAAATTTTTTAAAAAACTCTCAATTATATGTAAATATCTATTGAACTCTAGTTCACACTCTCTACTTTTTAAGTTTTTTTAAAGTAACAAAAAATGGATGAACATGGAAAAAGCTTAATCATTTTGTTAGATATATTTCAGAGAGACATTTTGCAGTGTATATCATATTTGTTAAAATGTTGTAAGCAAATTAAAAATTGTATATGTTTTGTTAAATTAATGTATTAAGTTTTGATGTGATAAAGTTTATTGTGGTGCTAACTTGATATTTTATGAACAATATTGACAATATTATAGAATTTTAAAACTTGCAGATTTTACATTGATAATACTTATATTGTAAGAAAAATTCTGTCAAAATATCCAAAAATTATGCTCTTTTAATTTAATTTATTCTATTAAATTCTAATTTACGAAATTTAATTTTGAGATGTAAGGTAAGCAATCAATCTTGGGATGTAACATAAATCTGATTCTAAAATATAAACTTCACTTTCAATTACAGTTCAAAAGTAACTTAGTGGTAGGACAACGAGGACCTTCAACAGGTCCACAAACCACCATACTAACAAGCTCAACGAGACAATTTATTTTTCCCCTTTCTGGGTAGTGAAGAAAATATTATCACAAAAGTTCAAAGCCAATTAATACCTCAAAATTGCGATCTACAGCACAAACCCTTACCAAACCTTTACTGCCATCTTCACAGAGAACCATCACACAATCAACAGCATGCATCGTGTTTGATGTCATCACCTTGGAACTTTTACCAAGTTTCGCAACCGCCCACCCCTAGTACACCAACCGCAAGTTATTAGTTAGGTTGGCCAGATTAACAGATAAGTAATAGAAGCAACATCAAAAGGCACAAGAAATAGAAATCCCAGGTGTTCAATAGCAATTCATATTCAAAAACTATAGACAATGCCAATTGTATGGCTCATCTTTACACCCTGAGCTATTTGACATGTACCAGCCATCTACCATAACAGTTACACAAATATGTACATTTATTTAGCAACTACAAAAAAATATACGGCTATCCAAAAATAGCCATCAAAGGAGATGATTAAGCAAGAATGTTAAAACCTTGGAATAGAACAGCACAATCACCAACTTTAGGCAGCTAGCAAAGAGGCAGCCAATAACCGACATAGCCATTTACCAAGAAAAGCCAAAATTGAGATAGATTGGTATACAAAAATATTAAATTGGGTGGAAAAAAGACCTACTAAGAAGTTGGTGTTTCATTGACTATAACAGAGAGAGAAGATGATGCATATGATAGTATTGATCACGTACAACAAAGATGATAAAGTACTACAACATTTGGGAAGAATACATTGGCTTCATGTTAAGGTGTGAAAAGGACAAGAAGACGGGCGAAAGGAAGTGTTCAGGCCTTGGAAACACTAAGAAAAGGCACGAAGGTTTTATAAGTCAGGGCTGATTAAACAAAGGGCAATAAAAGAATATGATGACAGATGAGGAAGATTTATATATATATATATATATATATAAAAGCATTTGCAACCACATGTAATAGACCTAAGTTGTCTTCAGGTTAAAACACACTGACAAATAACCTCAAGAAAAACATGTCCCTCTAACATGAACTTTGTCCCCAAAAGTTGAAACAATGCAAACATGACAAAGAAAATTAAGAATCAGGATTTTGCATAATAAACATAGATAAAAAGAGGAAATGTTGAGACACCAAACCTCATCGCATGACGGGAACATATAAGATCTTATAACATAAGGATTGTAATACTAAACATACTTGTGCATCACAAATTTCACAAGAATAAAACAGAAAGTTAAAATACCACCAGAAAAATGAAGAACGCATAAGACTTGTCATCAAGTGAAGTTGGCAATAGTCATAAAGTTATATGGTCACACTAACATCCTGTAATTGAAAGCCAGCTTTATCCAGAGAGAGGGAAATAAAAAAGGAAGGGAGCTTTAACAGAAGGCAAAAGGTTACAACCAAGGTTTGGAGCATAAAGCATTGGGTACTCTATGCCGACTAAAACAGAAACTTGATTCAAAACACACTAAAAATAATAATAATGTTTTTGCAAATAAAAACAGAAGAAAACAGATAAATTCTTTTGAAGAGAAGAACATGAAAAAATCATGCTTACTAGACAACACGTGGGAACTTGAAATGAAACCAATCAGCTACGAGTTGACTTCTCTCATACCTGCCAATTATGCATAGGTAAAAACCAGTAAATGAGAATATGAACTGCAACATGATGTTTCAATGCAATTACTGGCCCAACCCATCAATGAATAAAGACGAACTATACCATACTTGCTCAGGAGATTCATCGCCAGAAGGTATCTTGTTAAACTGCTCCAGTACATCACTATTCAAATTTGATTTTATCACTTTTGCAATAAACTGAGAACAACAAGGAATCATAAACGTTCAAAGGCTTGACATATTATATAGGTAAAAATAATTCAAAAGAGACAAAACAAACACTACACATATCACCATCATCCATTACCTTCAAATCATCCTCTTTAGCAAACGTCTTAAGAAAAGATACCAATGCTTCATTGGACCTTCTAGCAGAATCACTTACACTAGATCCGAACTTCTTATCATAACTATTTAAGAAGTCCTTCCAGCCTCCCGCAGTACCCCGCATCCCTCGCTTTTGAACCAACTTGACGACTTCAACCAGAGCCTAGAGAAACCTTAAATGTCAATACCATTTAACCAAAAAACTTATCAGGACATCCCAACTTTTTCAAATCCAAAGCTCTAATTCCTAGCTAGCAAACACAGCCGAAGGCTTTTTAATAATTAAAACTAGCAAGCTACTAAATTTTGAGGTCGAATAATTTCAGTTAGAAGATTAAATTACTCGAACAATTATAAAGCCTTATTCACTGATTGTGGAAGCAGCACCAAACGATTCATTGAATTCACAAATCCGATCAGCCAGAATACGGAGAATGAAAGAGAAATCAGAAAGAGAGGTTCACCTTTTTTCTCAAGAGTGTCGAGTTTCTGGTCCACTAGAGTATTCTGCTAAAATATTACGGCGGCTGGTGCGGCAGCTCGCTCGCTCTCTCGTGTAAAAACCGGGAAAATGGAACGTTTAAGTTTATGGTTGTTAGGGCAGTTTGTTTATACTTTCTAAATTCTATGGGCAATTTGGGTATTTTGAACTGATTTACAAATCAGAAATTTAATAGCGCTGTCAAATTTTTTAATTTTATAATAAAATTTTGTTACATAAATAACGTACGTTCATTGTTTATTAATAAATAATATAATTTTTTAAAAATAATATTAAATAATTCAAATAATTATTTTAATTTATATTCTAAAGTACATTAATGATGTAATTTTTGTTAATTAAACATTAATTTATATTATAAAATAATTAATTATTCTGTCTCATTATTTAATAAAAAAAATTATCTTATTTATTTTTTAATTTTTATTTAATTTAAATTATTTTTATTATATGCAAAACTATTTCAATTGCACATGGAATACCAAGTATTTCTATAAGTAACTAGTGAAAAATCAAAATTTTAAAAAGAAAAAAGAAATCGTGGTGGAAATAACAACTCCCGGGTGCTCAGAACAAAATCTAGCACTTCTAGAAAAGCGGAAATATAATACTGTATCTTGTAATAATAATGACCGAATCTAAGCCAGACCACTGTGATTATGAAACAAATTGGAAGGAAGGTCAAACGATCCTCAAGTCAAATTACAGCCTTATTCCAGGATCCTTTTAACTGGATTCTGGAATAATAAGAATGCGCAGCAAATGCCCTCACCACAATAGCCCATGGGGAAAAGCAGAAAATCAGTGGATACTTAAACTATGCAGGTGTTGCTTGATGCTTTGCACAGAATACCAATAAAACAAACGTTTCAATCCAGATTTCCCAGACAGCATGCACATACAGGATTGTCATATCTACCCAGTAACAGTTGAAGCATTAAGATTTAAAAGCAAGAGACTGCAGAAATAGAATCAGCATAAAGAGAACCAAAGAATTCTAATCCAAGTCTCACCACTAAAGCGGATTATCAGCAATGACTTCCACAGTGCAGACCACATCAATCTGTCCTAGTCACTAACTAATTTCAGTCTATGGAGTTTTAGTCGTTGTGATTTTGGTAAAATTCAGTAATGTCCACCATAGAGAAATTTCCTCTCAACTACTGACCCACTCAAAGCATTCAAAAAAAACCCAAAGCCAGGTATTCTTCATTCCTTGCGCTACTATTCAAAATATCTGTGCATCATAGCTTTTCAATTGTGAAAAATGGAAAAACAACACCAAGAGCAGAAAATGACTCTAACCAAGCAGACTGCTTGCTTTTTCTGATGACACAAACACAATACTCAAATTTTATGGGGTAAAGGAACTGCAGATATTTTGATGTGGAGTACATCAATGTTCAACGACGGTATCAGTTCCTTAACCTTTTAACTGTAATAAAAAATTAAAGCAAGGAAAAAAAAACCCAAGTTTTGACAAGAGCATTACCTTCGCATCAACACATTATGTTTCATTATGCAGAAAACACTAAGAACTTTTTGACGATAAACTAGTAGATAACTAATTGCAATAGTGTGAACTCTTAAAAATGTATGGACGCACAACATGCTAGTCTTATCTCATGTAATCCAAATTCAAAAACAACATTGATGCATTTAAATCATGAAGGAAGGTGTAGCTTCAGATTACCAAATAGCAGCAGCATAATCAATAAGCCAATGATTCTGAGACCAAAAACTACAATAAAAATAAATATATAATTGAACAATTCCTAATCCTCTAACCAAATTAAAGAAAAGAGACAGAGGAGAAAGAGATTATCAAAATAACACATTGTAGGGATAAATCCTCGTAGCTTTGGCCGATGAAGGTAAGTAGCTAAAACAATAATCTTTCACAGTTCATTTTCTGTCATCGTTGCATTTAATGGCTTACAGATATTTCAATGAAATATACTACAACAGAAATCCAAAAAAGGTTTAAAACATAAAGACAGCTCAACCTATCAAACGGCAAGAATTGTGTGTAAAGCAAGAGTAATTTTTCACTCTTAGATCATTCACAAATTGTCAGTAGAACTGCTTTCAGCATTGGACCATCTACTAAATGTGCAAGGTACAAGATTCCTAACAGCAAAAAGTCCCAACTTTCCCCTGAAAAATGCCAACCTACCAACACCATTTAACGGAGCATCTGCACCATTTTCTTGGCCAGGCATTACTGTAAGCTCCAAACCACTTTCTTGCACTCCACCTTCACTGCCACTTGCATCCAGAACATCAACCTCTCCAGCATCCAAGTTAACAACCAAGGATCCTCTGCGTTCTTTCAACCACTCTGCAACTTCACCACTAACCCTTTTACATTTTTTTACCTTGATTTTAACCAAGCTGGGACACCCCCAAGCAAGCGCTTCAATCCCCACATCCGATATAGCACATCCCTTAATGCAAAGCTTCTTCAATGCCACACATTTTGCGGAAATGCTAGCGACCTCTGCATCACCAATTGTTTCACTCCCACAAAGTGCCAACCTTTCCAATTTTTGGCAATTACAGGCAATTGCTGTCAAGCTTAAATGTGTTGCATTAACACCGATCAAAACAAGTTCTTGTAAGTTAGGACAATGTTTGGCTACAGCAATTAAAGCCTCATCTCCAATCCTATTACTCCTCCATCCATCAATGTGAAGCTTCCTTAATAAAGTACATTTCTCAGCAACACAAACAAGCCCTGCATTTGAACACTCTAGAGCTTTCACCAGATGTAAACTCTCAATACTCGAACATTTAGAAATGGCTGTTAATCCAATATCACTCACTTCAAGCCTTTCAAGGTGAATTTCAATCAAAGAATTGTTTTTTCCGTTACCTAAATGTTCTAATAATTTATCCCAGTCACCTAAACAGCGAATAATTTTCAGAGTTTTAAGATTTTTAGCTCCGATCACTAAAGGTTCAAAAGACTGACCGTTGACCAGCTCCTTCAAGCAAATTGATTTTAGAGACAGAGCCGCAGTGGCTCCGGCCCGGATCCCCTCGGCTCCATCGCGGATTCCTCTGAGCCGCTTGATCGTTAACTCTTCGAGCGAGCAGTAATCGAGAACCGCATTGATAGCTTTCACGCCAAACGTGCACGAACCGCATGAAAGTTTCTTCAAAGTTTTGCAATTCTGAGCAAATGCGACCATACCATGATCGGTGATCTCGCGGCAGCCACGGAGCTTGAAGCATGCGAGTTTCTGACAACGAAGAGAGATCAAAATCAAAGCATCGTCGCTTAAGCTAACTGATTTGCGGTCACATCGGAGAGCGAGTTTCGTGACAGAGTCGAAGCGCACGAAAAGCGAAGGTAGAGCCGATAATATCTCGCTCTGCGCACGGAGAGAGAGTCGATAACGACTCTCACCATCCACGCGCAGCCACCGCTTGCACACAAGTGAACACAGTTTGCGATCGCCGGCCCCGAGAAACTGAAAAATGTAAGCCAAACAATCATCCGGTAAATCGGCGGAGTAATCCCGAGTTTTAACAATCTCATCGGAAAAATCAACAATTTCATCAGCAACAATCGCCGGAGATAAAAAATTAAACCGACCACTCGGTTCTGCCGCGGTTGACGATGATTGGCCCATCGGCGACTAAAAAGCACGCGGAAGAAACGACCGTCCTGCGTCTGTCCACAAAGCTAACAACTTCAGAGGACTTCAGAGGAATATTAGACAGCGTTATAAATATAGTGAGCGATTGGGTGAGGGCAGGCTGCCTGGTAACGTTGGTTGAGTTCATCAGCTTTGGCCCCGTCAAAAGGGGTGCGTGTAATCGTTGCAATCACCGCAGCCGAGCCGAGCCGAGCCGACTATTTTATTTATTTATTATTTAGTTATCACGCACTCGGTGCTGTCATGAACGCGCTTTCCGTGGTGCATGAATTTTCGCGTGATTTCAGGATGTGTAGTTAGTGTTTGATCACAGCCGTCAAACATGATGACTAGTAGAGTTGTGAGTCCCCACTCTCCCAACTTTTGTATGAAGTGAAACACACGATACGTGGCCCCACGGTTGCCTCCAAAGCCCACATTGCACGGTCTTAAATTCCCGAGTCTGATTTTTATTCTTTAATTTTGGAATGAAAATAATAGAGTTAAGACGAGACAATTTTGATTTTGGATAACACAAATGGTCCCAATTGGACAAATATTGTGGATCTTTTCAACAAAATGCTAGTTTCCCTGTGGTACCGATGCTTTTGTCTTTGTTGTAATTTTTATTTTTTTTTTAAATGGAGGGTAATGCTGTAGGAATTTTGATTTTGTAATATTGTGATTCTTTGTGAACAATAGAAAAATAATAATTTCAATAAATTTATATTATATTTATTTTTTAATTATTTATGTTATTTTAATTTTTTTTATTATTATTTTAAAATTTATTGTATTTAAATTAAATATACAATGACGATTGACTGATTTTTTTTTAGATTGAAAATAAATTTATTTTTATTTTTATATATATTTTTTATAATTTTTATGTAGCAAAATTTTATAAACAACCTCAAATTTTTATTCTTATTGTGTATTCTTGTCATACTAAGATATGTATACATTGTCTACATAACATACACAATATATATATATATATATATATAATGTTCAAAAGAATGATAAACAGAACCCATTTAAAATAGAAATCAAGTAATTGATAAGCTACGTGGTTCAGCTTTGGCTGCTATAAATAAATTCAATTTATTTATAAAAAAAATTAAAAGAACAAACAATAATCTCGGCCAAACTTCAAACTTTAAAGGTAAAACAGGTGGTCAAAGACGTTTAAAATCCACGGTTATTGTTCAAAGTGCAAGATTAATATTCCACGACGGTGCTAATACTTGTGTTTTCCCACCGAGAAAATTAAACGTCTTCAACTTCAAGAGAAAAGTCTACGTTGTCAACGGACATCGATGTCAATGTGCAATTTTAAAGCTCTCGAAGTATAATTTGGTCAACCAAGGCTTATGACCAGAGCCGGCAGCCCATTGCGTGTTTCGTGAAAAATGTGAATCTAGCACGTCTTACCCATCTTCACGACCAAGACGAGAGGCTCGTGAAAAGCAAGCAAATTTGTCCCATGACATACCCAGGACTGACCCATCTGGAGATTTGACAAATTTTTTCGGATCCGGCGAGACGCCATGTCTATTTCGGTCTATATTCAGCTTTGGGCCCGATCTTAGAAGTGAGGACAAAGCAATTTGGGCTCTAAACTTTAAAAATATGGACGGCTGATCATTTCCCACATCGAAGATGAAGCTGATTCGTGAATTTATCAACGAATCTGTAAAAGCAAGCTGGAAAAAATGGCGTGAGCTGTAATCATTTATATAGAAATGATGTTATACAATATGATCTTGATGTTAATAATTAGCAGTTGTGAAGGCTAAACTATTGAACGCATGTCCCACTACATTTCTCATAATGTTTTCATGGTTAAAGCCTCTTTGAGATTAGTCAAACCCATGGGTGCCCAATGCCATCATGAATTGCTACAAGTTCTAGTTGGTAATGGAATGAATATTGTTGCTCGAGTAGATGGCAAAGGTGTTTTTGAGTTGTTGATTTCTCAACGTGGGCATTCGTTGAAAATTAAACATCCATTGAGAGCAATCCACGAGTTGCTATAATCACTATGTGATCGCGATTTGCCAGGGGAGTGGACTGAAAATAACGGCCATTTACTGCATTCTAGAAGTTTTGGGCCGTCTGATGATTAATTTCTCATCTTACATCCCTTCAATGGAAAGTAACCAAATGCATAATTTTTCAAATGTTGACAGATTTCTTTTAGATGTTCATCTTCTTAAATCGTTATTTTTATTGAAAAAAAAATGGTTTTCGGTATTATGATTATGGCTTGGCTCATGCTGACGATGGAGCACAAGCTCTCGTGCAAATTCATTTATATAAATTTACATGTTAGTACTATATTTATATAAAAATAAAAATACTTACACAAAATATATTACAATATAATATTTATATTATCAGAGTTTGTATTTGAACTTTTTTTTTTTTCGAAAAAAAATTTTAAGTAGAACAATCCCATTACGTTAGTATATGTAATATTTATTTGTTGATAGTGAATAAAAAAATTAAAAATAAATTTTATTTTTAATTAACGTGATAAAAAAATTTTACACTTATTTTTAAATTTTTTTATCTATCATTAATAATATTTTCTATTTTTTTAATAATTGAATGATTATAGTACTTTACTTATATTGTTTTAATAGTAGCTTTATTTCTCTATTCTTAATATGTTGAGCATGATTGAAAGTATTTTTCAAAAATGCAATAATTTTATTCTCTTCCTCGCGCAAGCACATTATTGTTCTTGTTATTTCTTCCGGTTGAGTAAGGCACACCACCGCCAAAGTGAGAAGAAAAGTGAAAAGTTCATCAATGGCACATGGTTGTAGTTTGCTGGTGGGCTTAGCCTAGCAGTGGCGCATATAATACAAGTCGGATGCGTGTGATTGTGGGAAAGAGAGAAAGAGGGTCTGAATAGAGCTTTACTTTTAACCAAAATGATGCAGCATATTTTACAATCTCGTTGGTTATTGTTGTTATGAATCCAATAAGAGAAAACTGCGCATGATTCTACCCAAAAAAGTAAAAGGCATCGTGAAAAAGATGCATATACATAACACTACCTCCGATCCATAGGATTCATAATGCTACCTCTCTCTTTTTCCCATGTATTGTTTACTTGAAAGTTGGATTTGGCTGGACAACACTGGTTTGGCGCCTCATTGCTTGCACCCACCACCACAATCAAATTTCAAATGACACCCATTTCTCTCTTTCTGATATTCTCTCTCCACCTCGCGGCTCGAGCCATGAAAGATTGAAGAAAGAAATAAAAGAAGAGAGAGGCTAACTTAGCTGAGGCTGAAGTTTGCCATACTCCTAGGTTAACCACACCTCAGTGTGTCTTGTAACAGATGAAGAAAGACAGGTTTTATCTGTATCGTTTCTGGCCTGCCAACACATAACCCCTTTATCGTGTAAGAGTAAGTAAACAAGCAAAACAATGCAGATATGTACATGCACGCTAGCTTTCTCTCCTCCTTTTTTCTTCTTGTGTTTATATATTTTGTAGAAAGCGGCAAAAAGAGCAGAGAGCATACTCTTTTAATGGACTGAGGGAGATCAGGAAGATCTCAGGCTCGTTCAGAATTCAGTCTCAGACTGCTTGAAAATTAAAAAGTAATCGGAATGGCGGAAAAAAGTGTATCAGATGCAGCTCTTTGTTCTGAAAAGACATCATTATTTAATAATCAACTAAAAACAAAGGAACTAACAGAGGATTGCATTCATGCAAGCTTTTGCTTTTCGTATCTTCGGACATTGAAAAATATTTTGGTTATGGTATTTGGCCCTCGCTCTTCCCTTTTCACGGATTTGGCACCGGCAGGTTTCTGAAGCTGAAAGCCCTCATGCGTGCATGCTTCTCTCTGTGGCATTAGGATATGATGATCTTGCAGAGAAAACGCTAAGTGTGCGTATATAATCAGCTGTATTAAGGATAAATTTATAGATATTTCATTTTTATTTAATTTTAAAATAAATTAACTAAATATTTGATAAATATTGAATTTTAAAAAGAATTAAAAAGTTTTAGATAAGTAATTTTCTAACATTTCAATATAATTAATATAATGAAATTATTTAATTAATAAAATTAAAAAAATTTATTTATCAATAATAACTAAAAAAAATAAAAGAATGATCCATAAAAATAGGATAAAATCTTCTCTTTTGTATTTTTTATCATTGTCTTTTAAGAATTTAGTAATACATAAGTAAAAAAAAATAATAATAAAGAATTAAAATTTTAGTTTAAATTAATTTTTTATTAATTTTTAATATTTTAACAAGTAAAAATTAATTAATAATAATAGATTAAAAAATTATTTTAAAAAATAAAAATTAAATTTTTTTATTAATTTTTATTAATTTTTAATTAAACAATGTCATGTGATACTTTTAATAATAATAAGTGAGATTATATTTTAACAAAATTTATAAATTAATTTTATAATTTATGATATAAATTAAAAAATTTAAAAAATATATATAAATAATTTATTATTAAATTATTATATATTATTACATTGTAAAATTAAAAGGATAAAAAGACCACGGAAGAAAACCTGATTCCAAAGAATAACTGTCTTTAAAGGAAATAAGAGGATGCATTTACTAATTTAGGTGAATTGAGTTATAGAAGGCAGGCAGCGTGTAAATATATTTCAACAAATTACGATGCAAATACAATTAATAACTAAATATTTTTAAAAATAAAATATATAAAAAATGGAGGAATAGGAGACACCAAAGAAAGCGTACGGCGCATGACTGACAAGACGACAACAATTACGTGCGAGAACTGAGGAGGGTTTCTTGGGACCGTTTCGTTTCGTTTCGTTTCGAAGTATTACCCCCTCTCTCTATCTTTCTCTCTCTCTCTCTCTCTCTCTTGCGAGCTATCCTTTTGTACTCTCTGACGACCATCCATCCCATATCCTCTCTCGTGAGTTACACGTTGTGTCGTTGATTTTTCATTTTGAATTTGTCAATATTACTAATTAATAAGCTAATTTGTTAAATTTCTAGTTAAATATTTTTCCACGTCACTAGATTTATAATTCACTGCAGTGATGCACTGTAACAGCTGAAACGGTGTAGTTTCAGCTTGGCGACCGACTTACAGTATGCCATGGGGGAACATACCAAAAGGAGGTAATTTGAAAAACGAATTCTGTTTCTTGAAAAAAGAACAGACGCCAGTAAAAAACAAAAAATTACACCTTGCACAGGACGGATGGCCACAGCAGATTTATACATCTTGGTGTTTTCCTTTTTGGCCCTCCCCACGGAGCTTGTGTGCTGTCGTTTCACCAAATTATAATGAATTATTATTATTATTATTTTTGTTGATATGAAAAATGAAAATAGAAATTCACCTGAAAACCCGTAATTGCCTGAAAAAGCTAAACAAATAACCTTTTTATTTAATTATTTATTTTTTAAAAAAAAATAAATAAATAA
The DNA here is from genome assembly GCA_032401905.1 of Swietenia macrophylla. Taxonomy (NCBI): domain Eukaryota; kingdom Viridiplantae; phylum Streptophyta; class Magnoliopsida; order Sapindales; family Meliaceae; genus Swietenia; species Swietenia macrophylla. The sequence goes on along the minus strand of CP135560.1, from coordinate 6,125,761 downwards.
GCATTTAATTTATTATTTAGTTTTATTTACCGATGATAATATAAAGCATATCGGCTCGGCGAGTAGCAGCACGATTTTCCATCCGAAAAATAAAAAGAAATGACCAGTTTCCGTTAGATACGGTCAACCCTTTTATCATCTCTGTGGACCACCCCAAAACCCGTCGACGGCTGTCCAATCAGCGTCACATGTTCCGTCATCCTACTCACGGAGCAACGTTTGGTCCATTTAACATTCGGGGGCATGTTTAAATTTTTGCAAAAACAAATAAATAAAATAAAATTGTAAATATAATTCGTTTATTTATTTTTTCTTTTATTACAGTATGAATGATTATCTCGAGCGTGTATTGCACTCGGTCTTTGAGAGAGAGTGATGATGTGCTTTTCATCCGATCTACGAAATATAGCCGATACGTGGCGAAACGATACGATACGCGCAATGTACTTTGCTTTTCCTGTCTCTATCTCGACGGCGTGCAGACCCTCGTTATATCCGATATCCTCTGTGCCGTTACATCCAACAAGTTTCCATTGGCGCCAAACACTGCCCAAAAATAACACAGTAATAAAGGAAAGAAAAGGAAAATTAAATAAACAAAACCAAAAAAAAGGAAGAAAAAAGGACAGGCGTGAAAGTTCTCTCAGATAGAACCCTTCACTCCGCCACTGTACCTTCCTTTCTCTCTCACGGTAGAGGCTGCTGAGTCTGAGAGAGGGGGAGAGAGGTAGAAATGCCAAAAATTGGTTTGTTCATGTTATAATGAGCAGAGGATTCATTTTCTTCCTCGCAGAAGAAAATGGCTTTGCCAGAAAATGGGACTCACCAACTTGTAACTTCTCCTCCGGTTCTTGATGGACTATATTGTGACGAAGAGAGTTTTGAGGAAGAGAGTGGTGTTATTGATTACGAAGTTGAAAAATGTGAGAAAAAGGTGTCATCTTTGCCGTCTGTTTTGGTTGAACATGACCTGTTCTGGGATAATGATGAGTTATTGTCTTTGATCTGTAAAGAAAAAGATAAATTTTTTTGTTGTGATCCAATCTCAGATGAGTTTTTAATATTGGCTCGTAAAGATGCTTTTGAGTGGGTATTGAGTGTTAAGGCACACTATGGGTTCAATGCTTCGACTGTTGTTCTTGCTGTAAACTATTTTGATAGGTTCATTTCAAGCCTAAAGTTTCAAAAAGACAAGCCTTGGATGTGTCAACTTGTTGCTGTAGCTTGCTTGTCTGTGGCTGCCAAAGTGGAAGAGACCCAAGTGCCCCTTCTTTTGGACTTGCAAGTAATGTTTATTCTAGTATACTATCTGGTTGATTGTAATTAGTATGCTATCTGGTTGATTGTAATTCTATTCTAATATGCTCTCTGGGTGTTCGTAAAAATGTCGCTTTTATTTTTCGGTGTTCTTGAGCATTTTATTAATTATCAATATGGGGTTCTTGTTTTGTGTTTACTTCAATTTGCCATGGAATTTTGGTGTACATTTCTGTTTTGTATTTAGTTGCGTGGTCATTGAAGTTGTTGTGTCATTGATGTGGTGTTTGTCTTATGTTTAGGTGGGGGATTCCAAATACGTTTTCGAGTCAAAGACCATACAGAGAATGGAGCTTCTGATTCTGTCTACTCTTCAGTGGAGGATGAATCCGGTTACCCCTATTTCCTTTTTTGATCACATTGCGAGAAGGCTTGGATTGAAGACTCACTTGCACTGGGAGTTTCTCTATAGGTGTGAGCGTTTGCTTCTCTCTATCATTGCTGGTATGCAATCAAAAACAGTCTCTTTGTTGCTAATTATGGAACCTGCCTCTTAGAAATAGGATGCAAAAAGGAAAACTTTTAATCAAGTTACCATTTATTATTTTTCAAATGTTAATATGTAGTACTGGATTTGATACCAGATTCTAGGTTTATGTGTTATCTTCCTTCTACATTGGCAACTGCAACGATGCTCCACACTATTAAGGATGTTGAGCCATCTAATCCTGTGGAATACCAGAATCTTCTCATGAGTGTGCTTAACATCAATGAGGTTTGCATCTGCAAACATGGTTCTTCTGTTTCCATGTCATCTTTTATATTATGCTTTTGGTAATTTCATCAAACTCAATTCCAATATTTATAGACTGTCCGTCTTTTAAGCAGGATAAAGTAGAGGAGTGCTACAAACTCATCCTGGAATTATCAAGAGGCAATGGAAGCCAAAAGCTGAGCTGCAAGCGCAAGCGTCTGTCCTCCTCACCCGGAAGCCCAAGTGGTATTATTGATGTGACTTTTAGCTGTGACAGCTCAATCGACTCATGGCCTGCTGCACCATCAATCTCATCATCACCAGAACCTCGATTCAAACGGAGCAGAGCCCATGTTCAACAGATGCGATTGCCTTCACTGACTCGCACTTTTGTGGACGTGCTTAGCAGCCCTCGTTAGTCTTTCCTTGTCTTAATATCTGCCATAGAACATATAATTATGTTAGGCTTTTCCTAAGATTGGAAGCATGGGTTTTCAAGGTGAAATTACATTGCATTTCATGATTTACTTAAAACTTTGATGTCGTATCAGGAAGAAATGAAAGAAGATGCACTCTTTCACCTTTTTAAATTGGGCTGAACAGTTACATGGTCTGAGAATGCAAGAATAGATGTTGGACTTTGACCTTAAATATGTTTCTCCTTGAATCTCTTTAATAGACTCATAAACATGTGTAGTCCTAGACTGCTTCATCTACAATGTCATAGCCCCTATTAGCTAATCAATTTCACTAAATTAGGTGGCAGGAAGAACCATAGGTGGGGATGGTTAACTTGTTGGTTGTTTTTCTTGAACTGCAAATTTTTCAAATGAAAGTCTGGTGAATGTTTGGAGGCCGTGCTACTTGACTGGTTTATAAATTTAGACCACAGAGAGAGAGAGAGAGGGAGGGAGGGAGGGAGGGAGGGAGAGGGATTAGTTATTAATTTTGACCCATTAAGTATAGAACATGTAGAAGTATTTGTAAGCTCCTCCAGAGTCGTCAGATAATAGGGTAAAAGTCTGAGGAATAACCACATTCTCACTGCAACAATCTCTTCCTGCTCTTAAGAAATCTCTCCACCTCACCCTTCAACTATCCAATTTGTTGCTTAGAAAACTATTATACTTTGAGGGTAATCTGCCAGTTTCTATTGTTATCAGTAATATGAAATAACTAGCAAAATAACTGTGTACTTATCATACTCTTTTTAGCTTGTACCAGGTAATTCATTTGACCGAGTAGTACCCTTTACTGTGGATATTTTCCACTATCTAAAGTATTTAGCAGGTTTGATTGCATACTCCATGAAATGTTTTTTGTTGTTTAATGACTTTGATATTCTCATTTTAATTGTTTTCAACTCTATTATCAGTCATCTGGCCGTCTACCTACTGTGTCTCTGTTTTCTTTTTAACTTTTTTTTGGCATGTTGGGAGTATGCGGCCAAAACCTTATTTTCATTGTACACCTAGAGTGATAGTTTGATTGCAATATAAGATGATGCAGTCTATGTTTAGGAAAAATTCAAATTGATGAATGCCTTTGCCAGTTACCTCATGAGAATTAAGGAAATTAGCTTGTTTAAATGCTGTGTTTGCCTATTCTTGTCCGCATATCTGATGTGCCATGGACACAAATAATGCCAATGCCATATAACTAATCAACAGCAATAAATTTATCTGCAAGCTGACACACTATTTTTGGAGTATTAATTGCTAAGTATACTCTGTTTTATTATTTACCCAAATAATTGATAATTAAACAATAACTTAAGAAATATCTGTATTCTTTAAAAGAGTTAATGCAGGATAAAGGGTGATAAGTGGTTATTCTTTGAAGCTATCTCAACTCTACAAGATAAAGGCTTTAGGGTAGTGAAAATGCTAACTTCAGGGTTTGTGGGGTGCCTTGTGTTAAATGTTTTTTATGACACAAAGATCTACAAAAATTTTGTCTTACTAGAAAAATAACAAAGGACAAGAGGGGAAGAAGGGCTTTGATGGTGCATTTTGGTGCTTGACAAGACCAATTAAACCTGAAGAGATCAACAGGTGGAAGAATAGCAAAACAATTATGAACTTGAGACTGTGTAGATGAGTAATCGCTGATTTTGTGCTGTCAGTTTTTGTCCTTTGAGTTTGTGGTCCTGCTCATGCCCCTGCTTTTTCCTTTAAGTTCCGTATCGTTTGACATTAATCGGCATTAGATCTGGCTCGTGTTTGAAACAGCTAAGGCTGTGTCCCACCAACCATAGGATAATTACGTATATTAAATGACGTTGCTAGCTGTTAAATTGAACTCAATAGTGATTTTGTTTTAATTAGTTTTCGTTCTGGGGTGTTATTTGGCAGCTTCTGAATACAGGAAGACTTGTTAAATACAGGCACATATTACAACTAAATAGAGGTATACAATCTTAACCCTCTTAATGAAATTCAATAAAATAGTAGAAAACCTAAATTGCTCTAGGATTTTAATTTGGTGACTAATCATCAAAGTGTCTTGGCAAAGTTTGTGTTGGCTCAGTTTTATGATCTAAGGGAGACAGAGTATTCATTATTCAAGCCAGAGCAATAAGCAATTGGCATGCACCATACGACCAAAGTAACCTATTCTGAGGCAGTAAGAGTACCTCAAATTTACAGTCTCGCATTTGCAATTATGAATCTTGTAATTAAGGTTTTGGAAAGAAAAATTATGGGGCAAAATCAACTTAGAAGATACTATCTGCAACCACCAACGGGGTTAATCTCTATATTTCTTTCTTGCCGTACTCCTTCAGCAAATGCAATAATGCATCTGGTGGGACTGGCAGACAATACAAATATGCAACTTCACAGTTAGAATTTCAACTGAATTTTAAACCTGTAGTCAATTGTCAAAGAGATTTAGGCATCTCATCCCAGAAGGCTCCTTGTAATCATCGATTAAATCCTTTGGTTAATACATATAATATGTTAAACAAGCACTGAATCAATTGCTTTTATTATTATATATTTTTAAATAAAGAAAGATAAAAAAGGACCGGATATGACTTTATGATCACAAGGCTTTTGTCTGTCCCAGATTACACTGTCCGTTACCCGCCTTAGGGGAAAACAATCGTGGGGGGAAATAAGGAAGAAAAGGTTAAATGTATAACAGGTCAAAGGATGGAGAAGAGTTAGTAGAGAACAACACGTGAAAGAACAGAGTGAAGTGATTGAAAACAGCTAGAAAAAGCAGCCTTTTTTAATTATTCAGAGAGCACTTGTCAAAGTTCAGTACTCTCTTGTTCCCTTATTGATGCTGATTCTGAAATAGGACCTGTGTTTCTGACCTGAAAGTTCAGACAGCTCAAGTTTACATATCTCAGACTGTTTCTAGCGATGCTGCCAGTGCTCTCAAGTCTATCCAGCATAAGAAAATTAGTGAAAACAAAGGCAATACATATGTTCTAATCTTTTACTGGGCTGAGTATGAAGCTCATTTTGTTTTAAATTTGCTAATTAAACACCAGACCTTACATCTTTATATCATGTTAGTTGAATCACTTGACCCGAAAGCTTCAGCTTTCAACATTTGTATTAGAAACAGGTCTCAACAATCTTTTACCGAATACTGCGGGACAACATGTCTGTAATTAAGAGGACAGGCAACCAAAAGAGAAGAAGTTTATGTAGTTGTGTTATAAATAAAGAATTAAGTAAGTTAATCATTCAATAAATGGGTGTGTGTCTGCAGTTGCAAATCTGGATCTCTGATATTGGCAAGCTTTTTGGCTGTCAACAACAACCTTACCAACTAATGAAACTCTAAAAATTGATGGGCATTTAGAAACATGTCAATTCCTAACCCGAAGTCTTTGAGGGTTGGAATAAAGCTCCATGGCATCCACCTAACGTTGAGAAGTTCATAATTTTATACACCAGAACAGCTGAAATTTCACACTTGAATGCTATTAAATTCTTGCATATCTTTTAGAACTTGTAGCTAAACTTAATAAAGTATTGCGACAAACCATAATTTAGAACATCGAAACAGAGATGTCGGATTGAACCAACAATTCCAACAGTACCATTATTATATGCTGCTGTAGTATTATTATCATTATTTGTGTTGAGTTCTGGACTGGAGAGTGGAGACCTATCCTGCAAAAGACTTTCCGATGGAGAAATATTAAAGAAAGTACTTCCTTTGTATAAGCACTTTTATTCTCTTTAGCTGTGATTAAGGGTGTGTTTGGAAGTGAAATAGATGTCGACTCAATAGACAAAAGTGCTTTTTTTGGATCAAAATTAATACTAGAAGCGCTTTCTCATAAAGTGATTTTAGATTTTTTGAAAGAAAGTACTACTCTTCTTATAAAATCAATATCCTATGCACCTTAACGGTTCCAGCGTCTCTGCGTACTGTCTGAACAAGATCCATAACTGCATTTCATTGCACTAAAAAATGAGAATGTTCACTCTAAATGTAGCTGGTACTTGTTGATGGGATAATATTCCGGGGGTGCAAAGAAGAGCATAGAAACTGTTGTTGTATACGTGCATGTATTTTTATATTCAAAAATTTTCTAAATTTTATAATTTATAATAAATTTTGTAAATTTTATAATAAAAATAATATTAAATATATAAAGTAAATAATAAATAATACTTAAAATTTAAATAAAAAATTTAAAATATTAATATAAAAAATTAAGATAAAAAATATAATTATATATCTATATATATATATATATATATACTGGAACCCATCCTTTTACTTGATCGATTTGATCTATTCAAAGCCTTAAGTTCAAAGTTCACTCATTCACAAAATATTCCTCTGCTATTACCTGGTAAAAATGTCTTATCTCTGCACTAATCAATGAGGCCTTACAATTAAACCATTGTATGTTTGACAAGCACCTGTTTTGTTGGGCATCACTGCATTCATTATCAGGTATACTTATATCAGTAATGTAATTACATGTCAATGCATGAGTGGCTGTTAAATACTTCATTAATAACATAGCATTGTGTGAAAGTGTTATTCATCATCAAGTGAGCAACTTCCAACTACTAAATTGCAACCATGTACATTGATAAAACTTCTATATGTTTAAAGTTTTAATGATTCTTTTATTTTAATGAACCTTTTTTCTTGAGAAAATTTTTATTTTGACTTTATTTTGAATTTTGTTTGCATAAATGATTACTTTTATTATTTTTGAATAATTTTATTCCAATTGTATGCTTGCAAAAAATAGTGACAAATTTATATATTTTAAGTATAAATAATCAAGTAAAAATTAAATTATTTAAAAATAATAAAAGTGATTATTTTAATAAAATTGAACTAAAAATAATTATTTATATAAATATATTAAAATAAAGACATTTTCGGAAATTTTCAAAATTTTTCAAAGACTTCTTAAGAACTGGTTCATACAACCATTCATGGAAGATTGATTGCTGTTGATTTGTAAAAATTACATCCTTCTGCCTAGCTTGCTTCATATACTCTCTTTTCAATTGAAAGAGAGAAATGGTCTCCCTTGTTCTTTCCTTATTATTTTCTCTCTAATTTCTTGCTAATTTTCTCTCCAACCAATCAAAAAATATCATTGTTACAAGTATTGTGTTAAAACATGGTAACACACCTTTGCCCTCTTCTTACAGACTGTACCAAATGCATTGCCATAGCAATATTTATGAGTATAGACTTCTGCTTCGTTCTTACTACATTGCACAAAAACATTGTATTACAGTCAGTGATAATAACAGGAGAGAGTTTCTCATAGTATATGAAGTTTGAATTACATGATATTCACTTATGCAAGTTTCAAGTCTTTCTTTTGACAATATATGATTTTTCTGGAGTGACAAGATGGATATAATAGGGAAGCCAAAGCTTTCATGAAGCACGAACGGTGCAGAATTAGGCCTGCAAGCAAACGCAATGTATATATATTGGTTATAACAAAGTTCAACAAAGATAAGCCTACAGAAAGTATCAAGGATGAAGCTGAAAGGAGATTGGGGTTATCTTGCCTTGGTCGAGACATTGCTAGTGAGCCAATCTAGACCTTCATAAAGTCCTTGGCCAGAAGTGGCACAAGCAGCCTGGATATACCTGCACAACCCAATTTCCAAATTCCAGTAATCAGACCAAATTGGTGACATAATTGATGATAAGACCTCAGTGAATTATTTGAAGGAAAATTGTGCCTTTACCAGCGACGCTGGCGAAGTGAGTGCAGGCCAAGTTTATCAGTGAGTTCTGAAACATTCATGGCATTTGGCAGATCTTGCTTGTTAGCAAACACAAGCAGTACTGCATCACGTAGTTCATCCTGTAACATGAAACGAAAAAATTGTTAAAAGCCCCATCGTGAATTGAAATGCTATCGAGTATACAAATGATTAGTAGATGAATTAGCAGTGCATCATTTTTATTCAGACTCAATAACACTTCAATAAAAATTTTAAAAATTCCTGAAGATTGAAGAAAACATTAATTGAACCTCATTCAGCATACGATGGAGTTCATCTTTGGCTTCTGCAATTCTTTCTCTGTCATTACTATCGACCACGAATATAAGACCATTTGTATTTTGAAAGTAGTGTCTCCATAATGGTCTTATCTGCATAGAGAAAAATTACAACAAATAGCCACTCTTCAACTTAATTGTACTGTGGGAACAGTTCAATACTTGTTAATATACATAACATACCTTATCTTGACCTCCTACATCCCACACAGTGAAGCTAACATTTTTGTACTCAACAGTTTCCACATTGAATCCTGGCTTGTCCAAAATCAAAACGAATAATCAAACATTCTCATTTGCTTTATTCTCAAGGCAGGCATATATGAATTTTGTGTTCAATCACTTCTCATAACATATGGAATCATAATTCTGAGCCAAACTCCTGAGAAGTTTCCCGTAATATCTAATTAGTACTACAAACAAATTTAAGGATAGAAGAAACTTGAGACAAATGAACAGGTAAATATTTTATCACAGAGTACGAATAGGCAAGGCAAAGGAGTAAGACTTAAATACCAATGGTGGGTATGGTAGTAACGATCTCTCCAAGTTTGAGCTTGTATAGAATTGTTGTTTTCCCAGCGGCATCAAGACCAACCATCAGAATCCTCATTTCTTTCCTTGCAAATAGCGCTTTCACCAGCCTTGATATTGCTATACCCATTGTTGCTCTACTTTATTCAACCAAATATATACGATTAAATCGAAAACCAAACCATAAAAGTAAAAATCATAAACTTGAATCAGTTCAAAGAAAGACAAGATTTATTTTACACACCTTCAAAAATTGGAGAAGGAACAAGCCGTGACTTGGCACTCCAGAGGGCTGAGAACTTTAGGGTAGCAGAAGAGACGATATATGCTCCACGTATAATATGGGAGTAAGGCATAAAGGTAATGGAGAATTGGATTCGGATGAGTTTTGTAGAAGAAGAATAAAGGGTACTAACTTTATGTTACTTTCGGTGTGGCAAATCGAATTTTGCCATGAATTTGCAGTGATTCTTGTACCCAAATTGTGCTAGAAATAGAATTTTAATGGGTCCCCTAGTGTGTGAAAAGTACATAAACGATGAATTGATAATACTTCAGGACCACGAAACTCAGAAGGCCCTTAAGTTAATTAAATTATACGCATTAAAGATGTTGAATTACATTCATATTAAGATTCCAAAACCAAAAGAAGAAAGCATGGCTGATAAATACACCACCAAAATATTCAAGAAACAATCGAATATATATATTTATATATATAACGCTGATAATTACTTTTCAGAAATGGCATTCTGGGCTGATTGGAGGGAGGATGCGACAGAAGCTGCAGCGTTAGCCAAGACACCGCCACTGGTGGGATGTAGCTGGTGAATAACCTGCACACTCTTCTGCTCTTGCCCTTGCCCTGCTGATGACCGATAGTCCTTTGTTTCCACCGCTGTTTCAACTGTACCTTGTGGATTTGTTGTAGTTTCTGGTTGATTCGTAGTCTCAGCCTTCTATCAAAATAAATAAATACGATTAATGAAATTCAATTAAATAAAAGAACATAGAAATTTCTTCAAGGGATCAACATTTCTGACTGTGACATATTATTAGAGTAATGGATCAGAGATTTGGTAGCCAACCCTGTTGTCAAATTGTGTACTCATGTTGAAGGTTAACAAAGATTATAAATTCAGATTGAACTGAAAACTAATGGATGAAGAATTTATATTAGATGCTGCAACTACAATTATTTCTCTCTCCCTTGTTTCAAGGTTCAACGGGAATTTGTGGTTGGGTACTTTAGTCTTGAAGGGACATTTATTTAGCCTTAGAAGGAGGGCTGATCCTGAAATCCTGCAAACACCTCGCCCATGTCAACCTAATATTTTCCAAAGCACCTCACAATTGCTCCCATACTCCCTCCATAAATTAGTAAAAGTGATTCTTGGCATCCACATGTTACCGTAGACCAACTACTGTCTTTTACAAATACTTTGTTGTCTAGTTGTAAAATAAAAAATATAAATAAATAAATAAATAAAGTATTAAATTGCTTCTTGTGCTAGCATGAACTCAACCCAGGGCAACATAATACTTTCATATCTTCCAAGTAAACAGAACAACCGAAAGCTGATTTCTCAACAGCTCTGGCTGAACATTTGAAAGAATAAACAGAACTAACAGACTGTAGATATGATATATGGCAAGAGGTGCAAAGATAACTATCTAGCTAGGTAGATCAAATACAGAATACATCCTCAAAATGAGACGATTGAATCAGTAAGTCATAAGAGGTGACCCACTGCAATGGACATCGGAAACATCAGAAAGCCTTTGCCTTGGTGACAATGTTGTGATGCCAGCAGCATCAACATCGACATTCACAATATTTTTCCTTTTTTGAGTTTCCGAACTTGTTCTTTCTTCTGACAGTTCAGCGATGGGACTCAAGGGCGCTGCTTCCTTCTGGTGAAGGGACACAATGGCTTGAGCTTCAGCCACCACTGATGCATCATCGTCCACAGCATACAGAATCCTTTTAATTGCTCCTACAATCTGCAGACAGAACAAAATTCACTGATTATCACTTCATGATACCAGTTATGCAGTTCTAATGCCAACAAAAGATATAGCCAAGAGAACAGTACAGGCAAATGCTCAATCTCAGAACTCTGACACAGAATCTCGATATCTCTCAACTTTGCAAAGTAGAAGTCCCTCTCCTTCTCAAGGCTATCCACTGACAGCTTCAACTCTGTTATCTGTATAAGAGAGGTAGTATTAGAAATCCCAATGTTGTGAAGTCAAAATATTCCACATTACCTTTACATGAAATGTCTACCTGTTCATCAAATGCTGGCACTACAGCAGAAGGCTGTGAGGTCTTAACAACTTGGGTTGTAGGATTGACAGAAGATGCATCATGTCTTCGAGCATTGTGGGAGGACTGAGCCTTGGGGGCAGCTGTCGCACCTTTGGTTGTAGATTGTGATGGTGCAGATTTTTTGCTTGCTTCCTTTCCTCCCTTGCAAGCCTCTCTCCTTTCCAGTGGATTGTAACTAACAACAATTATAAAAACGCATTCAGTTAAACATTCCTCAAAATTGACAACCATAACCCAAAAAACCTAGTTAATCTCCAGAAAGAAACCAAGAAGTTTGTCAAGTGTCAAAGATTGAAGGACTGAAAGACCACAACAGCCTTTTTATTTTTACCATTTAAATTCAAGTTAGCATAATTTTCAAGAGGAAAACAACAAATATGAACACAATTGAATTCCAAACTCTGAAAACCCTTGAAACCAGTACTAATTTGGATTTTTATTAAATACCATTCATATAAGTTTACCTACACGGACACGAATTGATATTGAACACACTGGTTGGAAGAAGAAATGGAATTTGAAGGGGAAAAAAGGTTCAAAATCTTTAAATGAATACAAAAAGAAAGGAAAAAACCAAATAATTGGTAGTGTATTCAGAAGTTTTGCTTATCAGACAACCAACAGTTCAAAACTGACTCCAGTAATCTAAATGCCACCTTAATATTCTTTGACAAACACAATACCAGCCTTACAAGTTCCAAGTGCATCGAAAAGGCAACCAGAGCTGTTCTATTTGACCAATAATCTTCAAGATACAGCAAAAATAGCCAAGTTTAATGACATTTTTGTTGAAAAGATACCTGTGCATGAGACCTCCGTTAACAGAATCGCAGTATCTCTTCATCCATTGCATGAACTCCAAATTATCAAGTGGCCTTCCTTTTATCAGCTTGTTAACATTTACGTGCTAAGTTCGAAGATCACAATATAATTAGAAAATAAAATGAAAAAATAATATCATTGCATAAAATTGAGAAAAAGAAATTTAACGCTGTAAACGATGAGTCGGCGAATTCCAGATGTAAAGCACAAAAAAATAAAAATCAGCTAGAACAAATTAATGAAGTAACCAAAGAAACATAGATAGGTAAAAGAAATATAAACCTTAGAGATCTTAAGTTTGTTGAAGACATCTTGAAGGACCTTGTAGTTTTGGATCATCTCGTACTCGCTTTTGGCATCGAAATTGACCTTGTGCATCGGCACCATCCCTGGATGCACGGAATCCATTAGCTGACAGTGAACGGCTCCGGAACAAGCCTGAAATTTCACAGATCCAAACAAATCCTTCACTATTATAACCAAAATTATAATATAACAATAATTAGAGCTAGAATTTGAAGATAAATGAAAAACCTCTTCGACTTTGGAGAGATTGAGTTGAAGAGTGGAGTTGATCCAAGCGAGGATCTCCGATCTACCAACGAAATAAGCCGAGCCCATCATTCCGATATTCGGCGCCAATTCTTATTTCTCTGTTTCGCTGTTTTTTTTTTTTTTTAGCGGAGTTGAAATGAAACCTCTCTCTAACTCTAACGTCTCTCCAATTCTAGAGAGAGAAGGGTTTTAAGATGAGTGGAGAGCGGGACTTCTTCAATTCAAAATAAATTCTCCCCAAACAGTCCAAACCGGCTGTCAGCTCCTAGTGGGCCTATTAGGTTATTGGACCGCTACGGATTTGGACTCGACTTCCTTCAGACACTAAGCCGACGCCCACGCTCACGCCCAAAGCGGTCCAATATCATGCTTTTTCTGTAGCCAATCATCCCACTATTAATCATATTATCATGTAACACTCATATGGTCTAGTGTCAAATGCCTAATAACAGATGTCATATACAGGGCTGGGCACATCCAACTCGAGGGTTTAGATTTGACCAAAAATTTATTAGATCAATTTTGATTTGAAAAAATTAAACTGTAATAATTAAATAAATTTTTACATTAAATTTTATACAAATTAACGTAACTAATTCAATTCAATAATTGTAAAAAAAAAAAATTATATTTGATAATTTTTTATTAAATAAAAATTAAAATTTTATATTTAATAATTTTAGATTTGATATTCTAATAGTTAAATTTTTTTAGTTAGATTATTTTTTGTCCTAGTAATAAATATAATTTAATGTAAATTTTATAATTAAATTTATTTTTTAAAACTTAAAGAAAAATATATTTTAATATATACTTTCTAATTAAATTTATTTTAAACTAAAAATTAAATATAATTTAATAAAATAATTAAATTTTAACAATATTTTATGCTCGTGACTAAACTAATAAATTAATATAAATTAATATTCAATTTAAATTATTTTAATTTAAATTTTATTATTAAATTAAATTAAAATTAATAATTTTAGATTAACTTATATTGAATTTGTCCACACCCGATAGATGGACGGGCAATATTGATGACTCAAAAACAGTAAAGTGAAATAAATTTTGCCTTATTCACACCCAAAAAAACAAAAAAAAAAAAAAAGGCAACGAATGACGACGCTACATCACGTGACACTTAAATAATTCAGCCATTTGGCAAAAGGTCTTATCACTGATACGTTATTTCAAGAACCAAACATGCCTCATTGACAATTTTTCTAAAGTTGTGTCTCATTAAAGAAATGGCATTGCTTTTCACACGACATGATAGAAAATGACAGTTACATAAAGCAACTAACAATGTTATGCGACTTCAATAGTGTCCTTAATTTTTATTAATTGGGGTCAATTATTTGCACAAAATTAAACCCGACCAAAAATCCCAACAAATATATGTAGTCATTACTTTCGTAACATTGGACCACCTCATAATCCGACACACGTGCGTAAGTAGTCAAATATAAGAACTGAATTGAGGCAAAAAAGGGGGACCCAATAAAAAACTGCAAAAATTAATCAAACCCAGTTAACTAAAAGTTCTATCATTGGTCAATCATACATACATGTCTCTCTACAAATGGCTCCAAATTTGTGCTTATTCATCAGTGAACATAGAAGCATGGCGATGGTGAAGATGGGATTTTCTCGAGAACTTGGAGGGCTTCTTTCATGGAGGGTCTCTTTTGTATGATAGGAGATGCACAGCTGTAGCCTAGCTTGAAGCAGGTCAACAAGGACTCTTCTTTGCCTTCAAAATCAGCCCGTATTGCTACATCGGCGAGCCTCAAAGCCCGGTTCTTATCTTCCACCACAAGCCCATTTCCATGGCCCAATTCATCCACAATTAGGACTTTTCCTGTTATCAGCTCAAGCAATATGACCCCAAATGAATACACATCCCACTTAGGATTAGGCTTGAGGCTCCTTAGTGACTCAGGCGCATGGTAAGGTGAGATGCCTCCGAGTGAGCTGGGACTTGGGCTTGGGCTAGGCCCAGGTCCAAGGTCTTGGAAGCTGTCCCGTGAAGCCGTAGACCTCTTGCTTCCGAAAATTCGGGCTGATCCTCCCGCTTTGGAGCTTGTTTCGCCGGTCACAAGCCGTTCAAGCCCAAAATCTCCGATTTTAGGCTCCATATCGGTACCCAAGAGAATGTTGCTGGGCTTCAGATTTCCATGTATATGCTTCTTCTCGTGAAGGAAGGACAGTCCACGGGCTACCCCTTTTGCAATCTTGAGTCGGGCATCCCATGGTAGATGACAAGGTGACGAGCCCACTTTCCCTGGAAAATCCAAAGTCCCAAATTAGCATTATTAATTATGATTAAGGAGTCGTACGCATCGACGTGAA
Source organism: Swietenia macrophylla (assembly GCA_032401905.1). Lineage (NCBI taxonomy): Eukaryota > Viridiplantae > Streptophyta > Magnoliopsida > Sapindales > Meliaceae > Swietenia > Swietenia macrophylla. The sequence goes on along the minus strand of CP135560.1, from coordinate 6,110,632 downwards.
CAAGATAGCAAAACTGCGACAAGGACGGTGTCGCTGGTCATTTTCAAAGGGAAACTAGCCTGTTCGGGAAATAATGGGTACGTGTATCGCCATCAAACGCCGTGGGGCTAACGATAAGCCAATAAGAGTACAACACCCCCCAAACAGTTGACTTCTTTCATGCATTAAACGACAAGTGTTCGGGTACAACTACTCCTACCACCGTCAAATCTAGGTCCCTAGTGCACTTTAGAAAATATCATAGTTGTATGCTAATGTGCGCACAATTGCCCGAAAGGAGAGGGAAGGGAAGAAACAAAACTTACTGTAACGAGCATTGGCCAGGCTACCATTTGGGACAAAATCATAGATGATGAGCTTCTCGTCAACCCCCCAATAGAAGCCTCGAATGCGAACCAAATTGGGGTGCACCAATTTAGCTATGACTCGGACCTTGGCCTCGAAATCCCTGAACCGGTCGACGCTATTCTCACCAATTCTGCGAACCGCAAGTGCAGAGCCATCTTCAAGAACTGCCTTGTACATTATGCTGGAACCAGATGCCCCTAGAATATAAGCTGAAGCTTTGAGCAAAGTCTCAAGCTCAAGTTCCTTGTCTCCATCAACGGTCACTAGTGTCCCTATCTTGTTTTGCTGATTATGTCCTTGCTGCCGTTGATTGTCGTGACTTTTTCGACCACTCTGGTAATTTTCTTCGACATCAGAGACTGAGGTATCTGATTCCTGGTCACCGTCTCCTTTCTTACGTAAACACGACCACCTTGTGAACCCTCTTGACTCTGAAGATGAAGATGACGATATTGACAAGGTATCTATTGCTGCATTTGCTTCTTTCTTGAGTGTAGATTCAATGCTCTTTCTTTTTATGAACTGGTAGATGTAAAAGAAAACGACAGCCAAAATTCCAATTCCTGCAATATCTCCAATGACAATTCCGATGATAGTTCCTGGCCTGAGCCCTCTTTGTCTTTCTTCCTGAGTTTTAGGGGCTGATCCAGGAGAGATGTTTACTGGGGATGAGCCTATGACCTTGGGAATTGCAGCAATTGCAGGAGGAGAAGTTGGGGCAGAGATATTAGGAAGATAAGAAGGTGAAGAAGGAATTGGACATGGATTCTTTGTTAGTGCGCCACACAGATCAGGATTCCCAGAAATTGAAATCCTTTCTGGATTCATGAAAACACCAGATGCCGGAATTTCCCCGGTAAGGTTGTTGGATGAGAGATCAATTGTGGCATTACCTGGAATTTTTTCACCGAATTCTGGTGGAATGTCTCCGAAAAGTTGGTTGTAAGAGAGGTTCAGGTAACGAAGACTGTTGCCTCCAAAGTCAGGAGGCAAAGATCCATTGAGAAGATTTGAAGACAGATCTATAACTTGAACGGAGTTAAATCCACTAGGAAGACTATCAGAGAAGTAATTATTCTTCAAAGAAACAACGGTTAGATTTTGCAAAGTAGTAAGATTGACAGGTAGCTTTCCCGCCAAGGCATTATCAGAGAGGTTAAGAAGTTGAAGATTCTGTAACTGTCCCACTGTTTCTGGTAACTGACCAGAGAACAAGTTGTTTGATAAATCAAGAAACTGAAGCCGGGATGCATTGAACAGAGAGAAAGGAATAGACCCATTTAGAGAGTTGTTGGAAAGATCAAGGTTTTGAAGGAATTCGATCATGCCAAGATCGGCAGGGATTGAACCAAGAAGCTGAGAGTTTGGAAGAGTCAAGCCAGTTACACGATAGTAAGCGTCGCCAGTTCCTGAAGCCGCGCATGTAACTCCATTCCATGAACATGGAGTCACATCACCGTAATTCCAGGTTTCAAGAACGCAAAGAGGGTCACTGATGACTGAGTACTTGAATGAAAGCAAGAGCAGACCGTCTCTGTTTAGCCCAAAAGATTGAACAACAACTCCAAGATAACCAACTAAAACAGCAAGAACTCTCCACCATAAACGGAGATTAATACTAGATGACTTCATGATTTCCCAAACTGATACCACATCTCTACTATGAAAAACCAGAGAGAAAAAGAGAGAGAGAGATGAGAGAGAAAGCGAAAGTGAGTTTATGACGGTGCAGAGACCATGTGAGGAAGTTGTTAAAAGAAATAGACTCAAGGAGGGAAGTGAAGGGAAACGCAGCAGGCACAGCTCACCAAACCAAAACTTCTTTCTACCAAAATAAGGGTTTTTTTTTTTCCTAGAAATTAATGATTAAATGCCATCACCGTTGTTTTTGTATCTTCTTTTTGCATTGCTCTCATTTAAGAAACAGGAAAATGTGATGCGGATAGCATCTCGGCTACAAGACACCAGGGTGGGGTTGGGAAGTTGCAGTTCTCCCACTCTTAGATTGACTTTACAATGCTTTGTTTTTTAATTCCCCTTTGCATTATTATATTACTCACTTCAGTAACATGAATTGAAGTCATCATATTGATATTTTAACAATCTTAGGCAATAGGTAAGAGTTGGACAAATATAATGTACTCCCTTCCCAGTTCCCCCTAGGGCCAGAGGTCAGCTAAATCAAATCAATGGTCAATTTTATTTAATAATCGATGATGGTAGCATTTACAATGGCACGGCATTGAAGGCAAATGCAACATCGTTCAATTAAGCCTAAAATACTATGCAGTACAAAAGAGTAAAGAAAAACCAGGTACCATGAGTTACCAAATAATTATATCATCCAGTTGGGAAATTAATTTGGGGGGTCCCAAACGGGGCCCGATGTTGTTTCATCCAAGTATCATTATTGAGTACATATGAAAATTCTTGGTCTTCATTCATTGCTCCACTTTTTGAAAATTTGGGTAGCAGGTACGCTCTCTTGGGATCTGCCTCTAATCACTAGGCTTTAACCCAGTGGTGACTTTACTTTGTGGGGATTTTTAGCTCTCAGAAATTGATATGACCATGCCCCTAGCAATGAGCTTGTCACACTTAAAATGTAGAATTATTGATATCTTCTTGGTTTAATTGATGTCTTGTAGTAAACAGCAACTTCGATTTGATGATTGATGCTATTCAAATAATTCACTTAACTAGTAAAATTATTCAAAACCCTGTAAAGTTTAAGGATTAATGGCTCCACATCAAAAGGGTAAGTTTCAATTGATGTGAAGTCTCATAATATCTATGGAATAAAATCCAGGTGCACACTTGTTTTTGAGTTGATTGCAAACGTTTGGTATCGAACAAATGATATCACAATAGACACACACGACAAGCTAACGAGCTAACCTAGCCACCCCAACCAACAAAACCTAGCAAGTCATGTTCTGATGTTCTTTGAGAACCCAGATGCACTGGAACATTATGCTTAAAACTCTCTGTTACGATTCCATCAGATTTGTCCTGTTTTTGACGGTGGACAAAATCAGGCAGAATATTTTACATCCGTATGGAACCTTTGTGTGAAGTTCCAATGCAGATCATAGATTTGCAAACGGCTTTATTGGCAACGGTGGAGTTTTTGAGACCCTTGACAATGGGGTTGGTTGGATTTTGTGTGATCAGTGCAGAAATGCTGCTGAGTTTCAGACTTTCAACACATGGTAATGCATTATCTCATCCATCATCATCCGATTCTTTTTGTTTTTAAAATGGCGGGCGGCAGCTTTTAGGTTTTTACCCACCTGATTATAAAACGGTTAACCCATAAAACAAGTAGGTGAACCTCCTTGATTATGATAACAATTCCAAGATTAAAAGACCCAGAACCACTTTGTTTGGTAGCCCATTCACTTCGCATGCAATATAACCAAGATTAGGAAACTCTCCCTTTCTTGTACGGTATAGAAATTGTCCAAAGAGAAACATTGATCACATTATCATCAACCATATTGTAGAATAGTGCAAGTATACTTTGCAAATAAGCAACGTCTCTGGTTTACTAGATCATTTCTTCTTTCTAGTGAGCACTCCACCGTTAAAATATATGTAAGCTTCTTCATCCTTCTTGCTTACAGAAATACCTTTCTATTTCTAATGGAAAAGCTCTAAAGCATTGAACTTTCTTTCGTTTGTGTGTAAAGCTGGTAATAAAACGAGTGAGGTTAACAATGGGAATTGGTCCATGACTCTTGCTATAAACATGAACAAGATAATAAACTTTTGGAAAGGTCAGAAGGAATGCTGCAGGGCCTGTATATGTTCGGGATTCTAAATACCATTTTTTAATTAATATCCAAAAGCTTAATCTAGCATTTTAGTAGCCTTAGGTACAACTTGAATCCAAACACGACCTCGTTTTCATCTGAGTTGTCTCCTAGATCTAATGTTGCAGGGGGAAACGTGAATGCCAAGTAAAAACAAGGCTATTAATATGTACTCAGTTTTGTAGGACTTGCTTGAACGTCTGAGCTTTCTGCTTTTCTTCACCCCGAATGAGCGGATCGTGTTCCTTTCTTTTGTTTGGACGCGAGTGCAGAATCTACTATTTGCAAGACATGATAATTCATTAGAAAAACAAAAGATACGAACCATCTTCAGAATGTTTTAACTGCTAGATGATGAATCCTTCAATAATTGATCTCTTGAATCCTGAAAATAGCCACTCCACAATGCAATCACCATGCGGGCAAGACCAGTAATGTTTCTGTTGTTATGGGGCTCCGTTCTCACCATGTTTCAATATAGTCATTCAATTTTTTTATTTGCAGCGGCTCGCTCTCCCTCTTTTTTAGACAGGTTAGTTGGAAGGTCTCTACTCCGAACACCGCGGTTTGACATCATATTAGACGCTGGTAAGTATTTGTCATCTCTTGTATTCTCCATTGTTACGTTATCGTTCGGCCTAAGCTTATTGTTGACTCTAATGTTAGGTTATAATATTGAACTCTCTCTCTCTCCTGTAATAACATCGAAAGACCTTTGTTCATACCGAAACAACCGACTTTTGTTCATGGGAGCAATAGTGATTTGGGGTTGGGAACCCAACATTTAGATAGAAAAGGTTGGACGACATTGTCAAAACAATGTATCAATGGATGCATACAGATACATTAAAGACTCTGTGCATGAGTAGAATTAATGAAATCCTTCTCCTATGCAGCGGTGGGTGGGTCAAAGGCGCCTCTGCTTTGGTCATGGAGAACCATTCCTTCCATCCACTCATTGCTTAGTGGGCACCTTACTAAGACCGACTTTTATCACTTGCAATGACAAAAAAGTCAGTTGAATCTCGTCAAAAAAGCTAATTTCAGCTGTAATCCACGTGCTTTCCCATTAATTAATTTTATCTTTCGCGAGTAAAATCAGACTCGACGGAGGGAAACAGATAAGGATTTGAACATCGAAGTTTGGGAATCTACTGGCTTCAGCTTCGATTAATGCAGTCGCAGTGAATGAGAAGACATGACACAGCCGACACCCATATAATGAGGCTTGACTCAACCGGGTCAATCGGCAACGTTTACTATTTGTCTATGAACCTGCTGCTTCTCCCTCCCTTGAAGCAGCAGCCTGCAGCTTGTTCGTGAGCACCAATGGCTGTTTTTCTGCGTCATTTTGTCTTGTGTTGTTTCCATAGATTGCGATTAGGAAACTTTGGAATAGAATTTATTAGAGAATCAGATTACCATGTATCCAACTAAAATTATAGGGAACAAATTCCATTCCAGAGAGAATAAAGTGATCCTTCTGAGTTGTAATGTGATCGCCATTAATGCATTTACACAGGTCAGATATTCCAACCTCAAGAATTCCAAATTTTGTTATTTACGAGCATGAAAAAGTGGTCACGTGTGTTCATCATCCATCCACGTGACAAGCCCTACTAAATAGTATAAAGTGCTTGAGACTCAATTGGGTTTCCCGGTTGTAGCATTACCATGTTAATGAAATATCCATGACAAACAGTCACCGGATAATAGAGCATGCAGTTCAGTTTGATGGGCCTAGATTTCAGCCCAATTACGAGCTCATAGTTCACCGTAAGGGCAGCCTTAACCTTTCAGCAACACCGTCAGTCCGTAAAATGATCACAGCATTTCACATCTATAATTTTTTTCTACGCCCAGCGAATCTTGCAGGACTGAAGGGACTAAGATCAACAATGCTAGCACGGCCATCCATCACAAGCTCGGCCAAAGCAGCCCCAGTGGCAGGAGCATTTAGAATACCCCAGCAGCTATGCCCAGTTCCCACATAACAATTTTTAATGCCTGGAATCTCGCCAATTACGGGCACACTATCATCTGTACATGGCAAGAAACATGCTTGCTCTGCCTTCACTTGTGCCTCTGCTTCCCCTAAATGGCTTGAAACGGTCCTAGCCACCCTCTTTAGCATCTGTATAGAAACAGGGTCACCAGAAATTGTCTCAGGATCATCTGGAACCTCTTGCTCTGATGACATCCCACACAAGTACACCTCCCCTGAAAATATGATCAATCAATTTATAACAACTTTGAAGCTTCCACGGGCTATGTATAGAATGAATACTTACTGTGGAAGAGAAACAAATAAAATCATATTGATTTGTTAACACTAGCAACTTACAAGAGACAATTAAATAAAGTAGATACAAGTCCACATGTAAAAGAGAGGACAGTGTAGCATCTTTGGTGTGGTAGATCGTCAATACTGTTAAAAGGTAAAAGCCACTAAACCAAGGCGTGGCTACAGCAACAAGCTTGCACCACAGTCATCAAACCTCAGGCAAAAACCAACTAACAAAACCAAAGTCTAAAGACAAAAAACAGATACTTAAGGTCATATCTTCAAAGACACAAATGCCAGTGTAAATCCAGGATTGAGTCCACAAAGAAAGGAAACAACCACAGCAGTCACTTGAAAATGCCATTAATACAAGAACCAAGATGAAGAGAGCCAATAAAGAACAAAAACAAGAAAACATATCTGTGTGCCTTAACTCAATGGAGATGTAGAGTTCTAAAATTTCAGGCCTTAAGATGGTAACATATCATTACTAAAGTTTATTTCATTCAGTGTCTTCTTCTTCTATGATTAATGTAATGTGCGCCCCCTTGTAACCAACAATCTAATATCTCGGGAAAGGGAAACTTTTGTTTGGTCTGCAGCACCCTCCACCATCCCAGTCATCAAGAACAAAACTTTATCGAGACAAGATTACACTATTAACAATGTCTATTATATATATAACGGTCAAAGTGCAAGCAAGAAGCTCCTTATCATCACAATTTTGCTTCATAAAAGCAATGGCACCTCTACAATGAGTCTCAGATAGTTTAAAATTGCATAACTAGATAACAAATTAATCTAGTCTTTCCGATCCAATTTTGTTTGCTTTCCCACAATTAGATTGAATATACTTGGAAAACAAAATTGCAATTGTCATCTGCTAGGTCAAAAGTTTTTCGTCAAAATGATTAAAGAATTGCACTTAAATGCTATCCAAATAACTCAAAAATTTTCGTACTCAGATAATAATTATGGTCAATACTCCCTAACACTAGCTAATGCTACTTTTTGCATGACAACCTTTAACTCCTAGCCAAATGTACAAAAATTTAACAAACCCAGAAACCAATGTGATCATGAAAGCATAAACTCATGCTAAAAAAAATACCAGTGGGACGAGGATACACTTCAGGGTCCATAGGCTTGCCACCCCGAGCCGGATAATAGCTCAAAAACAGTGCATGTGGCGTTATAGCATCAGCCTCTTTCGGCTCCAAGACGATACTATGCGCCTTGAGTCCAGATACTCTAAAAATCGATGCCAACGTTTCGAATTTACCAGACCAAGGCCCGAGCGCCAAAACGACAGCATTGGATTCAATAATTCGCCCACCCTCTAGTACCACCGACTCAACTAGTCCTCCTTCACCAACCCCCACGTTCTCAACTTTAGCTATCACTAGCTTCAACCCATAATCATTCACAGCTTTATTCAGTAAAGTTTTCGTAAATAACTGTGGATGAACCTGAGCTGTGGTCTGCGTCGACCCGATTGTTCTCGGGCTTTTAGCTGGGCCATCGACCCACGACGGGAGAAGAGAATTAAAATTACCTGAGGGAACGGTCTGCGATTCGGTTACGGTGAGGCTGAGAGTGGTTAGTGGTCGGTAACCGTAATTTTCTGGTCCATTGAGTTCTTCAGAGAGCGAACGGTGGAGATTGAAGCTCGCCCGGGCTAAGGAAGAGAGTGGCCCACCGTCGCACCAATCAAAAGCGAGGAATCCGCCAGCTTTTCCGGAGGCGGCACATGCCACAGAGGATTTCTCAATGAGTGTGACGGCGGCGCCATTTTTGGCTAAGAAAAAAGCAGTGCAAACCCCAATGATGCCGCCTCCACAAACCGCCACACGTTTTTTTGACTGGTCATGGTCCATTGCGTGCGACGGTGACGCTGAGCAGTTAACCAAGGTGGTCGTCTCGGATAAATTTCTAGAGCTTCAGGGTTGTCGGAGAAACAAAGAGAGCGTACGAGCTGGTGATGGGGCCGAGAATAATGTCGAAGCCATTTTTAGTGTGTAGAACCATCCGGAGCTGACACGTGGATTAACGCACGGAAGGAGAAAGGTATTTGGGTCATGGGCTTGACACCCATTTGAGAGGAAGCCCACCTAAATTAACCCCAGCCAATTCCTAAACACTTACACCGCACCTACTTGCATTGCTAGATTTCCACCACGATTCATCGCCAACGCCTACACCATCCGCCCCACCTTTTTTTTAACTTACCTTTAAGCATTTACGTGGGAGCGATTGAGCAAAGGTGACAATTTTTTAATATGATTTGTTAAATTAATTCGAATTAAATATAAATTTATAAATTTAAATTAATATAAAATAATATAATTATTAAAATAATAAACATAATATAAATACAATTAATAATTATATCAAATTTAGATTCGAAATTTTTAATATGTAAATTTATTTATAATACAATTAATTATTTAAATAATTATAATATATTAATTTATTTATAAAATTTTAATTATATTTATTATATTTTAAAAATATTTAATTGTATTTAGAATAAAATTAATTAATATTTGTGTATAATATCATAAATATTATAAAAATATATTACAACATGTATAATATTAAATAAGTAATATAATTATAATTTATTTAACTATTTATTATTCATATCGGATTAAAATTTTTAATTTTTTGTGTGATTATTAAATAGATTATATTCAGATTACTTTTTATTCAATACGGTATAAATATAACTTGACACAAATATTATACGATAATATGAATTGTTACTCATAATGTTAATTAATTTTATTTAATTATATATTTTTATTAATATTTTATAATTTTATATTAATAAAATATAATATAAAATTAATTAATAAATTTTATTAGCGCCAAGTGGCAGGAGGGAGATATATTCTTCAGTTTTAACATCAGCGAGAAGTCGAATGTTAACTGTTCAGCCCTGGATGCGGGCTGATAAGTTGAAAGTTGGGTCTAAATAGTATCGCCCCAAGTTGAAATTAATCTATTATGCCCGTGTAAAGTTCAGTCCACTAGAAAACTAGTTGGGCTTTAACATGGGCTGGGCATATCGATATTCTCCACTTAAGGCTCGCACATCAAAAGCTGATCAGGGCTCATCTCACAGCGCCATTAACCAATCCACTTCTTTCTTAGTCATTACTGTCGTTACGTAGGAGAGCTTAAGACTGGCACTAAGCCGACAACAATTCCACAGATCGATTAGCTTCTCAATCCAATTCTAGGTGGAATTGTTATTGGTTTTGTCTGTCACTAATGGATAGAATAATTAAATAATTTAAAGAGGCAACAAGTAATTAGTGCTAAGCAATTCCACCACGTTAATTATATTTAACAGTTTAAGCTAATCCCCTTTTTGGGCGTTTAATTAATTTAATGAATTAATTATTATTTATTTAGATATTTTATGAAGGTTTGGTTTGATTTACTTGGTTTTAAGACAAGCATAAGAGGCAATGGCTTATTAATAAAATTAGGGTTTTGTAGCTTTTTCTTATCCATTCTCCAATCACAATCACGGCCAATGATGTTGTGATTCCAATTGGCCTTGTTTGCTTTATTTTTCTTGGCAACTTGGGTTTTCTTAACTGTTAATTATCCTCTGAGTTGTTAACCATCCTAATCAAATAGAATTTTGTATAAGGGGTCGAACAAACAACTTGTATACAAATTTAATCGAAATTTTAGCATTTTAAATTTTTATATTTTATTTTAAAATATTTTATAAATTATTTTAAATTATTAAATAATAAAATTTTTGAACATAAGATACCATTGAAGGTAAAGACGGGCAAGTTCATTGTATAAATAAGATCAATAGTTATTTGTCATTATCAGTCAGACAAAAAAGGAAATCCAAATAACAACAAGCAGGCCTAAAAGCAGCCAGAAATGAACAAGGAGAACCAACCTAACAAGTAAATAACAGAGACACTGCTGCATCTTCCTCCACTGGAAGGATTTATCAATACGGTGTCGTAGAGGTGATTAATGAAGAAGTAATCCTTGGGATGATATGGATCAATATGAAGGAAGAGTGCGGAGGAAAGTGACCGCAGACCTAACCACAACCCACGAGAAGAGGTGATACATGGCTCCACCACATTGACTAATTGTTAGGCCCAACCCTGCCCTTTGTAATTTGGTTGGCTATTGGCTAAGCCTTTTTCGTTTGATTCTCCAACATTTCAACCGACTTCGATTTTAATTTTATTAGAGCAGACATTATCTTGTTGGTCCGTTTCGGATCCACTAATTTTCCTTACACTCAAGAAAACATTATCTTGTTGATAACTACTGTTCTTATCAACTTAAGAACAGTACTCTTTCAACTTAAGACTCAACTTTAAATGCTATTTTTGTTTATTATTGTTGTTGATTTGACTCAATTAATTGTTGTCTCAGACACTGCAAAGATTGTCGTTCGCAACATACTGACGTTCTTAACATCTGTTTTATTTTTCAAGAGATGAAGAAGTAAAAGTCAAGCACGAGAAATTAGTGTCAATACTTATGTTTAATTATGCAGTCTATAGTAATATATTTTCAAACTCAAGTTTAAGACAGAGATTATGAGAAGGTAATTGTCCTAAAAACCATGTGATTAGCCTTACAAGTGATCTTTATTCATAAAGTGGGAAGCAATGTTAGCCAATGAGATTTAAATTATAAAAATAAATAAGAAAAAAAAAAGAGAGATAAAATTAGATGAAGGAAAATGATCTCTCCTCATTAGTCATTACCTTAATTAATCATAATTAGAGACTTTCATTACTAATCAAGTGTATCACATTAATTAATCATAAGCTTCAAACACTAAAGCATTCATATTGAAAGGCTGAAAGCTCCACCGATCACTTTTCAAGATGCATGCATTATTAAAAAGAATTAAAGTAAGATAATTAAAGAAAGTGAAATCTTATTCCTCATTGTTATGCATAATGCGATACAACCCCAAAAGTTTAAATCAATTTATTTATTTATTTATTTTAAAAAATTTAAGTAAAAATAAAATAATTACAATCATGCCCTACATTAGTTGGTAAGTGGAGGTAATAATAAAATGGACTATCCAATCAATTAATCATCTTTTTACATTAACTTGCAGAATTAATAATATGCAGCATTGCTGCCCTAATTTATTGGGCACCATCATACCACCCCTTTGTAATTAACCTTATTTTATATATTTTTTATATTAAAATTTTTTAAATAAAATAATTATATACATGAACAGAGGGTGATAACTTTTGATCCGACCGTGAAATCAACATAAATTCAATACAAATTTAGTTCAAATTGATAGAAAATAACGCGTTTATTAAATAATTAATATAACATGATTAAGGTTTTATATTCAAATATTGTAAAGTATTAATTTATTTGTTTTATATATTTTATATTAAAAATTAGTTATATTTTTTACTTTTTAAAATTTTTTATTTATATATTAAAATAAATAAATTAATATTTAAACATACAATATTATAATATATATATAAATAGGTGAGTGACATAATTATTATTCGTTTAATATTCGTATCAGGTTGATATTTGTAATTATTATACATAATTAAGGTTTAATATTCAAATATTGTAAAGTATTAATTTATTTATAATTTAATAAAATTATTTTATATATTTTATATTAAAAAATTAGTTATATTTTTTTATTTTTTAAAATTTTTTATTTATATTTAAAATAAATTAATTAATATTTAAATATACAATATTATAAATATTATAAAGATATAATACAATATATATATAAAAAATAGGTGAGTGACGTGATTATTATTCGTTTAATATTCATATCGGGTTGATATTTGTAATTCTTAATACTAATTATTTTGTTATTTGAAATCAAATTAATTCTTTTGATCCGGGATATTATATAATAATTCGAATTGTAATTCTAAAAAATATAAATGTATTTCTTTCTTAGGTTAACACAGTTATGTCATATATTATAATGTAGTGGAATATAATTTAAGGTCACATCTCACCCACCGAACTCACAGTTTAAATCTGTTTTTTTTTTTTAAAAAAAAAAGTCAATAAATCTCCTAATTAGTGGGGCATTAAGAAAGCACATTAAGCTGAATGCAACAACGGCAAAAATCATTTTCCTTCACAGCTGCTTAGCCCGCAAGAATATAAAAAGCAAAAGCCACGTCGTTTCGATCCCTTCACTATTTCTAACTACTTTTTATCGAGAAACTAACATGAGCCGTTGGCTTGTGAATTAAAGAGTTTTTCGTATCGCACGGGACGACAGAAGAAAAGATAAATAAAAGAAGCAACAGCGGCGGCGTGGTACGGTCGATGCATTCGGCTTACGATAGCGGGAATCTTGGGATTGTGAAGGTATCAATCAACATCATCCCGTTAACGAATCCCCAAAATAGATGCTGTCTTTTTCGATAAACTCAAATTATTATTCAAAAAATTTAAATTAAATTAAAATAATAATATAATAAAAACAAAAGCAGTAATGCGTTATAGCTGGCAAAGTCCTTATTACGTGGCATCTTCGTCGCTTATCTCATTGACGGTTCTAATAGGAGACAGCAACACAGTAATTAACGTAAGTAAATTGCGGGGCCCACCCCGGCAACGCTTGACTTACCAGTTAAGGGGAAAACGACAAAGTGAAAGTGTGGCCTCGTTCAAGTAACCCAATGACGTGGCCAGAAACTAGGGGAACGGAACATGACCACGCTGGTGACAGCGGTGTCTGATGTTCAGCTATCAATTTTGGCGCCTACGTGGAGCCTGTTAGAATTCGACATGTATTGCTTGTACGAGGCAACTGTTGTTTTTGTCGCTATACGACACTGTGCTTGTTGTCACGCGTGTTTGACGTGCTGTCAAAATCTGGAATAATAATTCAGGAGATAACTGGAAGGTGGATGGCTTTCTGATTTGCTGGGCCATGTGTTCGGCAATGGTGAACCACAATTTCACTCTTGAAGGAGAATAGCGAACCACGTGTTTTGTACGATTACCGCAAATATCCCGTTCGTACAATTCTTTTAAGATTTTTTTAATAAGGATAGTGATATTTTTTCTCATAATTTTTGTTATATTAAATTATAATATTTATATATTTATCTAATTGATTAATTAATTGACAATCTACGAATCACGATTATGAATCCACCGCTCTGCTATACGACACCGTTTTCAAGTAATAAAAAAAATCACAACCGAAGGCAAGCCGCCTAGAATGTGGATAATCACGTGAGTTTACTTAAGGATAATAATTATGCAATTACGTTAATGTCCTCGTACTATTTGACCAGGAGGGGCGAAAGAGTGAGGGAATCGGCTGGACTGCTGCGGCAGAGGATGCAAATCGCACGTGTGTCTCTCTTGTAAGAAGCTGAAGCACGTGATAGAGGACATCGTGCACGTGATAGCGGACAAAATGGGCAACGGGGACCCGACAGCTGTTCCGTTGAAATGGCTACAAAGCCGAAAGTACGATTTCCCGCATCCGCCTTTTCTTTTTGTCGTTTTCTCGCTCTTTATTTTTCAATTGAATAAAAGGGATTAAGTCTAAGTAATATCCCCTTAAATATAATTACCGGACTGATCACTTGGGCGCTTAAAATATATAGCAATCGGGATGGATTACTCCGAATGGCACATGCGACCGACATTGGAACATTGTATGTAGATACGTGTTCTGTAATAAAATTAAGTATACAGAACACAATTATTACGTGATTTGCTGAATGTACACTTCATTAAAAGAAACCAAGGCTGCATGAAAACAGTCAAAATTAAAATTGGTGATAGTGAATGATTACTTATAATTAGGTCTGACAATTTGGGTTACAATGCCGTATTTGTATTGTGTTAAAATAAACTAATAAAAAATTAATTAATTTATTAATTTTAATAATAAATACAAATTTTAATTCGATAAAATTATTAAATAATTAAAAAATTATAATTATATTATTATTTTAATATTATTATTTATATATTTATATAATATTTATTATAATATTTTTTAAAGACTTAAAAATTTTATTTTAAATATAACTAAATATTTTTAAAAAAATTAATAAATATAAAATAATTTTTTTAAATAAAAATTATAAAATAAAATTATTAAAATAAATTATTACGATATATTTATAAAAATAATTAACTAGATTATAAATAAATTTACGTATCATAATTTTTAAATTCGAGTCTAATATGATTATTACTTATATTATATTACATGGATCATTTAATAATGATATTATCACACGTCTATAAATAGTGTTCATATTGGATTAATGAATTATGCTAAAAATTATTACCCATACTTATAATATTATATTTTATTATTATTTTTTCGGGTTTAAGATAATTAGTGTAATTCCATATATATGTGCGTGTAACTTTAATTTCATACTATTTTTGAACTTGATGTATTTATGAATTTTTTATTACTTTCATATTAATTATTTGACAATTTATATCTTTTAAATGATATCTAATTTTCTCATTTCATATTATTTGTTATTTACCTATTAAATAGTGAAATATTTTAATAAATTATTTTGTAAATTAGAAAAATTACAACGAACGTTGTATCACTTTAGGATGTATCCCAAATTTTAATTAGTATTATTCCACCAATTAATGTCATAAAAGCAAATCTCGCGTTCTGCCTACCGCCGACCACCGTAAGATACGGTCAAACTTTACCAAGCAGGTACGATGTACGAGTAACATAAACAGATACGGTTTTGTCAACCTTTTTGTTTTTTTTTAATCTCTAATTTATTTTTAAAAATTTTAATTAAGCTGAAAATTCGGATTAGGAAACTGCCGGGAAGGTCCCGGTGTTTGGGAGCGTGCGCCTGAAGGATATGGTTTGGAGGTAAAGGGCAGGGCAAACCGGAAAAGACGGGCATTCGCTAGTTAACTTAACGGATGGATGACTGACACGTGTGGGTGGCAGAGGCCGTTAATCTCCTGGCAGGTTTACAGGCTGGACTTGGCAGGAAAGCAGTAATGATTCACCCTCCGATTCGGCGACCGACGTTGTCGTTTTGTGCCAGCTCAGCAATCCCATGCGGTCATTTTTAGATTCTTATTTACTTATTTATTTTTTTAAAATGGTATACAGGCTGGCGTGTGCGGCCTCGGTCAAACTCAAGACTCCTAAATCAATCCTTACCCAACCGATGTCATGTTTATCCTCAGATATTAATTTAATTTAATTATTATAAATTATGGTTCTCCCTCCGAGTTTGGTTTGTCCCTATAACTTCCAGAATAGTAAAGATAGGACGATTTAAATATTGAGAAATCAAGTAAGTGGAAGATTTATCTAAAGCCCTGTCATACGCTCTCGCTAAGAGCGTGTCGTCACGGGCCCGGTTGAAAGACTTGTACGGTCGTGTACTAACGACTTGGAGGGGTTGTCCGTTTGTGAAGTTGAATTAAGAAACGGGGAGCGGCATGTTGAAACTTGAAACTTTTACCATTCAATGACACGTGGATGCTTTCATATGTCGTTGTTTAGTATTGATTGGTGTAATGCCAGATTCAAGTGCAACGTAGACACGTGTGATTAATTTTGAAATTTGCTCCTTTTTTTTAAATTAAAAATTAAAAATTATCATACATTCCTTTTAAAATAATAACAATATTTATATATTTAAATATGTGATTATTCATTTATAATCATCGTTTATGCACCCGATTAATATTATAAATTGTTATTGACGTTATATTCATCTTAAATCGAAAGAGATATTCGGTTATAATTATTATTAATAAGATAATTATTGATGTAATTATTATATTATTTATATATCATATATATGTTGCATAATTTATAACGTATATTTTAATTTTACGTGTAATATTATTTTTTTATAAGATCTTTAAATTAAAGATTTTGTAAAAATAAGATAGTTTTATTTTTTTAAAAAAATAAAATTAATTTTAAAAAATAGTGAATATTTTAATTATTTATGATATATGTATTGGAGATGTTTTGGATAACCAGAGCAGCAAGACGGGAATCATCTGAGCTTCACAGTGTGTTAACATCACAACTTTTATATAATTCAGAACATAAGCTGAGAATAATATTGTGCAATTTTTCTATTTTATGAATAACATTGAGAGTAATTATGAATAAGTTATAAATGTCACATGAATATATTCAACATAAGATAGCCCTTTATTAAATGTGAGATAAATATTTTTTAATTGAGATAATCGATCATTAATTAGATAATTAGTCTAATAAAATCTATAAAAAGTAAAAAATCATCATGATTCTATATTTTTCTTAATCTTATTTTTTCGTTTTAAATAAAATATTTTATTTTAAATATTATTTTAATTTAATATCAAAAATTTTTTATCTGATATACAATTTTATTACGTTAACATTATTAACGTGGTAAAAATATTTAATCAATAAAATGAGATAAATATATTTATTAATTATAAAATTTATTATTAATTTTTTTAATTAATTATTAATAAATATATTTTTTTATTTTTAAATAATATTGATATAATAAATTTTTTTTTAATATTTTAATATTTTTTTAGAAGGAAGGAAGAACAAAAATACCGAAAACTAAGGAGAGCAAATCTGTTTGCAACCAGCAAAGCAAGAATCTGTCTACAACAAAAGGTAATTAACGTGTACGCTCCAAAGTAAAATTGAAGTCAAATTCAAAATTAAAAGAGACATCCCGGCTCCGTGTAATAAACACACTTGAGGTCACATATGCGTTCTAACGGAAACAAAAAGGAGAGAGTGGAGTAGACGCTCCTTGACGAGAGACTCCGCAAAAAGAAGAAAAAGGAAAAGCACAGAGTTTTTGAGAGTGAACGACTCATCTAAATCAGGGCGACTGAACTTTTGACGCGTGTCCATCTCCAGCTGTATCCCAAACCCCAATTACCACAACTGCTTACCTGCAATAACCGGTACCCATAACGCTTTCTCATGCCAGTTATCACCTGCTACCCTTTCCCTCCTATATATATATATATATCCCCTCTCTGCTAATTTCCTAACATTGGTCTGGCTTCAAACAAATCTCTTCTCTCTCTAAGGCTCCTAACTGAAACTCCCTTGCATGCTCTAACGACCAATAAAATCGACAGTCGTTTTGTTTGTTTATGGCGTTTAATAGAAAGGAAGTTGATCGGATCAAGGGTCCATGGAGCCCTCAAGAAGATGATGCTTTACAGCAGCTGGTTCAAAAATACGGCCCAAGAAACTGGACTTTAATCAGCAAATCAATCCCTGGGAGATCAGGGAAATCTTGTCGACTGCGGTGGTGCAACCAGCTGTCACCGCAAGTCGAGCACCGTGCGTTCACGGCAGAAGAAGACGATATGATTTTACGCGCCCACGCTCGCTTTGGCAACAAGTGGGCCACAATCGCCCGCCTTCTCAACGGGCGTACCGACAACGCGATTAAGAATCACTGGAACTCGACACTAAAACGCAAGTGCTCTTCTGTAATGGCAGAGAATGGTAATTTTCGAAACCGTAACGGATACGATGGGGATTTCGGAGAAAATTTTCAGCAGCAGCCGTTGAAAAGATCGGTGAGTGCGGGATCGGGTATGCCGGTGACTACCGGGTTTTTCATGAACCCGGGTAGTCCATCGGGATCTGACGTCAGCGATTCCAGCGTGCCTGGTTTGTCATCTAATCGTAATATATTCAAACCCGTGGCGAGAACTGGCGGTATCGATGTTGACGTTAATATGGTACCCGAAACGACATCGTCGTCTAACGATCCTCCAACCTCACTGAGCTTATCCCTTCCCGGTGCAGATTCCTCGGAAGTTTCTAACAAAGTCTCTGAGTCAGCCCAGGCAGTAAATGCAAAACCCGTGTTGACTGATCCGGCGAGCTGCAGGGAAGAAAGAAGCAGTGATAGTGGGTCGAAGGGATTTGTGGGGTTTAGTTCTGAGTTTATGGCGACGATGCAGGAGATGATAAGGCAAGAGGTGAGGACATACATGGCGGCGCTTCAACAACAGAGAGGTGGCGCGTGTTATCAGGGCGGTAGCGGTGATGGGGTATTCAGAAATGTTGCTATGCAGAGGATTGGTTAGTGGGTTAATGAAAATGGAGAGAGAGAGAGAGAGAGAGAGAGAGAGAGGGCTCTTTTTTTTTTTTTTTTGCCCTTTTTCACCCCCCTTCTCTCTCCCCCTCTCTCTCTCGTTTACGGGAATAATTTTGGCGAATGTACAGATAGAGATGGAGATGGGTAAATTTCAGGGAGAGCTGAAATATGGTGGTCTTAGATTGAAGAGATAAACGAGAAAGCGAGGGGTTGGATTTTCGTTCAATCTTTGAACTTGGTCGTTAGATTTAGGGGACAAAAACATGCAACAAAATGAATATATATATTGCAATGGCGTAACACTGTTTTTATTTATACAATTGATGGTTAAATGTTTTGAAGTACGAATTTTTTTCTGGATATGATAAAAATTTGGCAAGGGATTATGGGCTTGAGCCTTTGAATACACAAGTACACGGAACCTTAGCTGAGAAATCTAAAAGCAGATGGATGTATTTCCATTGCAGAAATTTCTGTTACAGTGCTAACTCTTCTGGGTGTTTCTGTGATCAGAAATTGTTTGTCGGGTACTGGTTATTTAATGGAACAAGTGGGGAGGTATGTCCATTTTGTGAAATCAAAACCTCAGATATTTGAGTACAACACAGAGGGGGAGCGAGTAGGGCATTATTAAAGTTGTAGTTGGATGTTGAAATTAAACGCTGAGGAGAATTCATAATTGTTAGGCCGAGGTTTAGTTGACATGGTTGTTATTGCTGTGGTTAACACTTATAGATGATCATGTATGTTTCATTACTCAGATATTGTTATACCTATTTTTAGCTTGTGTTCTAACGGCATCATGAAACTGATTCTTCGTTTTACTACCATTCAATCCCAGAGCGACCTTTTGTTCGAAGCAGACATGTTCATACAAACAGATGCCACGATGCTGTACTGCTATAACTGAAATCAATATTGTTACCTGGGAAGCTGCTTTGCCCACTGAACTTTGCGTAACAAAAACAGTAACCCTTGTTAGATTGTTGGAGTCAACTTTGTACAATTCAAGAACCAAATTTCTTCCTAAATAGGTCTTGTAGTGTATCTGGGATTTTGACCATCTTTTTATACAAAACCAGTCAAACATATCGGGATCATCAAGAGATTGCTTATGCATCAATTAACTATGATATGAATAGGAGAAAAGAGGGAAAAAAAAACTAAGAAGAACAAGAAGGAAGTGTGTAGTGTATAGTTACAAAGGTGCAGCCTGTATGGTGTTTGTACCGGTTTTCTGTTTCTGCTGTAACCTGGATTTGAATTCATTCACCAAATGCTGTAAATCCTGTCGCCATGACCATGAGGGCTCATTCAGAGCACGTATAGAATTGAGGCAAACAAGAAGAGTGCCCCCTTCATGTAAAAGGACCTGTGTGTATACCAGAAAAGAGTAGTCAAGCAGCAGTAAGCTTTCATTAGAACCAGAACAGAACTTGAACTGTAAAATTGGCTAATCAAACTAAAATTCATAAAAGAAGTGACATATGGAGACACGAGGATGTAGCCTTTACATAGGCAACTTGGCATACATGATAAGTTTCTCCTTGTATTGAGTTGAAAAATTTGCTATATTACAAAAAGAAGGATCTGTTACTAGAAGGCCTCCTTTTTTGTGAAATCAAAAGCAATAGTAGGATAGGTAAAGTTTGTTGACGTCAAAATCACCAACAGATTTATAATTTCAAGCAATGAGGCCTGGAAAGTAAATTTAATTCATACCGTCAACCAAAGGGGCAGAAAGCCCAAGACAGATGGAAGAGAGGCCAAAACTATACAGGTTAAAGCAAGGGCTACACTCTGCTTGACCTGCAAGAATATGTGCTCAAAGAATCAACAATATGAAGGGCAGAAAATGACTAGGAAACATGACAAAATGATTAAGTACCAGGGAAGTCGTTTGGCGAGACTTGGCAATACAGAATGGAACGCCAGAGATATTATCCCGCAGCAGCAAGACATCTGCAACAGCTATAGCAGTTGCACTAGCCCGTTGAGCAAGTACAATTCCAACAGTTGCAGCAGCAAGTGCTGGTGCATCATTAATGCCTTCTCCAACCATAATCAAACCACCCCCTGTGGTTAAATCCTAAAATCTTTGAGTGAACCGGTTTGAGTTACACAATGGAGATAAATTATGGGACAACAAATTGAAATGGCAAACGGACATCTGATGGAAGGTAACAACAAACCCATGAATCAAATGATATGTGTAAATATGAGATCCCATCAGATATGAAAGACATGCTATGAATTAATTCTGGGTAGCCAAAACAGTGTGATAAAGATGGCAATCATCTTGAATCATGGTTGGAGCTCAGTAGCTCACCCATTTCTCTGGTGATACTCTTCACATGATTGAGCTTATCCTCAGGCTTCAGGCTGTAGTGAACTTCATCGATGCCAACAGCATCAGCCACTCTCAATGCACTAGTCTCATGGTCCCCTGTTAACATCATGACACGTAGTCTTGCTTTATTTTTCAGTTCCACAATAACATCTGAAACACCGGGCCGAGGCCTATCCTCAAGGTGGATTAATGTTACCTACAAAGATTCAGTGGCATACACAACTTCAGTTCCTTGCAAGAAGTAATTCATGAAATACATGACATCAAACAATAAGGTGTCAACTTTGCAGAAATTGTTTTCTATAAAATATCATTAAGAAAATTCAATGAAATACAAATCTACACTTTACAATAAGCCAAAAAAGTCTCTCCAGTATCAGCCAACACAAATAAAGAGGAGGATCCATTCTAGATAGGCCCTTGCACACGTGCAAAAACCAATGAAAGTGAGCAAGTCATATTCCTGAGCACGTACAAATATATGCATATTTTATTAAGCATTCAGATATTGATTTTTTGATTTAAAGAGTGAACTAAATTAGTATAGTGGTGAAACCGCACCTTTTCATCAACGGAAAGAGCAGCATGTACAAAGCCACTTCCATAAGAAGAAGCATGCACAGCTTCCTTGATCTTCCTTGATTTATCATCAGATTTACAGAGAGAAGTGATAAACTCTACAGAACCAAGAGATGCTTTCAACACTTTACTCCCTTCTGTTCCTGACTATAACAAAGCACAAAAAATTGTAAATTCAAATTATAATCAGGCCAAAAAAACAGTATGGAAAGATCATAAAAATCACACAGCTATAGGATTCAAATAAGTTAGTATGTGGTTTGTACTGTTGTATTGCTTAATAAGCAAACAAAAAGTTAAGGTACCATCAGAGTATATCCTATGATGGAGTAAACTACCTCAATGCCATTTACAATTGCGGTGAGACCTCTACCAGGGAAGCACTCAAAACTTTCAATGGAAACAGAAGGAAGGTCTTTCCCTAAGCTATGGTCTACCACAGCTCTGCGTGAAGCAAAGGAATAACTGGTAAACAAATTTGCAAGAAAGATAAATATTGGCAACATCTATAATAACGACAATAAGGACAATTGATAACAAACAAACTCATTTAATTCCATAGTAACGATTAAAAATACACAATTTTTTTATATTACATTCACTGGACACAGTTTATCGAATTTACAACTAAATATCAACAAATATAAATGGGTTATTTGTAAAGGATGGAAATCAATTAAAGGCACATCATAGAAGAGCTAACTCATTAGATACCTGAACAACCTCAAAAGTTACAGACACTGAATCAGCAAAATGATCGACCCAACTGGTTAGTACAGAACACGCTAAACACTTAGAATTGTTATAAAAATCTTAATAACCTAAAATCAAAATAAGCTCCAAAAACTGGACTTGTGAACCTAAAAAACAAAAATACTAAGGACAAAGTCAAGTATTTGAGTTAATTCATCTGGAAATGAGAGAATCAAATGAAGTGCTAAAGAAAACCAGATGCAACATGGCGAGAAACTTCATGACAAAAAATTTGATGGTGGCAACCCATGGCAAAAGTTCACCAGTCCCATTGGCACTTCCATTTTAGATGGGTGCAAACAAAGCAATCACTGGAAATAGCTACATAGTTTATAGCAATTACCATGACACAACCTATTTCTGAGAACTCTTTAGATACGTAGAAGGTGAAGGACAAGTATACAGCTAAATTCAAGCTGTGTTCAGTTTTTTTAACATTCCATGACACAATAGTGAGTAGGGTCATAGGAGCTAGGTCAACAAGAAAAAGAACAGGCATAACAGCGATGAGCTGAAGACACAATTGATAACATACATAAATCTCCCTCTGTCGGGCGTTTAATCATATTGAATGGCACATGATGTAAAGCAAAAAGCTTTCTGCCCAATCATATTCCAGTAAGTATGCTGCAAGCTACATTACATTGAAGAGTAAACATTCAAGCCATATTACAGAAACAGATTCTACAGGTAAATACTGTGCAAGGAACACATGCTTCTATTTGACAGAATACCTTCCAATAGGGTGAGTAGTACCCTTTTCCATGGCAGCTGCTACAGCAAGGGCTTCCTTTTCACAACTGGGAATGCAACAAGATGCAAAATTTGTCTTGGTGTTTCTCATGATATGCCCATAAATTGGTTCGATTGCTTTGAACATAAGCCCCCCGGTTGTTAATGTCCCAGTTTTATCAAATGCAATAGTGTGGCAAGAAGCTAGAGCATCAAGCACTTGTCCACCTTTAAGCAGTATCCCCTGTAAAAGGAACTCTGTCATGGCTAGTTGAACTGGTTCATCTCTTGAATGACATATAAACTATGCCAAAGAGATTTTTATTTTAGTTTGGAATCTTTCAGTTGCCATATTTTTCTACTTATATTGAGTTAATTTCTTTGGAATATTTCTCTATTAGATAACATTCAAGATTTAGTTATCCTGTAGGTCAACCATATATTATTGTGTTGGAAAGTCGCTACCCATTATCAGTCAATTTTGACATTTGCCCACAAATCAACAGAATTAGAGCAGCTTACCCCGCATCAAAATCTGTAAATTAATTTATTGTTTTTTTGGTCAAAAAGTTGCTAAGAAAGGCCAAAAAATAAATTGTGACAAGCATCCATGTATTTACACTTAGTATGGAAAGAAATATGTGAACAATAAGATGCTTATGAGTAAGGCAGTTACTTTAGTTTATTGGTACCTTTCTTGCACAGGAACTAATGGCAGTAGCATAGGCCAACGGAGCTACAGCCAAGGCACATGGTGATGCTGCCACCATGAGCCCCAGTGCTCTATATACTGATCCTCTGCATGCTACATGATTAAACAAACATTAAACATGATTGAAGATAAGAACGTCCTAAAATAATAAATTTACAGATATGCCAGAAACACCTCTAAGAAATTGGTGATAAACACTCAATATGTTTTAGCACAATAAGCCCTTTCTTAAAAATGAAGCATGCATATAAAAATATTAAACAAACATTAAACATGATTGAAGATAAGAATGTCCTAAAATAATAAATTTACAGATATGCCGGAAACATCTCTAAGAAATTGGTGATAAACACTCAATATGTTTTAGCACAATAAGCCCTTTCTTAGAAATGAAGCATGCATATAAAAAGCTAACAACATTTCTAATAAATTTCACTGATACGATATTTGAATAACATGCATAAGAGTGTGGGCTCTTCATCCAAATTACCTGATGTGCTGATGAATGGCCAATTAAAAAGAAAAGGCCCAATAAGAGCAATAGCCACTGATAAAACAACCACCACCTTGCTGTAATGCTCACCAAATTCATCCAGCCACCTCTGAAGCTTTGGCTTATTTAGTTGTGCCTCTTCAGTCAACTGCACAATTCTACTAAGCGTTGACTCTTTCCATGTCTTTGTTGCCTGATACAGATTTTGGAAAGGAAAACTTCACAAAGATGTATAAATCAAAAAAATAATGAGCACTGACAGGAAAAAAGAAAAAGAAAAAACTTCAAAAGCTTTTAGCTATTTGTGCACTCTAGTTTCAGAAGAGGTCGGAATGACAAGAACAGAGCAATTCCTTTTCTTTCCACGTATCTGCTGCAGGAAGAAGTTTAAGGTTAAGCAAATTGAAATACATACCTTCACAATCATTCGACCATCCAAATTCCTTGCACCACCAGGAACCCTATCACCAACCTTAGCCTCCAACGGTTTGACTTCCCCAGTCAAGTGTTCAATGGTAATTGTTGCACTGCCTTGAAAAACTTCACAATCAAGAGGTACAGCCTAAAATTCCAGACCCATTATGAAACTTCCATATTTTAGAATGACAATCAGAAGGATAAAAGCTTTGAATTAGAATAAGGTCGTTGTCATTGCCATCTAATGCTGCTATGAAATTTTAGTAATTCATGAGCAAGAAGGAAAGGTCAAAGAAATGAAAACATAGGTCAGAACAATACGTATGTTCCAGGAGACATAACCCAAGATACATGGACACTCATATAGACGAACAATGCCTTTCTCACACAACCATGGTTCTTACACTTGTTGTTCATGACATGGAAAATATTTACTTGCCTTAATACAGAACATACTTCATTTTCTTATCTTTCAGAAATGGTGATCATAATTAAGACTGACATACTTTAAGGTACACACTTATATCCGAAGACAAATATATAACATGAAATGAATAAACTATAAGGATATAAATCAATTAAAGAAGTAGCTTAGTAGCCTTAGATCATTAATTCTCAGAAATTTATATCTCAATGAGCATTAACTGTTTAATCTCACACTAAATCTCTCAAGAACAAGATAGCAAAATTCATGTTTAAATCTCAAAACAAAATCTCATGAATAAGATAACTAGTAATATAGGCTACAGAAATATAATTTGATAAATGGCTACGCTTGATTTGTCATAGCTTACCAACTGGTTTTCATGTCATACAAATTAACAAATGCCCTTACGCAAAGATGCAAATGGCAATGAACTTTTGCTTCTTTCAGTTAGATGTTAATGATATTTTGTGCCATAGTCAACAATGCCTACACAAATAACAGATATACTGAAAAATGCTCTTATACAGGAGAAAAACGTAGTCATTCTGTTATCACTGACCTCACCAGCTCCGACCAAAATATACGAGCCAACTTCCACGTCATGTACAGGCACACTTCTATATGACAAATCAGAGATATCAGGTAGGTCATTATCGTTGACATTTAGCACCAGGGCAGAATCTGGATAATTTTCCTTTAACTCTTTAACATCCACCAGTGAGCGGCTTGTGAAAAACTCTTCAGCTGCACAACTAGTGTGTCAGAGTATGAAACATCACTTAGCCCTGAAAATAAATATTTGTCAATCCTCTAGTTTGAAATGCTTACCAATGTGAGCCAAATTGAACATAGCAAGAAGTAATCCTCCTTCCAAGGAGTTTCCCATAAACATTGATGCAAAGGCTGCAAGAGCCATTAGTACATGAATGTTTACTTTTCCAGCAGCAATATCAGTAAGAGCATCAAGGGATGCTGAGACCTGCCAAGCATCGGGAAAATTACATGAAGCAATGAAATTGGTGGACTCTAGTCCTTGTTTGAACAGGTTAGGTCCAAAGAATAATGACATTCCGCTAATCCCGATAAAGTTTGTTTATATAAAGGACAGATTCATAATAATAAAATGAGTATCTCCTAAACAACTATAACAATATAAAAAGCCTTACCCAAACCAACAAAAATAGAGTCATAATGGCAACAAAAGGAAACAAAATAACTATTTAATCCACCTTCCGTAAGTAACATAAGATTGTGATACAGTTCCTGGTTAAGATATACACACCTATCAAAGAATGATGGAAGGAAATAAATAAAAGGGAATACTCACAAATTCTTGATTGCAAATCAATTTTAACTATTTGGATAATATTTACAGTTATGTTCCCTGATAAATCCTAAAACAGTGTCGTAACAGACAACTGCAGTCTTTCTAACCACAATAAATAGTGCATGGGAATGCTTTCGGCATCAACAAAGATGCTTTCAAATGGTTGAAAGCACTTATGTGTCAATTTTATAGTGTTGGCTGAAATGAAAATAGATTTCTTGGGATCATAAAACACTTAGTCTGCTATTTGGAGAAGCAATTCATACATGCATTTCTAGAATGCATTTTTTGATTCAGAAAAGGATTTGAAGTGCTTTCTGAAGCACTTAATAGGTGAACTTTCAAATAACAAATTTAGGCTTTGTTTGGTATTGTGGTGATTCAATTAACTTTGGAAGCAAAACAAAAAAGGTGTTTGGTAACATTAATTTTTAGCAAATTCACCTATTTTTGCACTAATATTAACATTTAATGCTTCCATCCCACATCAACGCTGGGTTCCATAGCTCAATACCAAACGAAGCCTCTGGTGTTCCTAAGGAAGCGCTTTTATTTAAACTCATTCATTAGAAAAGCACTCCAAATGCAACCTTAAGCATGACAGTGATCATAATACAAATGAGCACAAGCAAGCATGATCACCTCCCAGAAACAGAAAAATCTAAGCCTAAATCACTATTACTAAAGATACTAACAGAATGAAGTTCCTCAAACAAACTTGGACTTCATTTCTTGGCAGGCCAATTTCAAGCCATGAAAGGACTGAATTTCAAACGAACCGAAGAAAGTAGTACGACCTAAATTCAAGTGCCAAAATTAAGAACTAAACTGGAACAAAATATAATTTTTACCCCAACAAGAGGGAAACCAATGATGATAAATGCATTCTGTAGAGGCTTAACCGCCGGTTTGGGCAACAAATAAGGACAAACAGCAGCAGCTAGAAACATCGCCGTGGCGCAGCAACACAACTGCAAGTGCTCCCTCAAGAAATTCGCCAAATCTAACCATCTCGTCACTTTAGCAAATTTAATAAACGCTTTCTGCGGCCCACTCAACTCCACACAATCATCGCGATGGTGATGATGATGGTGGTGGTTATGATGATCGTGATGGTCGTGATCGTGACGCTCAGACAGGCAATTAACGGTCCTATAGCTGAAGGGAGAAGATGAAGATTTGAAACTGAAGCGAATTACAGGTTGGTTAGAATTAGAAATTGGCTTGAGAGAGTTGACGCGTTTGAGTCGTATAGAGCGAGTCGGAGAAGGGAAACTGGTGACGTGGATGGTGGAACGATGAAGAAGAAGCGTGGTTTCCATTGTTGAAGAAGGTAAGATCGACGATTTAATTCGAAGGCGAACGAGTTTTCAGTCCCGGAATTATTAAAGGAATCTGAAGCTGAGGCGAGCGAGATAGTTGGAGGTCATGCCGCTTTCCCTCTCTGTTGTTATTTTGTCTTTGACCGTAGCGTTGTGTACGCTGAAGGTTTGGATGTCCTTAGAGAATCCTCACTATGAGCTCATTCAGGGGCCCGGTTTTAGCTGCAGCTTGCTCATGCTTAATCGTTTCATAGCCCAAAGAAAGAGAAAAAGGGGTTTTTATCAAAAACCTCCCCCAAAATTTATGATAATTATATTTTTAAGATATTTTATAAAAAAATAATTATCTTCCATTTATGTTATTTTAACTATTTATTTTTTTTATTAAAAATAACATTTTAATTTACTTATTTTTTATTTTTAGAGATTTTTAATATTTTATTAATTTTTTAATTATATACATATATATTATTTAATAAATTAATTTAAAATTACTTATTATTCTTTATAACATTTATAATTTATATTACAAATAATTTTACTATATAAATATTAAAATAATATTAACTAATAATATTATTAAATTTTTTTAATTTTTTATTATTTAGAATATTTTTATATCATAAGAGTTGAATTTATAAATTTTTAATAAAAATTATTTTTTAAATAATATTTATTTTAAATTAATTAAAAAATTTAGATTATAAAATTAATAAATGATGTAAATAAATTAAAAAAATAAAAAATAAGTAAATTAAAGTTTCAGTTATAAATTCTAAACAAATTAAAATTATATTTATTTTTTAATTAATTAATTCAAAATTTAATATTAAAATAATATAGAAAAAAATTAAACATGATTTCTCATAAATAAATACACACACATAGAAAATGACAGAATTCTCACTTACAATAGCATCTACAAAGATGGAACGTACACGCGAGGAGGATACTCTTCTGCCATGGTTGTTCATCAAAAGCATGAAAGACCTGTTAAAACCAACTTATCACAGCTTTCATTTACGCAGTGTTCCCAACTAATGCTCAATGTCAATGCAGGTTTGCGGTAAAGATGCCAGAAAAATCTGGCACCAGTGCAGGCGGCACCCCTGCTATGTGCTGGGGTGACGGCTTATACTCCCTTAAAGCAGCTCAGGATTTCTGACAGAATTCTTAAAGCAGAAATTATGGGCTTAGGTGCAGTTGGTCATCTTGGTGTGCTGATAGCAAAGGCAACGGGACATCATGCAACTGCGATATTCTTCTGATAATAAGAGAGGAGGCATTCATTCCCTTCGGCGTCGATGCTTTTCTGGTGAGCTCTAACGTGGAAGAGATGGAGAAAGCAGCAAACAGCCCAGACTATACACTAGACACTGCTCCTGCTTTTCATCCTTTGCAATCCTACCTTTCACCTCTCAAGCTTGATGGGAAGTTATTTTTAGTTAGCGTTGCTTCAAAACCGCTGCAGTTTGATTCAGTGGACTTGATTCTAGGTATGCCATTGTTGATTTTTCATTTCAATGTTACGCCTAGTGCCGGAAATTAGCCGAAATCTCAGGCTGCTTTACAGGAAAGAAAACGATCACCGGCATGTTCGCCGGGAGCATGGAAGAGACGCGGGAAATATTGGATTTTTGGGAAGAGAAGGGTTTGATACCAACGATAGAGGCGCTTAAAACGAATTATGTGAACAAAGGCACTTGCGAGAATGGAAACAAATGATGCTCATGAGTTTGCAGGGGAGATCCTTCCTGTGAATCCCATAAATTTCTGATAGGACCGAAATAAACTGCCCATGTGACTAAATGTGTGCAATATATGCATATCAATTGAAATATAAATGAATTTTAATCTTCACAGAGAGAGGCATGGTTCAGAGATTTCAAATGCAGTCCAAAATCAGAGAATTCGGCGTGGCTATTCCAATCTATTCTCTTCATTTTACAAATTTAAATCAAATGTAAATAAATGTCAATCACTATGTGAAAGCAAAAGGAAATAATATAATCTAAAGTTACAACAATTGGCTGCAGTCTTCTCTGAATTGTTGAAACAGAAGACGACATGCCAAGATGGGCAAGAAACTCTTCCAGTGACACCACTATCTAAGACGGTACTATGATAATGGAGATGGCAGACACATTTCTGCAGAAACTTTACTCATCTTTTCCTTTGCCTTCACCTTCTGAAACTATAGATCCATCATAAGCGGAAAGAAAGAAAGTGCTCTGATTTTTCTGCAGAAACCTGCAAGAAATTGAGAATAGTTACTCCTCAGGCAAGGCAACACAAGACCGATAGAGCATCAGGGTAATTGGACCCTCTATAAAATTATTATAAGACGAGCAAGATCTTGTGAAATTTCATATTGGATAATTTTCTTCTAAGGCATGAAATAACAAATCATGATTTCATATAATTAAGCAAAAAATCAAATGAAAGTTTAACACTCCCTTTTGAAATGTAGATCAAGTGCCTGCAAAGCACCAAATGTATTTCTAAAGCAGACAATTAACTTAAAAGAAAATAACAATTTAGACCACACGTGCAATTACAGGCATACTGAATGATACTCTGCCGTGTAAATTGGGACAACATGAGAGCCTATTCCAAGACAAAACAAGTGGTTATGCCAGAAATTGTGCAGGCTGTCGATGCCAATCTGTTTTGTATAAAATCAAACACATTCACGACTATGAAATGCAATCCAAAAGGATTAAATTTGTCTAGCCTTTTGAGGACTGTTAGAATGTAGTATTCATGAAGCAAATTCATTTCTTTCTTCTATTCATACTTGCATTGATCTTCAATTTCACCAACAAAATATATATTATTACCTCGCGAAAAAAATATTTTACTTCATCAGAATAATCACTCCAATTCTCACACAATAACAAGCAAAAACATTTACACAAAATAAAAGTTGAAATATAACACACTCAACATTCCACTCTTTTTCTGTTTGAAGGAACAGTCCAATGCATGGTTAAACTTAAGCAACATAGATATGGGAAAAATGATGACAAGTGTTTAATTCTGCATGTTAGAAGTGATCAGATTCTGAGCAATTTAATTTTATCTAAAAAATGCAGGATTATAATAAGGATTGAATTAATACTTGAGGAAGTCAATCATTTTCTGCTGCATGCGGATCAAGGTTTCGTCTTCAATGTTCACATATGCCAATAGCTCAGGTAACTTAACTGCAATCAAGCACAAAACCCTAACTTAGGTAACTCAAATTTAAACATAGTGAATTCAATCCAGGGGATAGAAAAAGAGTAGTTGAAATATACTTCACATACAGACTGCACATACTACATATATAAATAAACAAAAGAATCTCACAATCAACAGCTTTCATTAAAATAAAAAAAAAATGCATGTAAAAGGCATATTTGACAATTGCTCAAATAAACCAACAGGCAGCTTCAAGAGCATACTTACCAAAAAGGCGTAGCAAATGTTCAGCACCATATATAGTTGAAGGAGAAATATCATCTATGACTAGATCATGATACTGTTGGCGCTCTTTTTTATAAAGGAGCATCACAGGCCATGCTTTTTCAAAGTAACATCGAATGCCTTTCAAGATTTCTCCAACTGAATCCGTCATCCTGTCTCAGAACAATAAGATCCATGTCACCAGTGCATGTGAAATCTTAAAAAGTTTAAAAATTGAAAACTTATAGTAACAACAAATTTCAATTTACTCCATGCAGCCTAACTCAGAAAATAAATTAATAACGTTTTAAAATTTATGGACACTCCTGGTAGCAATTTACATGAACAAACGCAAGAAACAATTCAATTCCCATGCAACATAATTATCTCAGTACGAGCATCAAATCATTTTTGTGTCAGTCCATGGAGTGAGAAGGTTAACTCTCCTCAGCTTCGGGGAAGAGAGGAACTCATCAAATTGGTATCATAAATATCTTTATCTGGATTTCAATTCAGAAATATTCTATTCTAACTTAAAAGTTTTACAGGATAACCGACAATTAGAATTTACATAACCACTCTCATTCAGCTAATGCACAGCCTTTTCAGCAGTCATGCCCAAATTCTACTATCTAAATCCACATACAGGGGGATATGAATCCATCTCTTTTCATTTTCTCTTCGGAAAATTTCTTTCATTTGAAATTACCATTCTCAACATAAGAGGCGATTTACTCAATAACCACCGAAATGATAAGGAAACAAAATGAAAAAATAACCGCATTAATATATCATAAATCACCATGAAAAGGACATTAGTCATTACAAGTCGAATGATAAAAGTAGCCCGTGAGACCAAAAGAATCAAACATCTAACTCCGACTTAATTTATCACACAATTATACATTTACAAATATTTAGTCAAAAGTAATGATGATTTTGTTTATTATAAAATTGAAAGAGATGAACAATTGTCAATCTGATTCAAGCTAGTTATACTCCAGCAAGCAAGAAAGAAATATCTTCGTCCTCAGATGATGATACCATGAGGAATGCAATATATTCATGTTGGAGTTGAAAATAAATTATGGAAGCAGCAATAATTCTAATCACAAATAAGGCCAGCATGTGGAATAAGAGGTACAACTTACATGCCGTCCTTTTTTGACCTGTATTGAAGATACTTTGTCAAAATGTCATCAACATTTGGTGAATGTGGAAGTTTAACAAGCTGCAGAAAAAGGATAATCTATCACAAAAGTATATCACAGAATCAGCTATACATGTATCATTTAAAGCCAGTAGTCAAGTAAGCTTCCAAATCTACATTTGAGATGACAAAATTTACTAAATCCTTGACTCCATTTAACTGAGATCATATTAAAGCATCATTGATATAAGAAAAACAGATACTTTTTCAACAGTCAATAACAGTGTACCTTATCCTGCTGAGTAACAAATTCCCAATCATCGACAAGCTGCTTCTTTAACGTTGAAGCGATTTGGATCTTGATGAGCTTTTCTACACTTACACTGTCCTTCCAGTGGTAAAGAAATCAAATTTAGCCCCAATAATATTACAAGAAAGTTTTAGTAAACTTACAAGGGATAGTAGGAATACATATAATTTTTCAAATGAAGTGTTGGAGTGTGTAAAGTGTATGTGCATCTTCCCAGAATCTCCTTTTACTTGAGCAATAAACAGAAAAAATCCTTCATTTGAGCAATAAATCAAACAAAAAAAAAAAAGCAAATAGCAAGAAAATTTGTCTAAAACTACGAAAACTGCATCCTGTCCCTTATCATCAATATCTTCTCTGTTTGTGTTTGGAATCCCGTAATCATATTGGATCTCACCACATATAGCTACCACATCAGAGGGAAAAAAAAAATAGTGGAGCAACCTGCAGGGATAGCAGGTGAGAACTGATGCATCAGATGAACATTTAGAAAATAAGAAACAAATGTCTCCAAGTGCTAAATTTTAACATATAAAGAGTAGAACTCAATGTTTGTGTCACTCTTAACATAACCTTACAGCATATAAAAGAACTATTGAAAGGGACTTCAAAGCATTGCTAAAACAATGGCATGTTGAAGGGACTTTATAAAATATTAAAAAGATAACAACAAGAAATAGGAGAGAACTCAAATACAGTAGGTGAGAAGCAAATTCAATAATATTTTTTATAGCTATATGAATGAAACAAACCAGACCTCTACACTTGAGTCACTCTTTCGTTTCCTCCCTTTTGCTGCGGCCACAAATATTAGCACATGTTGTAACATGAAGTTCATTGTCCTTTTATAGCATATATTGAAATGATATAAAATAAAAAAATATTGAAAGGGGAAAAAAGTAGATGTATAGCCGATAGCTGCATGTGAACGTCCTTGAATTTTAGTAATTAGGTCTGTCTTAAGATGCATTTAGCGGAAAATAGACTATTACGGTGAGCATTCAGAGACGCATGCAACCAAGTTTGATGTTCTACACAGACCATTCTGTAAATTTTTCATCCATTATGGACCTCTCAAAAAGGAAGAACTATAATAGCCAAATGGCAGGTAAATCACAATTTATCCAACCAACACCATCCATAGGATGACCAAGAACTTCCCATAACATTGTCTACCACAATATTCGGTGCTCTAAGGTTAGCTCTGGTTATAAACTTGTTAGAAGAAGAAAGCAGAATAAGTTACTTGCACAAGTGAAGCCCTGACAACAACCTTGACAAGTTTTCATAGCTTTATACCAGAATTCAACCTCATGAAATTAGTTAATAAGATGGGTATGACATATTATCTAGGGGGTCTTCATGGAAAAAAGGTATCATAAGAATATTATCATGTAAATGACATAGGTGGAAGACAATTGCTTCACACACATGAATAGTAAAGAACTATGAATATCAATAGAAATAGTTCCATAATACCTCCAATGAATGCTACAGATAACAAAAACTAATTTAAAAAAGGAAAAACAATACACTTCTGGATGGAGGGCAGGAAAAGAAATGTTGATACCAGAGCTTCTGAGCTCCTCTTTATCCACCTTTGCATCTGCAAGATCATAATAAAAGGCTCTCAGAATTAATTTGTCCAACAATTGAAATTTCTAAAAAGTTAAAGAGCAATGAAAAATATAACTAGATACTTCAAAAACAATTGAAGAAAAATACATACAGATGCACCAATATTCAATTAATGTGATGTCATAGCAAAGATAAGACTACAAATGCAATACCACATCACTGAAATCAATAGTTATGCAAGCATTTTGGACATTGCTTTGAATAAACTTATTTTTTAAACATAAGAGATAAAAAGGCTTTGAGTCGATAAACTCATGCAGGCAATTTCTCTAAACAGCTTAAGCATCATTAGACATTTCAATGGTAATGTTCATAACAGCCCTTTCATTGCTGTGGTTGATGCTCATATTGACATTACTTTTATCGTCTCCTACTTATTGTGGAGAGTGTGATTGACCATCTCGCCAAAAGTTGTCCACAATAACATGAGAAAAGCCATAGCCAAAAAGTTAAAACTTGAAAGTGAACCTTAAGCCCCCAACCTCTCATCAATAAGGCAACTTTATTCACAAAAGATAATTCATAATATGGTGATATTTACTAATATTGATGGAAAATTACATTAAACCAGTTGAAAGATGCCATCTTCAACATTGGGCATGGAAAACCTTATGAGTAGCTAAATTCACAAATCTTAGATCACGATTTGAGGTAAGGCTTTCGCTTGTTTCTCTGTAAGTGTCATTGTTGGGCCCCCATTTATCTTGGCTGAATTCTAGCTTCTAAGGAGAGTAATTTGAACCTGAAAGTCAAGTCCCGGGAATCCTAGTCAATAGTTTCCTAGTGTTAAGAAAATCAATCCAAGAACCCAAAACCCATACAGATGTCAGTAAATATCATACATGAAATATAAGTGATCCTACAGGCACCTGACGACATATTGGAAGCATCTAATGCATAAAGAATGAAGAATGATTCTCCAACTTTCTACTTATGCAACACCAAGTCCAAAAGAGATAGTATAATTCTGGAAAATTTAGATGGGGAAAAGATAGAGGCGGGGTGGTCTCTCTATGCATGGTAAGCTGCTTCCGAACGAAGCATGAGAGTTTTGGCAGCTGTGGTGGTGTTATGACTACTCTTGAAAGTTGAAATGGCACAACGACACAAAAAAAAAAAAAAAAAAGCACACATACAACAAACCAAAACAACAGGAAAACCGAAATCAAGCTTTTAAGACATTATTAAGACATTATTTCTTGGAATAAGTGACCCAAAAAAGGTTAAGCAAACCAGATGAACTTTTTTGCTTAGACTGAGAAGATCGTCCAGACTTCGAACTCTTGTCTGCGCCCTGTCTTTTCTGAAGGGCTTGCTGCTTCATGATATTCTCTTCGGTATGTTTTAATAGCCAGTCCACGCCTACCCATTCGTCCGAACTGTTGGCAAGATGTCCAAGCCATACTAATGATTTCTGTATTCCTTTTGAAAAGGGCAATAAATATTAATCAAAGAAAATTTTTCTGGTCTCTCTCTCTGAAAAGAGTTTTTCTTAGATAAATGTCTGATTGTTGTTCCATCTAGGTGGAATCCGCCATATACCAGCACATGTCCAAGGGGCCATAACTCCTCTCAAGCCATCACAATTAAACTTTCAGAAAACAAGGTACCAATCTCATGGGTTTAATTAATAATACAAAACTGGTATAGATTTAATGTCGAAAGAAAAAAAAAAGACTAGTGATACTAAATTCTTCTATTTAAAAAAGAAATAAGACAAAGAATACTCTTCTGGATGCGGACCACCATTCCAGGATGGCAGCAACTGGCAAGAGGCAGCTTCATTTAATAACATTGATCAATTCCGAATCATACATGTACATGTATTCTAGATATGTTTAACCACAAAAATAGGTGAATGTGATAAACAAGCTGTCGATACAATAGAATTTTAACTAGTCTAAAAAGGCCACAGCTTTGTAATCAGGAAAAGAAGGATAATACAGAATATTAACGTTAAAAGAAAAACTATATAATCCCTATTTCTGTTGATTCTTAAGGAGGCACGTATTACATCCTTCACAGATTTTATACTTACTACAATATATAGCTTATATTATTCCATGAAAGATAAAACAAAGAAATAAATAAGTAATTACATTGAGTGCTTCTGTCTAAAAGTGTCCACATTTGAAACAGTGTAGTTCAAATCACAAATCGCTACAACACTTAAAAAATTGGTAAAGATTAAAATGGGTGGAAGAAAGCAAAGGAGAGAAGATGACCTCCAAATTAAGCTCTCTGTCCCTCACTAAGTTTTGAAACTGGAACTTGAAAAATATAGCAAGGCAAATACAACAGAGAGCATACTCACTTTTTATTCCAACCCTGTAAACACAAAAAATGCTTCATCACTTGACAATGTATATGAGGTAATACTTAGTTTCCCCACCATGTAAGTGGTTCATGCATCTAAATTGTAAGGCAAAAATATCAATGCATTTAAAATAACCAAATGACACTTTCAAGGAAAGTACATTATAATTTGAAGCAGCCAACTAAGGAAAAAGACAAAAAGGTGGAGGTGTGCAGACTTACAAGGTAGTGAGCATAGAATCTCCACTCTTTTTTCCGAAGCTCAGCTTTTTGAACCTAAAACATATAAGTACACAGTAAATCAGACAAAAACCACTTAAGTGGCAAAAGCCACAATCAGATATTAAAAGAATTAATGATTAGTACTCCTGCCCATATTGCATGCATGACTTTTATCAAAAAACAGGTTGTGCGCTAAAAAATATCTTGATTTACCAATGTGAAACCAAACATCCACTTTAGCAACCTCAAAATTCAAAGGCACCATATGAACCAGCAATAATTACACATCATAAGCTCCCTCAGTCCTCCTCATGAAATATTACTGAAAAACAACAGCTTACAGGGTCTAACGTTTCCAACCAAATTTGGTAGCATACCACATTTACCACTAAAAGCATAAGTTTTGCCCTACATCTGAGTGCCTAAATTTATATTAAGAGAACCCTTCACATTTGTGTAATCAGGAACTCCCAAATTAAAACTAGGACACAAATGTACTTATTACTGCAACTATTTGACTCAATTAAGAACACAACAACTTACAACGTAACAGAAATTAAGGTTGAAGAATACATCAAAGAAACAAAATATACACTGATTTCACAAATCAGTTCTCACCTACTGGAGCCATCAACTATGAGCTAAATTTTCATCAAAAACTAAATCGTAAGATGAAGGAACCAAAGATTCCACGCGTAAAACACGAATAAGAACTTCAAATATAACAGAAACAAAATTAAACAAGACAGTTAATTCAATTGTCATTAAGTGAAAAATGAAACAACCTGACACAGAAGTAAAAAAAAAAAAAAAAGTGAAAACCTAATTTGAGAACTACAGGGAAGAAACAGGGAAAGGGAAAAAAAAGAAACTAGAAAGAAATGCCTTGGCTTCGTAGATGCAAGGGACGTGATAGGCGAGGACACGCTCGCCCTCAGTGAAGATGCTGGAACAGGGTGGAGGCGTTTCTCTGCTGGACACGTCGGCGTCGCTGGCCAGTTCGTCCTCCGATGAGCTTCCCATTCCGAGCTTTACTCGAAGCCGAGAGACGAGTAGGCTCTCTTTTTTTCACTAAATTTTGCTGCAATTCAGATCTCTCTGCCGTGATTGGTCCCTCCGCGACTGGCTCTTTTTTCCCACTGTTTGAATTCACCGCATAACAAATTTCAGTTCAGCCCCTTTATTTAAAGAATTTTTCAGTTAGGCGATTAATCTTCCGAATATGATTCCTTTTAGTCCTTCTTCCATCGTTAATATTATTATTTACCGAAGATATACTCCGATCCTGTTAACACATTTGTCGAGAATCTCGTACTCTAAATACCAAGCATTTCAAAATGAATCTATGGGAAAGCTTTCTAAATGTATACCAAGATATTTTGATTGGACCAATCATATTACATGAGAGTTTAAAGAGGATATTTTCGTAATAACCTAAACTTATTAAATGTTCGAACTTCAATCACTGAACCATGCAATAGAAGAAGAGATATAAGCAAGAAGCAGCAGCTTAAGGCTCTGACTTCTCAAGCCATGTGGAATGCCG
This sequence comes from Swietenia macrophylla, assembly GCA_032401905.1. Lineage (NCBI taxonomy): Eukaryota > Viridiplantae > Streptophyta > Magnoliopsida > Sapindales > Meliaceae > Swietenia > Swietenia macrophylla. The sequence continues at coordinate 6,072,304 of CP135560.1, read as the reverse complement.
TTAGGACGGCAACAATACTTCTGCTCAGGAAGTTGACGGAAAATGACGAATGGGATTTGTTATTTATTGTTGAAGACAAGCCGAATGTAAGGAGACCCATTTCCTGCAATCCACAAAGCCCAGTCCAGGAAAACTCTTCAACATCGGCTTACCATGCGAGCATCACTCAAGCATGCAATTTGGACTGAGTCTCTCAGACAACTGTGACTGTTACAGACCAAAGCAAAACAGAATTCGTACAAGTGCTAGGAGCACGATGATCAAAGAGTCTGCATTGAGCCATTGACTTCACTGTGCACTGCACCATATGATGGATATTCTCTCAGGGTTTCTAACGTGTATTCTGCTTTCTTAGGTCTTTTTGTCGTAGTACAGCACTGTCTTTTCTTGCCAAATTGTGCAGCTGATGTAATAGAACGTGGGATGTTCAGTAGCAAATAGGTCGCACGGTAATAACCGGTGATGTTGGTCAGATCAAACCAAAGACTGACGATGATATTTTGAATTAATTCTGCTGCCTGTCTTTGTTTTCTGGTCTTGCTTTCTAGGTAAACATTCCGTCTTGTAGCTTTTACAGAAATTAATGGATTGGAAGACTGAAAAAAGTTTTAACTAAAGACTCGGCGATAATGTCTCGAAGACAAGCTGATTTATATTGAAATGCTTTTCAAATTACAAAGATTGCACGTCGAGTTTTCCTAGCCCATGCAATTGATGCAACCGATTCAACCTGCATTAAAACTCTCTTAGCACAAGAAATGCTACTTGTCAAGAGTCAAGACTCCACAGTTTATATACAAGACTAGAACAGAAATATGAATTTATGGTTGGTTGAAAATAAAATAAAATATAATGGAAGAACAGATTTTGATCGTACACCAACAATAACATAAATATATCAAAATAGTTTTTAGTGCAAAGGGGTATTTTAATTTGTTAATATTTCAACCAGCTTAGAAATATCTTGGGGTTCAATTTATAAGAAATTGACAAGAAGTTATTGTTTTCATGTCTCCAAGAGATTTTGTTTGTGATAGCTTATTAAGGTTGCTGCAACAATATCAACAACTTGCTCATGTTCAATATCCCTATTAGGAGGAACCTGGCGGACCAGGTGGACTGCGGAGTCCGATACCCGTTCTGGGAGCAGATTGCTTGATGCCTCCGAGAGCATTTTTGTTGGCGAGCTTGTTGGCTGTAGCAACAGCATCAACAATTGAACGGGGAGAAGAGCCGCGTCCTTGACCCGGACTGGGACCAGACTCTTTGATGGCTCCAAGAGCCTTTGTATTTGTGAGCTTGTTGGTTGCTGCAACATCAGCAATTAGACTTGGAGGAGGAGTATTGTTTCCGATACCCGGACTGGGAGCAGATCGTTTGATGCCTCCAACAGCTTTTTTATTTGTGAGCTTGTTGGCTGCTGCAACCTGAGCAATTAGAATCTGAAGAGGAGTATCGTTTCCGGCACCCGGACTGGGAACAGAATTCTTAATAGACATCTTCGAACCATCCTCGCTAACTGGTCGAGCTTCTATGACTGAACCAAATAACAGAAGTAGAGAAATTGTAAGCGAGAAGGTGCTAAAAATTTCGAGTTTTCCAGCCATGTCAAAAATCTGCACTGGCACTTGCTATAGTAACAAATGTTTCTGATTAAGTGATGAAAAATGATTACTTCAGAGCGTTATTTATAGTGTTAGTAAACACCTAATTTTCCTTCTCTTCATTTGGTATTTACTTAGTTATTTGTAATAATATCATTGTAAGATCACAAATATGGCAAGCAAATGAATGGATTCATATCCTAATTATAGTTACGTGCATTCGCGGAAAGTGCATTCTTCTCTGAAGTATTTTTAAAGCACCAATTGATGCACATTTTTAGGGTTATTATTCAATGTACCTCCACGATAAAAGAAGCAGAATTGATCAGCAACAAGTAAACAAATGTATCTGAATCAAGAACAAGTCAAATAATTAATCTGAGTAAAATTGGTGATGACATTTATGGCAGATAATCAGATCAAAATTTGGTAAGCAATCAAGTCATATTTCTTTTCTTTCTCAAAGGTATAGTTGTAACTCTTGATTTCCTCTTTCTATTTAAAAATTGATATTTATCTAATTAAATTATAAAATATCATTCATATTATGTTATTGAAGTTAATTTATTATATATTAATTATAATTTTGTATTTAAAGTATGCTGAATCTATTTATATATTATTATTCTTTTTTTATTCTAATTATACAAATTATACCATTTTTACAATTAATTAGTAGTACACTTGTATATTTTATACGTTAACTCGGATTTGAGATGTTGGTTGATTACATTTTTAAAATTTATTTTTTATTTTTTAATAGTCAAAATTAATTACATTTTTTATATATTTTATTCTAAAAATAAAAATATTATTATTTAAATTTTAACTAAAAAATTATTTAATTTTTTTTATCATTTTTAATATTTATATACGTGTTAATCCATTTTCATTTAACACATTAATCAACTGTCATATTAATAAAATAATTTTATATAGATAAATAGAAAAAAAAGTTTTAAATTGAACAGTTCTGTCGTATCATTATTATTAATGTGATAAAATTATCTAGTAGATGAAATAAATATATTTATTGATAGTAATTAAAAATTTTAATAAAAAATTTTATTATTTAATTAATATAACAAAAAATTTATAAAATATTTTATTTAATTTAATTTTTTTATTTATTAATAATAAATATATTTTTTATTTTATTAATAAATAATTTCGTGTTAATGCTTATACCCGGGATTCTACGCGAGAACTGGCAAAACGGCCCTACAAACAATTTGGAAGAACATGTGCAAGATGACTGTGGACATGCCGAATACATGGCTCAGTTCTATCCCATTCGTCCTCGGATTGCAAAAGTTGGATGTGACGTGACGCCGTCAACCAAACCTCCTAATGACCGCCACCTAGAAGCAGACAAGCATGACACGTGGCCCATACTGTGTTAGTGGGAGTGCAACTGGCGTTCTGGTAAGTGGCCGCTAAAATTATGGCCAACGTAAGTCACGGAGGATCGGGGCCGAACCGTCCATGGCAAAAAGCTGCAAGAACAACTACAGAAGGAGAGAAATAGGACCCAAATTTTGACTTTCTGTCGTAGAACCATAGTCTTTTGATTCTTAATTTTTAAGAATTTAATAATAATAAAAAATTAAAATTGTAATTATTTATTATAATACTATCAAAAAATATTTAGAACAAAAAATAAGAGTGGTATCACTTTCTTATCTTATTATAGCAAACTCTATGGAAAGGTTGTCGTTCGAATTTTTTACATCCCTAATATAATAATATTTATCTTGCAGTGATTTAATTCGAAGAAATGTAAAAATTTACGAAGATTTTTATGCCTTTTTCATCTTGATTTATTTTTTTTTTTCCAAAGGTTAATGAGTTGTCCCAATTTTTATAAACTTCCTTCTATATCTTGGTAGGATTTTTTTTTTCATATTTTTAATATCACAGTGATTTAATTCAAAGGTTAATGAAATATTTTTTTATATTTCATATTTTTTCATATTTTTAATATCATAATTTAAAATTAAATTAATTGCAACTTTTACTTTAAAATATAAAATATAATCATATTAATAATTATTTTTATATAATAAAAAATTATAAATAAATATGTCTAATTGTACGAATCACGATAAATATAAAGTTATATATTAATATACATATAAAATATATAAAAAAATATTTATAATTAAAATTATAATAAAAATAATGATAATTATAGTTTATAAAATGATGCTAAAATTTTATACAAAAATAAACATTAATACTTATAACTTAATTTATAATAAAATAAAATAAAATAATATTATGTTAATAATTTTTAAATTAATTGATTATTAAAAATAATTATATAAAATTAGTTAAAATAAAAAAATCAATTATATAAAGAAAGAAAAAATTAAAAATTTATTAATTTTAAACGAAAAATCATAATTTTTAATTCAAAAATAAAGAATCATAATTGTCTCGTTCGAAAGAATAAAAATTTCGTAAAAATTTTTTTAACCTCTTTTAATAAAAATAAACAAAACAACAGTTTCTCTTTCTTTTTTTCCTCTCACTTAAATTACTAATAAATAAATAAACCACGGGAATTTTATTTGGAGACATATCTTAAAGAATGCCGATGAATTAGGGAGTTCTTAATTGGTTTGACTAGAAAACTCGGATCTATCTTCGGTTTTTGTCCTCCCAACCTCAACTCATTTCGGAAATGTCCTTGAAATTACACGTCGGCCGATGCAGTGACGAGAAAAATTACATGCACTGACAAATATTACTTAGTGCATGTTAAACATTTTTATAATTATAATTACTAGTAAAAAAAGAACCTCGCAATGTATTTGGTAGAAGAATGCGGGCGCGTGTCAACCAGAAAACTCGGATCTGTCTTCTTCGATTTTTGCCCTCCGGACTCGGCTCAATTCAGAGAGAATTCAAATGGCCTTGAAATTGCACGTGGGTCCCTTTGATGATGCAATGGTGGGAAAAATTCCATGCACTAACAAATATTACCTAATGCATGCTAAACATTTTTTTATTATTATAATTACTAGTCAAAAGATGAGGCTAAAATCTCGCAATGTTATTTAAGAGAAAGAATGTGTGTGTTCTTGTAAGGAATTAATTATTAGTTATCTTTGAATTTTGATTAATGTGGTTGAATAATACATTCCAATTAAGTGTAAACCTTGGATTGAGTGGAATGCAATCTTGATTTGATTTGTGATTAAAGCAACAACAGCAGTCAATCCCCACCAACTACGACAAAGACAGTAATCTCATCACTTTGGCTTTGAAGTTTGACTTTAATGCGAGAATTAAATCATAGTCAAGCTCTTGTCTTCATACGTGATACACGTGTAAATGCAGTGTAATTTCTGCATGGAGAATCATAACACGTGCTTCCAATATCTTATTATGTTTAAAATAATTAATTAATTTGCTAAACTTTGCCTTCGGACAATTTAGGATGGAACTATAAAGTGGCCTACGGACAGAATAAATTTTCCATAAAAATTTTTTTATTATATTACTACAATTAATGTAATAAAATTATTAATTAATAAAATAAAAAATTAATTTATCAATAATAAACAAAAAATAATATTTTATAATTTTTAATATATTAAATAAATAATTTTTTTTTATTTTTAAAATTCAACACTAATAAATAATTTTTTATTTATTAATTAAATAATTTTATAATATTTAATATAATAATTTGACTTAAAATTTTCAAAGGGCAAGTAAATCATATAAACTGGACTATTGAGCACGTCTGCCTGCAGCAAGCAAATCACAAAGAGTGCGTGATTGGTATGTAAAGATAATGAACGCCATGCAAATTATGGATAATATTATTTATTATTATATCAATTATTTTTATTTATTTTTGTATATTATACTGTATTATATCAACGTGCAATTTATTTAATTATCGTTCGTTAGCCACATGGTTTGACTTGATATGCATTCAAATTAAATACGCATCGTTTTGCCGGAGAAACGTTTAAAACACGGCTTCAGAAGCAGCAGTCCTTATTTATCAAAGTAAGTTATAAGAATAAAAATAAAAAAAAAATCTTTAAAAGATAACAATTAATTAAAATATTCTATTCTGTATTTGGCCGGCCTATGCGCAGCGTTTTAAGTACATGATGTTCAAGGTTGAACACAGACTTTGTTTACTAAGCAACTGTATAATATATTATACTACTGTATAACCTCAGGAAAAAGAAAAAAAAAAACCTAGAGAGAGAGATTGCTGCCGCTAGCTCGAGCAACACATGAATAAATGAAGAAAAGAAGAAAGAAAATAATTTTTAGAGTAATTGAGAGAACAAGTTGGGGTTCTCGAGTGAATTTTAGTGCCCTGCACCGGGGCTCGGACCCGACTGCTTTCTGTCTCCTAGAGAATAATTCTTTGCAAATTTGTGTCCTACACCGGGGCTGGGACCGGATCGCTTAATGCCTCCTAGAGAATGATTGTCTGCCAACTTGTGTCCTACACCAGGACTCGGACCCGACTGCTGCTTCTTCATGTCTCCGAGAGTGTGACCATTGGTGAACTTGTGTCCTCCGCCAGGGCTCGGACCCGAATCTTTCATGTCCCCTAGAGTATGACCATTGGTGAACTNCGCCAGGGCTCGGACCCGAATCTTTCATGTCCCCTAGAGTATGACCATTGGTGAACTTGTGTCCTTCGCCAGGGCTCGGACCCGAATCTTTCATACCTCCTAGAGTATGAGCGACGATGAACTTGTGTCCTTCACCAGGACTGGGGCCAGACTTCAGTGCTCCGAGATATAACCCATCAAAGAAACCCTCAAACCGTTCACTTACAGTGTTCTTAGGCAGCATGATATTGAAGGGACGAGCTTCAGTTTCAATGAAAACAAAACTTAGCAGGAGAAAAATAAGAAGAAAGCAGGAAGATTTGATTATGCCTGCCATAATATCTTCTGCAGGGAATGAATAATGCCAAACTAGTTTATGAGCTAGTGTAATATGATATGATATGCAACATGGAATCTGGTGGGCTATTTATATAGAGAGCTGGCGAGTAAGATCTCGACTGGTGAGAACTCTGGCAGAGGTAATTCTTGACTAAGTTATATTGGAATTTACTACACTATTCAAAAGAAACGTGGGAATATTGATGGTCTCCTGTGTTCAAACGAAACGTGAAAGAAAGGCTTCCTTAGCTTCTTACTCATGAGGAACCAACGAGGAACGAAAGGAAGATTGAAAAATAATAGAGACTGCAATCCAGTCTAAATTGGAGGGTGAAGAGGAAATAACGTGAATTGAAAATAGAAACAATTAGTAAGCATGGGTCATTACGATTGATACAATTGGCAGCAGCCATACAAGTCAGTAGTAGAAAGTTTGATTTCATACCAATTAATTTCCAAAGACCA